>VXAB01006675.1:361743-478717 GCA_013399175.1 Odontophorus gujanensis | reverse complement strand
ATGACTGCTTTTTTTTTTTTTTTTCAAAAAATGCACAGACTTATCACATTGCATCATCCATAGGTTACAGTTTTTAATTTCAGCCTGATTCCGTGTACCCAGAGAATCATTCTACAAGGCAAAACTGAAGGTATGGATTAGTGTTTCCACTCTTCCCATCAGAGCCTGATATTAATACATATAAGCTGCTTACATAACGCATTCATTACATGGGTGTAGGTTTTTTTTTCTTTAAATAAGTGACCACTAACAGGCAGCAATTTCTTTCAGCTTTACAAGTGGCATAATACTAGATAAGGATGTCGAATACAATATTTCTCTAAAGGAGCTCAGATATTTTTATTTACCATCATACAGTGGTTATGCCAATATAACATGCTGCTTTCTAGAAAGCAGATGGCTGAACAGAAACAAACTAACACAGGACTCATCTGGGACAAGGCTCTGTAGATGTACTTTGCTATCATCAGTGCTTAGTGATGAGCTCTGCTGCAGAAAGCACCTTAGCACAAACTTGATTCCAAATCCAACTCATTTTGCTCTTTGCTGTAGTACTCGAAACTGTAACACCAGGCAAAGGTTGCACAGTGATTACTACCAAAAAGCCTTATGCTAGGAAAGAGCCAAAACGTGATGAACTTTAGCTGCTCCTATGTCGAGTCTGTAGTACTATAAAAACTACAAAAGTAGGAGGTTAATGGGTTGCTCGTACTGCATATTAAATGAGATAGCTATAGTTACCGCAAGAGCAACCAGGTTATTCAAGCTGTGCTCAAGACCACTGACCTTTGATTTGCACTTTGTGCTTTTATTCTGCTTTATTTCACTTGGTCACACTTGAGGTTAAGATACTGAACCTTGGCTGCCTTCCCATTGTATCTGAGGATTCTTCTCCCACCCCACAGAAGTACAGGTGAGGTAACATCTGCACTCTGGGTGGAAATAGTCCTGTCCTGCAAAAGCATTCTTTCTAAACCAATTTTCCCCTACACCATAGTAATGAAGAGGAAGCTATTTTAATTGTTCCCTAACAAAATATTTTGAAGAAAGTGTAGTTCTTGACCTCTCTCCTTAGATGGGGAAATCACCATCAAATGGAGCTCATTTAAACACACTGTCTCAGAATCACAGAACTGTAGGGGTTGGAAGGGACCTCTAGAGATCATCTGGTCCAACCCCCTGCCAAAGCAGCTCCCTGGACCAGGTTGCACAGGTCTCATTAAGTAAAGCAGAATTTATACTGGATCAGTCTATACTTTCAGGTGGTCACGTGTGCTACTTCTGCATATTTCTTATTCCACGTCTACAATTTGTTTGATGCTCTCAAAAAGAGGTGCTACCTTAATTCGGCACTCCCTGACTGGTCCACAGAAAATCCAAAGCTAATGCAGAAAAGATGGCTGTTCGAGGCTACAGGCTATGCCATCAGTTTATTCTGTTCATCACTGGGAACCTGAAAAAACAGCTTCATTCATTCTAGTTGTCACCATTTTCCTTTCAACTTTGCATTGGTTGAACAGCAAAAAAACTTTCAGGATGGAAGGATGACAGGCAGGTACCTAAAAAAAAGCACTGCTCTTCTGCTGACAGTGTATAAAGTGTTTCTCTCTCCCCTTTCAAGAAACCTTCCCTTCTCCCTTGCCATAGATTGTCTTCTTTCCTTCTCTTTGTCTTACAAGCACTTCATTATTTATTTGTTGTTGCTAAAGTGGCATCCAACAACGTGGCATCTCCAACAAGCTATTTAATTAATGCAATAAAACACTTTTTAAACAGGATATTTGGTTTAATTTGTAATGTCACCTCATAGAAGTTAGGAGCATAACACCCACTTTCTTACCATCTTTAGACCATCTGAACAAGAAGACGGAGTAGCTCACTTTCAAACAGGAATAAAGACACGTACATGAATTTACCATGTTCTCAAAGGGCCTCTCACAATAAGTGGAAATGAGGTGTACACTTACAACTAAGTTAAGGAACATACCTTTCAACACAGGTCATTTTACCTGTGGGACAGCTTGTGTACCATGATCATATTCCATTTCAGTTCATAGTCAGTACCATATTAAAGCAAACTTCCATATTTTAATTTTTTTGTGCCAGATTGGTGATTCTGTGGGGAGAGTGAACAGCTTCACAGTTCCCTTTGGTAGGTGAAAATTACTGGTTAATGAGATCATTCACAAGTATTTCCAGCAGTCGCTAGTAGAGATACTACTTGGAACACAAATATTGATGCCCTAGTATGTTCTCCTCATACCTGCTGTAATACACTAATTAATGATTACCTCACTTCAAACATGGCTGTGTGCAGACAGCTGTCAATATGTTGTACACTTCAGTAGCTCAGAAATGAGTGACAATCATACACGTACACTTCAGAGAGGTATAAAGCAAATGAGGTGGGAGAGGGAGGTGACACCAAAAACATTCAACATATTTATTATCCAAATTTCCCACTCTCTGAATCTCTAATCTATTTGCTGGTGGTTGTATAGATAAGTCTACTTCACTCCCTTCCTCCATCAGTGAGAAACACTGCACATTTTGTTCCAACTACGAGCTCTTGTTTAATAGCTTTACATGCACATGAGAGAGTGCAGGGTGACTTACAGAAGCTGCTATGTGTTTCACAGAATGAGCAAACATGGTTATACATAGTGAATTTAAAGTAAACTACCACAGCAGATACCTCTTTCCAATATTAATTTTTTGTAGGTCTGTGTGCAGTACCAGATATTTTGTGATCATCTTTGTGACTGTAAGCATAATAATATAAATAATACAGAAAAGAGGATGCATTTGTCCTGTGTACAGAAGTGGCTGTACTGCTTCTTGCTAGGAAAATAGGACCTGTCTTAAAGATGTCCATGTGAACAACCCTACAACGCCCAAATGGATAAGGTGTCTTATAAGCAGTAGCAATCGGAATCACATACTAAACAGCAGCAATAATGCATCACTTGGAAACCCTGCATAAAGATTGAATAAAAGCATCTGGCCAGAAGGAAAGCCTAGAAAGTTGTGCAAAATATACAATAGTGCAGGCAGTCACCTGAAGGAGAAGTTCATGCAACTTACCATGCAACAGCAACAAACCTGGTATGGTTGCTCAAAATAGCTCTGTAACAGCTGTGCAGTGCATCTATCCATGAACACATGACCATGCCTACAACATGGACCCTTAAAACACAGAAGCAGTTCTTTAAATGGTGAGTGCTGAGCTCTAGCTCCTGCAATACAGGAGCTATATATATATATATAAAATATATCCTACATACCATCACTAATGCTTCATCTTCTGCTCTTGGCAGATGGTCAAGAAGGAAAATATACCCAGCACAACTCTGTGCAGTGCACTTCTGATATGGTTAGCTGCTATAAAGAACGAGTTTTCTCTGTAGTGTTCACTATGTCTCATGACTTTTCCATGCTGCTTGATGCATGTTTTCTGAGATGATATAATTTATATTAAGTGCTCTCTGAAGACCCCTGAACCTGGTAGAGTTAGTGTTATGTGTTAAGTGCTGTAGCACATTCTCTTTTGTACTTAAAACTTCAATTAAAAATACTCAAGACATCTACACTGATGTGTAGCTTGGGATCTGTTGTTAAAATTTTGAACCACACAATCCTCAAGCTACATGCATATTAACACTTTTTAAGTTAATAAATCACAATGAGGCTCTTGCTTCAATAGTATTAGTTAGGCAAGTGCAGAAAAGCATTTAGCAAGTAAGGCAACCACAATACATGTTTTCTATTTGAGGAGCCTGCAGGAAAAAAAATGTAGATTTTGTATGAAAATATACAGAATAGAAGCAAAACAGGAGCTATTAATTTATGTTAGTTCAATAATTAATCAAGATTCAACACTGCGAGTACCTACATGTAAGATTTCCAAGTGTTTAATTCCCTATTAAAATAAATACATGTGGTTTAGTAAGGTCTAAAAAGATCATGTTCTTAAGTCTTCTTTTGCACGGAGTTGATTTGTGAGATACAAGGCATGAAAACAAACATGATGGGTAGGCAGAAGATGAATTATCTATAAATGCTCACAGTGTATAAGTGTGCTTTGCACATACAGAGAGAACCAGTCTATCACCACGGAGATATCTTTGCAGCTCTTTATAATACCTGATCTTACTCTTGGAAGTACTTTAACAAGTTCATATCTTAGCTGCAGATTTATATTGAGACAACTGTACCTCTAAGGCCTACCCTTCATTCTTCACACAAAGATGACATGGTGAATACTGTCATCTAACTTTTGTCTTACAGCTTCGTGATGAGAAATGTTATGATGTACCACTTCCAAATGCACAAGCCTTAGTCCTGGAGTATGTTATTTGTCATCAAAGCACTATGACACAGAGCTGTACCAGTGCAGAAAGACAAAATACAGAACAAATTCTGGGAGCCTAGATTCTCAGGACTGCAGCTCTCTGCATTTGAGCAATGTAAAGCCTAGCTCTGAAAATACCAACTCCAACTCATTTGTAATTTGGCTTTATAAGAAAAAAAAATCACAAGCATTGAGGGTATTTCAGTCTTTAACTGTGCTGGTAATACCTGCTAACATGTGTACACATTCCTAGTACAGAAACACAATGGTTGTAAACAGAACAAATTCTGAACAAGAACAGCACTAGAAATGCGAACTACAAATCCAAATCAAGTTTTGCCAAGCTTTGCTTGTCCCATGCTGTACCAAGTGAGAGCAATACCACCTAGGATCCAACCTAGTTCATTTTTAGACTCCTTGTTGTGTCCCACGGAGAAAGAATTGAGGGCCCCATAGGCCAGAAAAGGGATCAGAGCCAACACCAGTAAGGAGAAAGGTGACTGCCTGCAGGGAAGGGGGACGAAAAGAAAGTGTTATTTGGGAGCCATACAAGGAGACAACATAAAAAAAGCTACACTTACCAGCAAGAGAAAGCTTAGAAAACACAGATGTAGAAATTAAACATCCCTTTCTCATCCAGCACTCTAAGAAAGGAAAGAGTGTAATTTTGGGTGAATTCTTTCACCTTCTTAGGAGGCAGAAGGGACATGTCCTTTTAAGAAAAACAAACGAACAGGGCCCATCATCAGGTCTGGAACAACAAATCCTACGTCCAATTATCCTTCAAAATCAGTGCGGCATCCGGGTTAATCTGCAATGTGCCATCATTACAAATCTTCCTGTGCTCTTTGTTTTGGCTGTCATGAATGGGTGGCTCACTGATGTATCAAGTCTAGTCTGTAACGTGCTATTTTTATTTTTTTACAAAATACATTTGTTTTTGATGTAGAGATTGCCTCTCCATTCAAGCTCTGGCTGCTGACTTACGCTAAAGAACATGGGATCTGCTAGAGGAAACATACAAAAAGAAACAAAGGAAAAGCCCAAGGGTTCTTGATGAAGGTAAAGTTAGTGGCAAGAGGGAGAAAATCAGCCCAGCATTAGGCAGCTGCGGCCATACATTCCACCTCTGGGGGAAACCTGCCACCTCAAGTTTATTTTCTTTGAACTGCAAAGAACTTCTTTTTGTGTATCAAGGAGCAACAGAGACTGCAGTCCCCATAACAAGCAGGACAAAAGGTCCACTGTTTAATGATTTCAATTAAATTAGCAAATGGCAGAAAATTAAGCAACATTCCAGGCATT
The DNA here is from genome assembly GCA_013399175.1 of Odontophorus gujanensis. Classification (NCBI taxonomy): domain Eukaryota; kingdom Metazoa; phylum Chordata; class Aves; order Galliformes; family Odontophoridae; genus Odontophorus; species Odontophorus gujanensis. The sequence goes on along the minus strand of VXAB01006675.1, from coordinate 473,061 downwards.
TTAGTGTGTTGCACGGAGCTACTTTCCGTGGATCTGAATGCATGAAAAGGCCTTTCCAGCTTGAACCACTGGATGAATGCACAGGGTACTCTATAATCATAAGCCCTTCTGCTTCTGGCAGTGATGGGTGCAAAATCCAAGGCAAGCTTCTACTAATGCTATTAATGTGTTAATAGCAGCTGTCTGAAACACTCGGTGCCTAAGAGCAAGTTACATACTGCATTTAATAATACCTAATACTTCACTATTTTAGCAGTCACTGACCTATTCACTGATCTGCACAATATGAAGATACGCCAGTATTTGAGACAAGTTTTTTCTACTTCTTCCATGCTCATCTGGAGAACTAGAACTCCAGCATCTTACCCTTACCCTGTGCAGCCAGAATTAGTCTACAGTGAATAACAAGCCTTCATAACTTCATGCTTGAGCTACGAATTCAACAGAAAATAAAACAGATAATTTGACATTTTAAATAGCTTAACGTTAGGTAGAGTCTTGCATTAGTGGGAAAGAATAACATTAATGTTATAATCACTGCTGCATTTCTTCACTCTGCCTTTACTGGGAGGGTGTTTTCTCTTGTCAGGAAAAACATCAGCTCCAGAGGGGTTAAGAGCAGCTTAAAAAAAAAAACCCACAAGAGCAGACAGGCTGGTACTGTCCTGCAAAATGAAGCCATGTTCGGTGAATAGAGCTGATTAAGAATAAATGACAAACTGCTGGTAGCTTCTCTACGCTGCCCCACACTAACACTGTTAGAATTTTAATGAGCAGTAAAACGAGTCTAAGAAGCATATACTGCCCTTTTTTCCTCCCTAGGAATAAGAAAGTAGGTTCTACGTATTTAGATAGCAACCTTCCTCAAAGAGATTCATTGACATGTGATCAGATAAGTGCCTGAGATGAACAGGAGACACTGCTGTGAGGTTTAACAAGGACATTCTCACTAAGAACTGGATAGGATCTAGATCTTGTTTCCAGCACAGCCCTGCCAGATTGCCAGATGTAACCATCCCTAAAATAAACTGCAAGATATACATCTTCCTCTTGACACCCTTGTGTACAGTACTGCTACTGCAGGGAGCAAAGCTAACAGAGGTCACTTTCATATCTGAAACAAGGTTATATGTGCAGGAAGGTTACTGAACGCTAGTTAAAGGCAGCTCTTCAAAATGGACACAGCATAGCACAGCAAAGTAAAACTCCAACCAACACATTTCGGTCCTTGTGTTGTTTTGGTTTGCTTTAAGAGAGAGCGACTGACAGGCAGATAATTAAATAAAGATCAATTATACTGAAACCTTTCCTCCAACAAAACCTTTTTGACCTGACACAGAGAAGGACATGGTACATGTATAACACCTCTGAAACTCCACACAAGTGATTTTCTGTTTAAATCTACTACTCACCCCCAAGATTCAGAAGCTCCCTCATGGCAGACAGAACCACGACAATGGTTATATAAAAATAACAAATACATTAGAACAAGACAGTATCATAGAGCCACCAAGCTTTGTATCCAGACAAAAGAAAAATAAACTTCTTACCTGCTTCTTTCACAAGCTTGCCAAAAATGGCTAGGGATCATTCTACCACCTTTATGACATACTAAAATAACCACTGATGGATTTTAGACTTCACATTGAACTATAGAAGGAAAGCCATGCCAACAAAGTAATGGTGGGAATTACAATAGAAACAAGGAGTTGCATTAACTGCACACAGACCAACAAGTTTAGTTTATATACCAAAAATACATATACACATTCCAAACAATGTATTCTTTCCCTTCACGCAGTCAAAAGGAAAACAAACAAACAAAATCCCTAGATTTAGAGATGGACAGGAGATTTCTATGCAAATTCTCTAATACTTTCAAGGTACATAAGATGGTCGAGAGAGACAACTTGACCCTAAAACTGCACAATCAAGACCAGCTGCAGAGTCCACACAGAATATCTCCCTTCCTTACTTTCACAGGTATAGCTAAGAAGTGGAAATATGCATTTACACATGATCTTACTTCTAATTCCTGATCTTTTACTGAAGTCCAAGCATTTTGGCTTGTACACAGATGCTAAAACTGCTCATTACAGAGGATAAATCCCAAACTTGCAGAGCATGGAGGCAACGTGGGAAAGAAAAGCAAAGCAGAAAAAATAGAAGACAAACAGTTCTTAGAACAGACTATCCCTTCACAAACTGTTCTTGCTTCTTCACAAATAACGCATTGCATTTCCATTTGAACAACCAAAAGCTTGAGTGCATATGACTTTTTTTTTTCTGTACTTGGTGCCCAGTGTTTATCTGATTGCCTAAGATTTCATTTTCATGGTCCAAGTGCCTCTGTGCCAAGGTTTATCACTGCTGCTTTTGTGCCCATTTACTCAGGTTAACTTGGCATTTGTTTTCCTGTGCATTGAAGAGTCACGGTGAGAAGCTGTCACACTTTGCTTCTTTTAAAGGGTGAGATGCTGAGAGCACCTGCTGTCCACCCCCTCACAACTGAGTTGTCAGCCACTTCATTCTCTCAGAATTGTTTTTTTTTTTTAAAAAACGATCCAACTGCTGTACTGAAATACAAATGGTTCATACAGCCCTCTGAATTTAACAGGAATGACCATCAAACATTCGGAAGCATTCAGAAATAACTTAATTCAGAAAAGACACCAGAACATAATAAAGGAATTAATGTTTCTGAGCACACAGGACTGCTGCCCACCAAACATTTAAGCATTATTACATTTACTGGTCCTAGAGCTTTTGGTACTTTGGTTAAGGTGATGAACACATACAGAGGGAACCTGCAACAAACACTTACTGAAGACAGTGGGAAAACTTGTTTTGTAGCATAACTGTCATAGCCCAAAGACTGCAACAAAAGAAAAAAAACATGTAGCACTTCCTTACCCACGTTAAACTACAGTTGATGACTATTAAATTATTTGTATCTCTAATTCCCACATAATTTACTAGCTGTTCAGGTTCGTTTTTTTTTTATGCCTTTTTGTTTGGGTCTGGGAAGAAAAAAAAAAGAAAAAAGTAGTGGGATTAGAATAAAACTCAAGCAATTGATCTTCAGAATACACGAACCCATTCACTCTGTTTACAAAGTAGAAGAATCTCAAACACAAACAGCCTTACTTTAAAAAACAACGACGACCAACAGCGTTCAGTGAAGGTAAAAAGTATTTTCTTTTTAATATGTATTTAAGTCACAGTATTTGTTTTGAGATCATTACACCAGGTGACATTCTCATTGTATTCTCAAAGTATTTTCTAAGAGCCTGTCTAAATATTGAAGGAGCAAGCTTTAACAAAGGGAAAACAAAAACTGTGCTACAGAACAAAAATCAAGCTAATGATCAACATTCTTTCCAGTCATTTATACCAATGGTTGTACAACCATTTCTCAAAATTTAAAAGCCATCACAATAAGCAAATGAAATCACACATTTCATTGGTTTGTTTGGTTTTTTTTTGGGGTTTTTTTTTGTTTAGTTTGTTTTTTTTGTTTTTGTCAGACCTTACCTGATGTCAGTAAAATATAACCATAATCAAATCTTACACATTTTAGGCTTAGGTCATTTTCACATCCGCTATCATTCCAGGAAAAAAAAAAAATCATTAAGGAAAAACAATCATTTAAAACAATCTCTGTTAGTAGAGCAGGAAACATTACAAAAGAACAGCTTCTGATCAGAGCACACTGAAATGAAGATGACCTGGTACACTAATGGAACTTTTGTTAACAGCTATGTATATTTGAAGAGATTATTCAAGTCAAAACTCAAGAACTTGATGTGTGAAAACAGCTGATGAAGCATTAACTGTGTCTGGTAACAGGTTACACAGTACACACACGTTGATTCTTTTTGTAGTATTTATTTGTGAGATTGTCACACTGAGATTTCTCCTTCCACAATAAATTATTTACTATGATACAGTGTAGAGAACAGTGGTGAAATATTTCTTGACAGCTCAGAAGACAGACATACTGCAAAGGTCCGCATCTCTGAAAACGAGAAATGGAGACAACAGCCTCCTTGCATCTTCATTAGCTAGATCCTTTCTCCTCTTTGGCAACAGAATCTTCCACAGGAGTAGCTTCCAAATCTTTGCTAGATTTCTCCTCCTTCTCTTCGTTTTCATCTTCTTGAGGGTAAAGATCTGGGTATTTTTGCATGCATTCCTGCATAGCACGGAATTGGTCCACACAGTCTGATCCCTTTATTTCTTCTGTGCTATAGTGGAAACAAGAAAAGGCTGACTTGAACTGCTCCCCACAGGGACCACTAGCCATTCCACCCAGACATGGGCAGTTCCAATTGATATCTCCATTGGGCAATATCAATCCTGAACAAATAAAACAGAGAAGTAAAGTTAAGTGCTCCTTTCAATAAATTAATTACATTCAATGAAAGCTGCTAGGAAGTATTAATACCACAGTAGTTCTGTAGTTTCAGGAGTGCTAAACACCTACCATTTCCTGGACTGTTTCCTTCTCTCTCTCTGATCTTTATGATCCATTATTGGGCACAACTGAGAATAGTTCTCTATCTTTGCCTGAATTAAGTCTTTTTCCACTTGCCAGACTCTGTCAGGGAAGCATGCAAGCCTTAAAATCATGTAATATAAGAACTTAATTCCTGTATTAAGATTAGAATTCTTTTGAATCAAGCTGGATGAATGCTTTTTCATTGTTTTAAATGAACTCTGGAACCCTAACACAGAACCTTTCCCCCAGAATTTGAGCAGGAAACACAGAATAGCAAAAAAAAAATAAAAAATAAAAGCGATCAATTCAGGTAAGAACACAGTTAACATGGAAGTAGATTTTATCTACTGCTCTTCCCAAATCACAAGTCTGCCTTAGGCAGGATTACTATCTTTAATTCTCCAAATTGTCACTTATTTCAAATGCAGCCTCAGTCCACTGAGTCATAATCCATTGGTGCTTGCACTTGGGGAAGAAAACCCACTTGCTTGCATCGCAGGAGATTGAGGTTTGGGTTAGCACTTAATTGCTGACCTCACATAACCTATTCATTCTCAGCTTACAGGATCTGTTGGTATCATGCATGAAACCAGAAACATCTGCATTTATGTCAGTATGAGTATTTCTTCCTGCTGTAATGAAGTCCCACTATTCTACTGATAAAACTTTCTTCTGCGTTATATACACCAAATATTCCAATAAAAATCGTACGTGTGCCAATGATCCACAACATAAGATGACAGAAACATAGGAAGCAGGATTGAATGAAACAGTTCTGCACATCTGATCACTCAACAAGCTCTCTCATAAAATAATTTGGGTTTTTGCTTCACCAGTCCTTTGTGGAAAACATTTCAAGGCAATCTCCAAAATAAGACAACTGGAGGAAGTTTGGACAAGTGCAGAAGAGGGAAGACAGCAACTGGCTTTAAGTGCAATTCCATATGCACTTTTAGCCAACTCTCCTGTCACACTTGTAATGCTAACAGAAACTACTTTTCATGCACAAATCTCACGGTGCTTTCTTTATATACACCTAAAAAATAACTTGAAAAATCTAATTGATGAAAGTAAAGATCGCAGTGAAAACTGGAGATCTTTTACGTTAAATTCCTCCATCTACAACACACTAGTGCAGACATAAGCCCTTCATAGGAAGGCTGCTTCAAAACTGCTGCAAATGGATTCATCATTTGTTTCTATGAGCCATACTTCGATACATTGCAATGCAAAATGCTACCTTGAACCTGCCTACTTTGTACGCCTTTCCACTTCTTTTCTTTCACAACTCTTAGGTCAAAGTGACTCTACACATTCCTGCTTAGCCTGCTGAAATCCCTTAACACACAGCACAGAATCAAAAAAAAAAAAAAAAAAGAGAACAGTACAACTTCATTTTATGCCAAGGGAAATGGAGCACGGGTTTTCATGAGTGATCCCACGACTTCTCAAAGACTAATAATGTCTGCTAATTCCAGGTGCTAAATAAGAACAGTGCAAAAAAAACAAACTGAATGTTTACCTTATGGATAAAAAAGGTTCCAACATAAAAAACAAAATATCACCACTGTTGAAGACATACGGTTATGGCATACGTATATGATAAATGTATTCTTTTCCAGATATGACTATATTGTATACTGTGCAGTAGAAAAGATCAAGTGAGACATTATGGTGGATTATGCCACAAAACTTGAACACTGGAAGTCAAGCATTCTATTAAAGTAGAAGCTAAATTAGAAAAGTCTGTTTGTTGCTTTATACACGACAAAGCCCCTTCCAATTGTCTTTTAAATAAAAACAACAAGCTGGAGCTTCTGCACTTGAACACACTCTAGAACGTTTTGCCCATGTGCCCTTCCTGCCCACAGTTTTCTCTCACATTAGATGTGGCTCATTCTGTGACATGCGAATTGTTCTGATCTGCAGTACTGCAGTCTGACACTGCTCAACTGAGAAGTTTTCAGGGAGCACTTAAAACATGGCAGTAACTAACCACATGCTAAGAAAAGCTTATTACAGTATTTAAACACAGAGTATATTGTTCTGAATCATATAGTTACACAATTTCACTGTAAGGTGTCCCTGACGTAACTAGCTTCTGCCTTTCTGTGTTCTTCTATAGCTCAGAAAGGTGATTTAACATGCTGCAGTTATAGAATTGATAACAGAAAAGCATTATCACCTTCATCCTTCACCACAGCCTTTCAATACCTAGCAAAATACACATATGAACGAATAAGTCATTCAATCAAGGAGGAAGTTGTTCCTTTAATTTTTACTAATTGGTTATCCAGATAAACGGCACAATACACTATACTCACTGCATATGGAGAACCAGAGAAAGAACAACTGGGGACACAGTGTCAAAGAGGGAAAATAAAGAAACTCCTCTTCAGAGGCATCAAAAGAATCGATTTTGAATCTTCCTACCATGTATCTGTATCATGTTAGATCTGAGACAGGCACTCTTTCATCTTGAAATCCGGCGTCAAAAATAGCTGTTTTAGTTCCAGGACCAATACGCACCCACATGCTGCTGCTAGATCAACAGCTTTTGTTAATAGAAAACTATACTTTAATTATCCCCAAAGACCATAAACCATTATAAGGGGGAAGACAGGCAAACTCAGAATGACCACATGTAACACCAACACAGCTTGCATGTATGCATTTACTTAGCTAAACAGCAAGCTACTTTGTTTAGTTGTACATACACCACACAAAGTGACTTAACAGTTCAGTGAATGATAAAATCCCTAAGGCTTTGTATGTTCTCCAGATGTCGTTTCTAGAAAAAAAAAAAAATGGTTTTCCTTCTCTATTTTGCAAGCAGTTTCCAGTTTTTCAGAGGAAACAGGAAAGCATGGGGTGATGAGAAGCAACTGTGAACCTAACAGTGTCATCTGATCACTAGAGGTCGTTACCTCTTCACTTAACAGACCAATAATGGATTTCAAATTAGTCTGACAGGAATTAAAAATTCAGATGTTGCTAATTTCTACGTACCACACAGATCAGAGTAAATACTTCAAGTTATGCCTCTTCAGACACTGCTTTCCACAAACCATTTGTATGTTTCATCTTTCACCCAAGTCAAGGCAGTAACAGATACCATTTGGATCTTATTGCCTGTAGGTGTCTCTGTGAAATTTTCAACAGCTGAAGCACTGCTGCCACGAGAAGAACGATGCCTAAGCCCAAAGCACAGACTGTTTCCCTTAAATAGGAAGGCTGGTCATGGCTTCTTAGTGATACAACCTCCCTGAGAATAGGAGAGGTGGAGGAACTCCTGACAGATATTCAAAGGCAGTTTCTAAACATCCTCCTGAAATAAGACAAAGGCACTTGGGGGAAGGTCTAGGGGAGAGCAAAGACAGGAAAAATGTATCTTCTCATTTCAGACTGAAGGTTGTCAGGTTACCTACCTGCCAACCCTACCATACAGTCAAAAAGCCAGTGAAGGTTATTGCAAAGCCTGAACAGTCAGCACGCATCAGTTACTAAAGAGACAAAAATATCTTCCTGTAAGTTCAACTGAAGCTATGTTTAATGAAACAAAGTTATGAAAAAAAGTTATTTTAATGACATCAACTGAAACTACATACTACATCAGCTAACAAAGCATCCCTTTGCACTACAGCTTCTAAACTGTGCTTAAATGCTGCCCTCTGGGGGTCACAGAGCCACTTGCTTCTAGTTTCTATGATCATCTCAGCCTCAGCTGATTTGAAAGCAACGAAATCACACAAAATGACAAGACTAAATGGAGTGTAAGCATAAAGGCAACTAGGAAAAAAATTCAAATCTACAGACATTCAGAAAATTTTATTTACATAGGCAAAAAGCATTTAATCCTGACAGGACACAAGATATTTCATCCATTAGAAATAACCTAAAATATGCTTTGTGCAACCAAAATATTACAAGTCACCCAGAAATATTCTGATCTCTAGTTCATCTGCAGGTTGGATATACTCTGTGTAAGAACTGTAACTGTCATCAAAAACTTGAAACTTGCCTCTTCTCAAGGCAAGATGCTTACAGTTGAAAAGTGTAATTTGGACTTGCCTATGATAAAATTGAAAGACTATAAGTTACTGCTTGTTTTGCTGCTTGTACAGTGCAGAATAAGTAATATATATACGTATATATATAATCTACATTAAATAGGTTACTCAGAAATCATTAAGTTAGGTAACCTGTGCTGCATGGAAGCAGGAGAAAAACTCCTAGCAATGACAGTAGCACGTAACTCACCTCAGCCACTTTGAAAATGGTACTTAAGTCACTTAAGATAGAGCCATTCTCAATGTCTTTTTTAACTAATACAAGAAAATAAGAGTTTTTTTTCTGAATATTTCTGGTTACTAATTAAAACAACGATCCATCAGCTGATGGATGTGAACAGGCCACCGTGAAAGACTATCCACGAAAAAAAAACCACATTTGGAAAGCACGTCATTTGTGATGTCCTAATTTGGAAGTTATAGTCAGACTCTTCTGGTCTTATTTACTGAACAGTTTTCTAAGTTTACTGAATAAAGTGGGCATTTACTGAAACAGTTGCCCTACTATCTGTCTTTAAAAATGAATTAATATTGTCAAAATATTATACACGTGGTATACCCCTACGTCCATTCTGTTAACTACTGACCTTGTTCTTCATAAGGGTCATCTGGATCATCTGCGACCAGTTCAGCACTGCTTGGTGTCTCATGGTCCTCCTTAGTCACAAATATGATTTTGTCTTTTCCTGTTGTGTAGGAGACAATAAGCAAAAGATCAGGAAAAGCTGAGACTAAGTAATTCATTTACAGAGCTGCCAATCAGAACACAGCAGCGAGATACTCAACACGATGTCCTGATGTTAATATTGAATGATTTCTACTTTACTTACTGAGCACCTTCAATTATAAGTTGCTGGTTCACAGAAACACATATATAAAGACAATTGGAAAAGCATTCAGAGGGAAGGTACTGAAAGTTACAAAAAGACCTAGAAATAAGACCTAGGAGAAAATCAAAATGCTCTTGAAAAGATCAAGTAGTAAATTATCTAGGCGAATAGTGAATAAATTTATCATTATGTCTTTGTACCACACTCAGGTAACTGTAGGAAGTTATTCTCAAGATTCAGTAAGAACTGAGAAAGTCATAACCAATTAGAGATTTACAATCAATATTTGCATATGGCACAATTATATAATGCAAACAGATGTCTACAGAGACTGCACTGAAGAGAAATGTGATAAGACAGGTATTTGTTTCTAAAGGAGACCAGAATCAGCATGTAGGAATCACAGAAGCAGCAAAGGACTCCTGAGCTGAGGCAGCATTTAACACACACTGTAGAGAACTTGCTTTTTAAACACCTCCTTCTCCTGCTCTTTCCCTTCCACAATGGAGTCAGGAACCAGCACAGTGCAGTGACAGGAGCTGGGTGCAAGCAACCCAAAATGAAGCATCTTAAATACAATGCCACAAATCTCACATAGGTAGAAGAAACATATTATTAAAAGTCATAGCATCTTGTTACACAGGAAGGAGGTGGGGAAGAGGTGAACATAAAAGAGTTTGAGAAGTGTTCTTTTAAAGCACTCATTACAGAACTACAGATCACCCAATTACTTGTTGGAATATACAGAAACTACTGAATTCTTTTCCTTTAAAGTTCCAATTTTCACAGCAAAGTGTTGTAACTGCGGATCACTGTACAGTTTGGTGAACTGCAAAATTAAAAAGCTGTTTTGAAACAAGCTCAAATTACTACTCTCTTAGGAGATCGAGCTCTGCTGAGGTGGCTAGACAGAAAAGGACCAAAAGTGAAAGGAAAAACTATCCTGAGCTGTAGGAAGGGTTCAGCAGGATACTCATTAAGATCAACAGTCTCCATTACAGAATCATGCCATGGTTTATAATAATTATGTGGATTAAATACTAAAGGGCACCTCAGCAGTTTAGAAACAGGCTACGCTGGAAGGTGCTGCAAACATTGCCAGGGGCAGAAAGACAACAGAGTAAACTTCCTGCTCTTGTGCCACTCTTTGATTCTTTGATTTCACAAAGCAGTTATGAAGGGGGGGAAAAAAAAAAGGCTTGGCGGGCAACCAAATCAGAGTTACCCAACAGCTCTGTGAGGCTGTAAGGGACCGCCCTACAGCAGACACATACAGAAACAAACACCTAACTGAAACTCTTCCGAATGCACAACTCAGCATTCACTGAATGGAAAGACAGTGGGTAAGTTCCCCAAATGCTTCCTCTCATTCTCCAAATTCAGAAAGGCCATCACAGTGACAAAGTACATTAGAGGTCAGCATCTTCTCGTCCTTCAACGTGACCTCCACCAGCAAATGCTCGGCAATCCCCTTTACTTAGCATTCAGTCATGTCTTTAGGCTCAACCACGTGTGAAAAGCAGATAAACCCGGATTCTTTGCAGAAGGGAAACTTTTTTTTGTCAGCTGTGTGGCATTCCAGCCAACTTTACAGCGCAGAACAATTAGGGACATGAAAGGAAGTAGAAACACCACCACTATTAACTGAAACACGAACTATAACCCAGCCCCTGCAACTGTCATTTTATAGGGTGCCATAAGGCAACTTTAAGGCAAGTTAAAGACACAAAGCAAAGAAAACCATAAGTTATCATGGTTTATAATCGGTACCCAACATGACAAGCTTCATCTTTCCCAAACAGCACTTAGAACATTCTTTGCAGCTGGAAACTCCAACCGCTTCGCCAAAAGGGGGAAAAAACGCACTCCCTCAGGAGAGAAAGCGGACAAAAATCGCCCGTTATCACGAGCTGTGCAGCTCCGTACACTAACAGCCCCACCCCGCCCTCCTCAGCGCTCTCCCTCCATGGGCACAGGGCGAGCCGCGCCGCGTGACATTGCGAGGTCGCTCCCGCGCACCTTCTTGCCTGCAGTAGGACATGGCGGAGCCGCCCGCTGCCTCTCCGCTCAGCACGCCCGCAGATCGGCCCCGCCGCCCCGCTCCTCGTCCCCCCGCACCGCCGCACAGCTCCACGCCGTGACCTCTAACCTCCGGAAGCACGCGCTGTTGACCTCTGACCTCCGGAAGTACACGCTGTGGACCTCCCCGAGGCGGGAAAGGAGCAGCCAATCCGGGCAGAGCTGCGGCGCTGGACTACATCTCCCGGCGTGCTTTGCGCGCGCAGCGTGGGAACCGATGTGAGGCGGCTGTGGCTGTGGGCGCGGCCGTCGGCGAGCGCTTGTTGTCGGTGGGCTCTGCTCCCTGCCAGGGAGGGAGGAAGGGGCGCCGAAGATGTCGAGAAACGTAAGTGAGAAGGAGCTCTGGCCTGCGTGTGGCGGGCCTGAGGCGAGGGGCTCCGAGCTGCTGTCGGGTCCCGCCTCCTCCCCTCGCCCTCTTGTTGCTTCTTGGCTGTTCCCCTGCACCCTGGGGTGTCCGTGCTGTAACGCGGGCAGCGGTCGTTCTTTGTTGTGACGCCTCTTGTCGTGCTCCCGAGGAGCGGTTATTGTGTGCGGGGGAATGAGATGTGTTATTTATAGCTGTGCTGTAGCTGGTGTGGAATTTGGGAGTATTACTCAGTTTGTCGCGGCCCGAGCTGGGTGTGGGTACCAAGCAGAGACGGACTGAAGGGGTGCGCCGAGCTGCTCTGACAGCTGCTGTTTTCTCTTTTAGGGTTTACTTATTGACCGTATTTCTGCAATCAAAAGTGTGACAAGACATTTAATAACTGTGTGGAGGTGCTACTTTGCAGAGGAGCAGCTTAGCAAAGCTTAAAATCTCCTTTTGATACAGACCATTGTCCTCTTTTATGCCAATGTTACATTTTTGCTTTATCTCCAACAGTTTTCTGACACAGGAAGCAAAAAAGAACATGTCAAAATCACAAGTGAGGCCAAGCCAGGCTTCCTGGAGAGGCTCAGTGAGACTTCTGGAGGCATGCTCATAGGACTCGGGACATTTCTTCTGTCTTTCTACCTTCTTTTTAGCAATGAAGTAAGTGAAATACTGTCAGTGTTTATGCACAGCTTTAAAATGGCGATGCCAAGGTGACGTTCAACTAGTTTTGTGTGTATCAGCTCACAGAAATGGTCATGCTGAAGTGTTATTACTTCATCAGTGGAAAGAGAGCAGTGTGCCTGGAGAGTCTGATGCTTACGCTTGGGATATAAGAGTGAAATCACAGGGCCACGGATGTTCTTGCTGTGGGACAGTGTGTGATTAAAAACACTGGCTGTGTAGATGGGAGATAAGTTCCCAAACCAGTGTGCTCATGGGGAAATAGGCTGTAGTGCTATTGAGGGAAGCTGAATGAGGCTGCCATGTTCTTAGCTCTCTATCCTGACATAACATAGGGCAATCATTTCTAGTGCTATTAGAATTTTCTTAAAGGAATTCATGTTCAACATTGCAAAGTTGAAAGTGTTAATTATTGTTACTGTGTCTTGGTTTTAGACTTGGAGAAAGGAGAGTGGAGAACTGCAAGTGTGTTTTGAGATTATGCCTTGAGGATGAATGTCTGAGAAGTCCTTGGGGCCTGCGAATCACTTGTCTTCTACCCTTTTTCATAAAACAATGATGTGCCATTGATTCTCTACAACTTGATTTTGCTTTTCTTGACTGCAGGGACGAGCTCTGAGGACAGCTAAATCTCTTGATGAGGGGCTTTCTCTTGTGATCCCTCTTGATAACATCCACAGCGTGTCTCAGCAGAATGAGGGGAGACTAGTGCACTTAGCTGGCGCTTTGAGCACATCAAAGGTAAATAAAACTAGCATCTTGGGGAATTTCAAGTTTGGAGGGATTGGAGTGTTTGAATTAGTGAGGTATCTGAGCATTTGTACTGACTTGTGTTTTTCTTATATTTCAAATAGCCTTTGTTTGATCCCAGCTATGGGCTGTCTGTCCAGGCTGTCAAGCTTAAGCGCAAAGTGGAAATGTACCAGTGGGTTGAATATGAAGATTCCAGGTGAGTGAAACAGGTATTGACAAGTTGTTTGTAGGGATGTTGTACTAACAGGGTCATTTGTCAAATGTATTCTGCGTTGAGCTGGTGCGTGTGTTCTGCTTTGGTTCTCACTTTACCCTTTTCCTTCACAGGGAGTATGAAGAGAATGGTGAGATCAAGAAAGAGACAAAGTATTCATACAGTAAGTTGGTCAACAGAAAATCCTTTTGTTTTTATGCCTGTAACTTTGGGCTTTCCTGTATATCTCTCTTGATCTTGTTGAAAGACCTCTATTTTTTTTTTTTGTGAAAGGAAAGAAGTCTATATGAAGAAATAAGCAAAGATTCTGTTTGCTAAGCAATTGGAAGTGTGTTGAGAGTTTTAATGTTCACATGAGCTAATGAAAATCTCCTCCTGTGTGTTGTGGCATTTGGCAAATGATTTTTTGGCAGGAGAACTGGGAGGATAGTTCTGATCTACCTCATGATGGAAAAGTTCTCTGAGTCATTGTATCTCTGGAGCTTCATTTATCCCCAACTAAAGCACATGGACCTGTAACGTGAGTGTGCAGTCATTTCTGGGTGTGATCAGAAGAATGTTCCAGCTCAGTGAAGCATGAGACTCTGCAGCACAGAGATAGCTAAGGAGCAAAGCTAGTGCTGGATGCGAGCTATGAGGAACAGCCATTAAAGAAAAGAAGCAAAAGAAAAGCTATGCCCTCACACTGATGGTTTCTGTGCAGTTGAAGTCTGTGTATCATTGCAGCCAGAGCATGCACAGCTTGTAGCTCCTTTCCACTCCAGTGGGACTGGAGGAGAGAATAGGAAGAGTGAGAGCTTGTGGAGGCTGACACAGAGGTCACTTACCACTGCAGGCAAAACACGCTTGATTTGGGGAGGGCTAACAACATATTGTCAGCAAAATTAAATACTTAATGAGTGATTTGGGTATTAGCAAAACACAGTTGCTCCTACTGTTTCCCAGACTCAGACTGACTCCAGGCATCTCTGCCCTTGTTACTGCTTCAGGTTACACTCTGTGCCTTAAGTGAGGCAGGGAGCAATGTGGGTGTGTGCTTACAGTCAGCACATGGTATTTCCCTCTGCTACTCTCTACTTCTCATGCTTCTTCCCTACGCCAGTGTGGGGAGGCTACAGATGCCACCCCTGCAGCCCTTCCCACAGGTACCAACGTCTCGACACATAATCCTGGTACACCAGAATATCCTTTACAATGATCCCTACTCCAGTGTTTAGCCAAACTCTCTTCCTTCCTCTCTTCTCCTTTATGGAAACAGAGAGTTGTATTTAGTTCAGAGACTGCTCAAAAAAAGGGACTCTAGTATTGTAGGAGTTGCAGGAAACCTACTTGTACCTATAAGGAATGTGCTCTGGGGGTGTGGGGCGGCAGCTGTGGCCTGAATCAAGGCAGTGCTATGCATCTGTGACAGTGGCATGTACAGATAGCCTCCCTGTTTTACTGGACTGCTCTGAAATCTGTTAGCTCTGGCAGCACTCCCAGCTTTTCCTTGCTTGCTCCCAAAGAGAGGAGCCAGGAATCGAAGCCTGATCAGGGAAGATGCCAACAGCAAACCTCCCACTATGCAGAGTTACAATTTTATCCCTGAAGTCCTTTTTTTCTAAGTCCTTCCACTCATTGTTAATATATTAGCAGGTCAGATTTAAGTATCATTACAGACTATCCCACTATGTACCTTGATGTAATGAATCACTGATTTAGAGGTGTTGTCAGTAGCTAAGATGTGAGTGGCAGTTATTTCTCTCTTCTCAACCTTCATATCGTTTTCCTTAGATACGGAATGGAAATCTGAAGTTGTGAACAGCAGGAATTTTGATCGAGAAATAGGACACAAAAATCCTAGGTAATTTACTACGTGGCACAGCCCTTCTAGATTCTGTCTTTGTATCTGAGTGATGTTGGCAGCTCAATGACAAATCTTCATGACATAGGAAAGTAAATGGAAACTCTTTGTCTTTTTGTAGTTGAAGAAATGAGGTGTAGGTAGGCTAGACAGCCTGATGGAACCAGAATCCAGTGTTCCTGATGGAGTACTGCTTATTCTAATGGCTGTGCATCAGGATGCTCTTTTACCTGTGACCACATGGATTGCATATGGGAGAACTGACTGGGTTTCTTTTTGACTTTCATTGTCTGTTAATGTAGTCTGTTCCTATTTCTTCTACTAAAAATAGAGTGAGAATAGCAAGCATCCTACGGGCTTGGCATACCACTTGCACACTGCTCTTCTAAGCTACAGTGTATGAACTCAGACTTATTTATAGAAATTGCCCACATATAATCGGTTTTGTATTTCTCTCACCTGCAGCATTTTAATTATGCTACAGTGTGCCATTTTTAGTGCTAAGTTTTAGCTTGCTTGCCATTCTCACAGTTGGGTTCCTTAGGATGCAGGATACCATTTGGCAAAAAAAAAAAAAAAGTGTAAGTAAAAAATACACCCAAAGAGATGGGAGAACCAGGACTTGAGTGAAACTTAAAACTCTGCCTAATGCCCAGAGCCTTGTTTTGGTGCTGTGGGCTCATCTGAATAAACTGTCCATTATTTGGAAGTGTTTCTTTGGGAAGAAAAATGAAGGCATGTGTCTTTTTAATTACAAATCCCAAGTAACATAAACCTGTGAAGACGAAAGAGAACGGAAAAAGGATGCGTGGATGGCATACCGTGTCTCTTTTCCCCAAACACACTTTTTTGCTATTGAGCTTTTTCTCCAAGCATTCTCCAGTAATTTCAAATTTATACTTGAGTGTCAGAAATATTTTTTTTGTTAGTAGTATTGCAGTACGTTGTTAGCAAGTGCCACGTCTAAGAGCAGTTCATGCAACTATAGCAGTACAAACCTAAAAGTCTAATTCTGGTGGATCCTTGCCTGAAACAGAACTGTGTATGCAGACATGCTGAACTTTACAATTCATATCTAGCATTAATGAGACTATTTTAAGTGTGTACTGCACATCCTCTTCCTTCTGCCCATCTGTCTCACCTGTTTATGCAACTTAAAGAATTTTGAAAATAAAATCTGTTAATTACTGCCAAGGACAGTCCAGTAGGACTGCTTAGGAAAATGAAGTAAAGTCTGTAAGGAAAGGAATCCAGAATTGGGAATTTAGTTTCTTGGCCGTGGTGTGGAGGTATCCTTGTTTGGATAAGGTTTGTGATCTAGATTTCTTTAGCAGAGAAGTTAAATATTGCAAGTACTCGTCTGGGAATGTGATTAATTTATTGTCACTCAACACGTAGGGTCAGTACAGAACAAGTTAGTGAATTCTTGTGATGTGAATGGAAAGTTAGTCCAGGTGATGAGATGGTCATATCTTGACCTAACTTTATTTTAGTGGCTCCAACACTATAAAGTTAGGATGCAGTTTCTCAACGTATTTGTTTTCACAGTCATTTAGCTCTGAGTTTAATCCTGATGTTTGACACAGCACCTTTTATGTGCTTTATATTAAATACTGTAAAGCAGTAGTTTGATCATAATTATGGAACTAATCAGAAACTCTTTCTGTTCCCCAGTGCCATGGCTGTGGAGTCCTTTACTGCTGTTTCTCCTAATGTCCAGGTTGGCAGCTTTGTCCTTTCCAAAGGTAAGAATTGCTTTGTTCTGACTGTATGTTGTTCCAGTAGCTGGAAAATAAAGTTCTTGCTAGAAAGGTGATTGTTACAAGTGATAATCAAGAAGCCAGCCTGCAAACTGGCTGTTAGACACCAGACCTGAGCTTGGTCCTTTGTTCTGCTTAGGCCTTGTGGATAAGATTGATGACTTCAAGCAGCTGAGCTTGGCACACCTTGAGGATCCACATGCTGATGTTACCCGGGGAGGAGATTATTTTTACCACAGTGAGAACCCCAGGCGTCCAGAGGTAAGATGAGAAAGATAAAACCAAAGCAGCCATTACTATTGTGTGAAAAAAGAAAGCTGGGGTATGTTTCATTTCCTTTTAAACATGTAGAAATTGGAGTGCAGAGCATTGCATAGGACAGGACCATTAGCATAGTCCTTCAGCAAGAGTGACTCTTGCAGGAAGCTTCTGATCCTGCTTACACCTTCATTTTCTGTTTTTGTTTTTCTTGTTTGCCCTGCTTTTAGATGGAACAACAGTGGATGATACTGGGAGGTGGTTTCTACTTCTGTCTTACTGAGTACAAAGAAATAGTTGTCAGTTTGTGCTGTCTGCCCTTCTTTGCCAAAAATGAAATTGCAAGGGATGAATGTAGGTTCTGTTTGATGTTAGTGTGTTCCTGCAGCTAAATCAGAAAGTATATTGCAAAGAAATGTTTCAGCTGTCTTGTTTTGGCTATCAACTAAGCCCAGAAACAGATGCAGCCTGGAAATCCTACAAGATATCCTCTGGCTTGCCATGAATGCTCAAGAAAAGTGATGATACAAAAAAAGTGTTCCCACAAACAGTTTTTCTGTAATTCTCCTTTGTAAAGAAATCTTTCCCTGTTGATTTCCAATATTCTCCTTATTTGTAGGTGGGAGACCTCCGTGTCTCATTCTTCTACGCTGGTCTGAGTGGACATGACCCCCACTTGGGCTCAGCTGATAAGGTAGGTCTTCAGCTACTTGTGTTATCCAAGCTCTGTCCCCAGCTCAGTAACCAGAAACATTCTTTCTTCCAAGGTGACTGTGATTGCTCGGCAGAAAGGTGATCAGCTTGTTCCATATCACACCAAGTCTGGAGATGCTCTCCAGATCCTCTACTCTGGGGATCTCTCTGTAGAGGTAAGATACCACTCTATATTTGTAAAGGGTTGAAATTGTAGGTGATAATGCAGAGGCAGCAGTGGAATAAGCTTTACTTCTCCCTCACTCCTGTTACAGAGGAGGAGGTGTAAACTTTGTCTTTTCTCAATGCTGTATCTAGGTCAAAGCATTAAAACCTGTGTTTACCTTCCCAGTTTCTGCATGTTTTTGTGTTGCAGCAAAATGCTCTTAGCAGTATTTAATTTGGCTGTCGTTGCTTCTGTTCTTTTTTCCCTTTTTAGAAGTAGCTATGGCTAAAGTAACTGCATTTAAAAATAAAAAAAGGCCAGCTTGTGTTGCTGCAGTTGAACATCGTTTGCTCTAAGAAGTGTTCCTGTGCCTTGTTTTGGTTTGATTTGCTTTTGGTATCCTCCCACTTAGACACAAACACATGCTTTTGAAAAGGTCGTACGCAAAAACTGTTAGAAATCAGGCTTTAATTAAACAAACCACAGGAGCTACCCTCTTTTCAGCCTCTCTTAATGAGGAGTTTAGGCTTGTTTGAAGTGTTTATTGCTACTCTGACTGAGAAAGAACCTTCAGGCAGTGCATGATGCTCCAATAAATCCTGCGTGCTCCAACAATTTGGTGATTCATTGACTCCTTTTGGTAGGTTGGTTTCCATTAGCGATTGCTTCATGCCCTGCTGCAGAAGTCCCACATGTCAGGAATGTACAGGATCTGCTAAAAGCAGACGAAAAAGGCTTTTTTTTTTCCCCCAAGTTGAAAGAGAGTAGAATCGTCTCTCTGCTGTGAGCTCTGAATCATCGTTAATTAGAATTTAGTTCATTGGAAATGAACTCACTAAAAACAATAAATGATAGTCCTTAGACATACAGGTTGTCAGTCAGTCACTTGTGGATGTGTTTTATTATTTCTTAGCCATCTGCATGTGTATTTTTTTAAAGGGGGAGAGGAGCAATCTTGCAAATGGATGCCTTAAGTTGGTGAAATACACACATACCTTTTTTTTTCTTTGCTTCCCTGCATACTGCTTGTTTTCTTTCATGCACCTTTCCTTCAGCCATCAGTGGATCGTGTTGCCTTTTCTGTCTTGCCACAAGCATAACAAAATCAGGCATTTCTTCCATGTCATGTGTACTTCTGTCTTATTTTCCACAATAATGATCAAATGAGTGCTAAAACTTCTATGCTTTGTGCTCATGGTTATAGAGAGTGCTTGAGCATGCATGTTTTGCTACCTTAATTTGGATTAATGCAGGTTTCCTTAGTGCTGCACTTGGAAATCTCGTGTTGTGTGCTTGGATATTGATGTACAGGAGGCCCTGAGGAATGAGCTGCAGTGTATCTTCTGCTGTCGGCTCTGAATTACTCTCATAACGTACTGGAAAGAGTTGGATCTCAAAGGGGCCTATGCACCATTACATGCTGCCTGTTTCTTGCTTTCAGGAGGTGTTTCAGAAAGAGCATGAGAGTAACACCATGAGGACTTGGGCCCTCCGTGCAGGAGGCTGGCTGGCAATGTTTGTAGGCATCAGCCTGATGACCCGGATTGTTTACACTTTGGGTAGGTTGGTGACAAAGAGCTCAAATGATTTAGGAATAAGATCATAATCTGTACAGTGTTGCTCACATGTGAAATTAATGTATTTGGAGGCCAGGAGGAATCTTGTTTGATCTTTGGTTGGATTCAGTCTGAAAGTCACTATAACAATTGCAGATGAACAGTAACTTACCATTTATGGCCGCTGGTCTCAGAAGCTCCCAGTCCAGTGCTACCCAAAATGAGAAGCCAGAGCACAAGTTGAGCTGCTTCTTTGAAGTCTTGCTCTTGCTTCTGCAGTCCACCCACTTTCTGCACATATGGAAGTGGTCTCACCTCAGCGGGTCTGAATTAGTAGTTACATAATTACTTGTCTGTGTATTCTGCAGTGCTGTGTGCGCAGCAAAGAAAGTTGTGGTTTCTCTATTGAATGTAGAGGAATGCTGGAATAAAAGCTTACAGAAATGTAGGATGATGCCTCAAACTTCCATAAACTTTGAACATCAGAGCTATCATTTTCTTTGGTATTCTGTGCACAGTCATTTTTTTTTTTATTATCTGTATACAGGCAACTGCAAGATCTGATATTGCCAGGAATTGCTTTTTGCCTGCAAGTATCCATTGCCCTCAACTTGTTCAATAGCTGCAAGACTAATAGTGCTGCCTCATAAGCCTTGGTTAAGACTTGATTTTGTATGACTTGCTATCTGAAGAGATGATGATGCCATTGTCTCAGATGTTACTTATTTATCAGCTGTCTTCAGGATGCTCTCCTGAAATGCCTTAGCCAGAGCCCTTGATAATAAGTTGAGTCAGCCTCTTGATGGCAATACTTTGTGTGAATCCTGGGCATAAGCAAGGCGTCCTTGTAAATGATCGTCAACTGTTTTATCCCTTGTTTAATTCTCTCTGCAGTGGACTGGTTTCCTGTTGTTCGAGACCTGGTTAGCATCGGATTGAAAGCTTTTGCCTTCTGTGTGGCCAGCTCGTTGTCACTCCTGACTATCTCCATTGGCTGGCTCTTCTACCGCCCCCTCTGGGCTTTGCTGATCGGATTGCTCTCTGTAGTTCCAATCGTGGTCGCAAAATCCCGCATACCACCGAAGAAGCATCAGTGAGAAAGAGGTACTCGGGTTCTGCACTAACTCCTGGTTAGAAGCTTTTTAAGTGCATTTCTGTTGAGGTTACGCTGCTTACATTACATCGTGGTTCAGCAGTGTGAGCCAAGGTTTGGAGGGGGCCCTTGAGTGTGGCTGTTGATAAATGTATTGTCTAGGAAAAAGATCACTATGGAATGCTGCTTGTAGGAAGTCTGTGGCATTGACTTCTAGGAAAAAAAAAAACAACACACATTTGGGAGCATCTGTATTCTTTATAAGTCAGTGCAAAAGTACCATTTAACTTCCACTACTTAATAATTCACCCTGATTGAGAACCAGCAAATTCTCATTGGCAGGTGGGGCACCTTGTGTATTATGGAGAAAGTGCCAGCTTCATCACATGGACTGATGTGAAATCCTTAAGAAATAACGTGTGTGTACCTGCCTCTGACAATCCCTCCCTCTGCTGCCTTTCCTCACTCGTACAGTCATGTGTATTTCTTTGCCTGAAGTATTTGAAAGTGGGTTGTTAAAGGAAAAACAACTTCTGACACAATTCTTCAGTAACTTGTGTGCTTCTGGGCTGAGGATTTAGAAAGTCCCTTGGTCCCTCAGTGCTCTGAGGCAGGGAAGATAGTCAGAAAACCATAACTTTCCTCATCTTTTAAAGGAGCCTCTGGAGCTGTTCTCAGTGAAGCACCCAAAATGAGTTGCCTGTATTTAAGGAGATACTCAGAGGTCACTCGCCTTTAATATGAAAAATAAAACCGGCTGCCTTATGAAGTACAATGAACTTCTACAATTGAATGCATTTTCTTTTAAAATATTTGGTGCTTTGCTCTATGTAGTTTGTTTTTTGAGTTTCACTTGGCAAGAGTAAGGAAAATATTCCATGAGGTTAAATTATGAACATGTTTTTGCCTGATTAGATTTCATAGACTTAGAGGCTTAAATTTTGAACTCAAGCTCATGTTAGAGCAGCTTCCTGTAGTGTTGCAATGGCTCATGCTTACAGGTTTCTGCTGTAAATAGTTCTGGAGTTTAGAGGTGATCTTGTAGTGCTTTGAAGTCTCTCTAGATAGCTGGTTTGGCTTCCACGTGTGCCCTACCTATGTTTTTTTCCTTCTGTAAGTACACTAATTCAGTACCAAAATAAAGTCTTCAGAGTGCACTTTTGAAGCCAAATTATGACTGCGTTCCCCATACCAAAGGAGATTTGCTTCTGTGTACGTTCAAGTTAATGTTTCCTAAAAGTGTTACTACAATAGAGGTCAGGTTTATCAATCATAAATGTTTTGAGATGTAGTAATTTCTATTATTACCTTTAATTAATTTCATTCTTGTAGTCTAATGTTCTCAATTTCACCCTGTTCTGCTGGTGAAAGCAGTGGCAGTGAGTGAAAGGTTACAGGCAGGGCATGGAGCTGAGCTGTGTTAGTGACCCTGGGCAGTCTCTGTCTGCTGCTCTCTGACTTCTTCTCTGTGCACTTCACTGAGGAGAAAAACAAAAGCTGTTCTAGCAGTGATGCAGGAAACTAGCCAGCGTTGCTATTTGGGAGATAAAGGTACCATTTTCTACAGAAGTGCTGAGCTTTTTGTATGTTTAATAAAATACAGTTTTCAGAAGGTCAGTCTGTTCCTTTTTGTTACCTTTAAGCATTGCACACTTCACGTCCAGGAGCAATGACCAAGCACGTGGAGGATTAGTTTGTAGCTTTGGCTGAACCAGTTCTCTACTGCTGGCGGAGATGAGTGTGCAGTTGTGTTTTGTATAACCTGCAACCTCACAGCTGCTAGCTGGTCCACGTGCTTGATGATGAGGCTGATTCCAGCCTACCAGTGGTGTTTTTACTCCCCTTTGCTCTTACTACTTAAGAAATAGCAGCTTCCTTGCCTCCATAGGGTCATCTGAGAAGTGTGATCATTCAACTTGACAGGATTCAACCTTTTTTTTGATAGAGGAGGCTTACTAATGCACTGAGCAGTTCAGAATACTTTCATCTTACATACTCATCTGCACACAGGAATGATGCAAAACAGAAGACAAACTTCCTGTTTCCCAGGGTGGGTAGCTTTGGCTCCACCAGGATCACTTTCATTGCTTGTAAACAAATACTTCTGTAGAAGCAACTGAAGCAGTATGTTTTCTTGCCTGCTTGTTTGCTGTCCCTTAAATTGCATCTACTCTCTCATCTTTTGCATGCTTGCTTTGGGAGAGCTGGCTGAACTCATCATGACTTGGTGCATTTAAGTACAGTCAGTTTGGAAGTGCTGAGTCACTGTGGTACAGCTGCTACCAGCTGCCTTTTTAAGCAGATGAAACATTACTGATGCCAGCTGGACTTGGATCCTTGCACTCCAAGTACCTCAGACTGTACCACGCATAACTGTGCAGCTGTTGACACAGAAGGAACTATGTCCTCCCCACTCCATTGCATTTTACCACTTTATGCAAGAGAAATTATTTCCTTCTCCTTGAAGTCTTCTGTACAGTCATGCCTACCCATCAAACTTAATGTTTTTGTTTTAGAAGTCAGTGGTTAAAAACTCAGGAAGATGACCTTTAACATTCAAACAGTTCTGCAGTATTCTGGGATGTGACTTGTGGAAAAAGCACTCTCACAGTGCTTAGTGTTGCATGAGAGAATCCTTAGAGGTAAACTGAGCTGCTGCCAGAAGAGAGGTGTGATAGCATTCATCTGTTTATTTTGTTCTACAAATACAGTACAAAAATACATTTTTTAT
This sequence comes from Odontophorus gujanensis, assembly GCA_013399175.1. Lineage (NCBI taxonomy): Eukaryota > Metazoa > Chordata > Aves > Galliformes > Odontophoridae > Odontophorus > Odontophorus gujanensis. Next base: position 449,478 of record VXAB01006675.1, on the reverse strand, counting down.
GATAATTATATGAAAGCCATTTTCTACATTTAAAGCCTTTTTTCTGTAACAGTATTCAGCTACAAGTGAACAGGATCCACCTCTATTTTTAAAGAGAGTGTAATTTCTTTTTACAAATAGGACAAAAGACAAAACAGCATTTCTATTGCAAAGCTGTGGGCAGAGCTTGTAGAGATTCAACATTCATCTCCAAACCATCTTTAATTGTTTGGGTACTGGGGAACGTTTACAAAAGCTGAGTTTCACTGACTTTCATTTCTGACAATCGTCAGATCTATGCATTTTGTTCCAGAATAAAACTAAATAGTCCTGGTAGAACAAAACTGAAACAAGTGTGTATATTTTTAATTGACTCAAGATGACATATTTAACCTTAAGTTTGCAATGAAGACAGGGCTGCTTCTTTCTAATGCACAAGATATCTGACAGTAAAGGAAGATTGTAGACTGAAAAGGCAAAGCTGAGCTTTCACAAAAGGCACACGTGTGCTTTAGAAAGTTTTCAGGCTCATCCAAATCTCCACTGCATGCTGCACTCCACATGAAGTGCTTCTTCCCTCTGTGGTGGTGACACTTGGGCTCTACTCACTACTGCTTTGGATGAGGTATGAATTAAACCACCAAAGAGGATGTAGTAGTCTCCTGACTAGCTTAACACAGACTGTTAAATAGCAGCTGCATACTTCAGTTCTGAACAATCGGAAAAAAAAAAAAAATGGAGAGGAGAAAATTGGGAAGAGGCAGGGCTAATGGAAGAAGTGCCTCAGACTGCATTTGTTACAGTGTTGAGTGATAGAGGAGCTCAAAAAAGCCCAACTGCATATAGATGGTGATCTTTTGAAGGACAACTGCACATCTGCTTCCCCTAAGTTCAAGGATTAAACAGATGAACTCAACTACCCACAACAGCAAAAGAGATTCTTGGTGCTGAATTAGGCTGATTCCCTGATAGCTCAGAAATGCAAACAAACAGAAGACTAAGTAGTCTTCAACTGGCATAGGATACTTCTGTTGGGACAGTTCTGTTCCTGCACTGGGAAGGAGTAAAGAAACACTTGTACTGATCACAGTTTCTCAAAAGGAAACAGCTGTGCTGCTGCTGCCCTCTTTTCTCTCTTGCTTTTTCTGGTGGTTTTCTCTTCTTTCTGCTTCTCTGCCTGGCGATTTCGGGGCCAAGAAATGTCCACATCTCCTGCAGTCCCTGAACTCGGACCACCTTCTTCATCAGAGGAGAATCCAGCTCCTTTCTCTGTCTCAGGCGCTGATGGTTCAGTCTGGAAAAAAACCCCAGGCTCTGAATATCATATAGCTGCTCCTTTCTAAAAAGGCCCCTTTTGTATCCCAGTGACTCTCAATGACATCACAGCAGTCGGATGCTCTGGTTTGGGCTTCTCACACAGAGCAGTGTGTTTCTATTCCTGGATGTCAAGCATACTTTCAACAACAAGCTAAGTATTTTTGGTCAGAGATGAATAAAAATAAACTAGATCACGCTTTTCACTTTTCTCAATAAGAAAAAGATGAAGAACTAAACCATCTGATTACATTAGAAAAGAGCAGCCCAGTGACCTTCTCAACGACATTTATGGCTTGGAGGAAGAAACCAGGAAGGGGAGGTACATCACAACAAAAGAGCAATATGAAAACGATGGTGCTTTGGGCAAACACTAGTCTCTTTTTAAGCAATAATTCCTCTTTCATGATGTGACTGTGTTGGATTTCTGGTGTAGGCTTTTTTTAGTTGCTAATCAAACGTTAAGAGGAAAGAGAAAACTACAGAATGTAATTGCTTAAAAAAAAAAAAAACAAAACACCTATTCTCTCTTCTGCCAGAGAAATAACACACTGGAAATACTAGAAAAAAAACAACTCTTGGTAGAGAAAAAGAAAGCACTGTCAGAAATGCAGAATACCTTGATGGAGTAGCGTTGCTTCAGTCTCTCTCTAATGAGAAGTCCCTTTGCCAGCAACTTCCAGTTCCCCAGAGCTCTCTTCTCACGCTTCTGTGTGTCATTGTTATTGAAAAGAAATACTATTTTAAGCTCCAATGTCTTCAAGTATCAACATTCACAGAAGATAGAAGTTTAAAGACTTTAAAATGCAATTAAAATAAAGAACCACAACCCAACAACACACCACCAACTTAAACGTGCCCATTAAAAGATTATGGGCCGGTAGGATTCTTAGGAATAAGGTGTATTGGTGACAATGTATCTGCTTAATACATTAATTACTGTCACTTTCTACTGTGTGCACTGACTGTAAATTACACCAGAGCCTCCTTCAGAAGTTTAACCTCACACATGGTATGCTTTAATTCTGTTTCTCAGCAGCTATGGAAAACTATTCCAAAGTGCACTCTATTTCAGTTTGCTGCCCACTTGTTTGCACTGCATTGCAAACAGAAAGCCCCACGTGAAGCATCTGGGGAAAGCAGCTTGTCACAGAGCTCTGTTACATATACAGCCTACCTTTGATGGTCTACAGCTTAAACTGAATTCAGCAGTGATGAGGTGGCTGCAAAAATAATTCTCACCTCCTTCTCCTTCTTTTCTATTTCTGCTTGTTCATTCTCCCAGGCAGCAACAAGCACCTCTTTATACTCTTCACAGACAACATAGCCATCAGTACTAGGAAGGAGAACACAACCCTCTGTCAGCTACTGGAAGAAAAAAGAAAGGGAACAAATGCCTGCTGACCCCACCACCTCAAAGGCTGCTGACAGAACTAGTTGTCTTATAGGGTGTAAATGTGTCATTTGTCACCTGTTCTGCCCCTCAACAACTGCAGACCCTCTGAGTGTTTAAAGTCACCTCTGCGTGCCAGGTTGACCACCACAGATAGCACAGAAGAGGACGATGTGTCCTCCACAGCACAGAGCATACAGCTTCTGCACAACATCGAAATTCACTGCCTTAAACAGAGCATCTTTACATACACTGCATGTGAGTAGCCACCATGAAAATCAAATCCAGTGACAGCTTGAGCACAGTCGATGTCCAACTTCCGGGCCAATCTGTTCAGGTTAGGGAGTCTAAGCTGCACACAACCAACGGGTAACATAGATGGCAGGAAGAGATAGACGTTCCCATACTCATTCCGAGGAACCTGTTATTGCAAAATGAAAGAGAAATGATGACCCTGCTGCCTTCTGCTGCAATTTGAGGTCTTTCTCCTCTTTCTGACCTGCTGTGTTCTACTCTGGTATTCTATTAGTATTCACATGACAAAGCACAGGCTAAACTTTAACTGCACGGTTGTCTCCTTATCATGTTCCCTGACCCAGCTGTAATGCTGAGAACTAGCAAAGCAAAGATGAAGTAGGTAAGTTAAATGAAGCAAACTAGGAAGTTGGCAGCCTGCCCTGCTAGCACTCATCATTACTTGGACTTAGGAATGAAAGGCCTCAATGAAGTTGTCACCATTCCCCGCTGGGTTTATTTACCTCAGAACTCTAAGCCTGAATCCAGATGTTACTGACTGATCTCACCTTTGAAACATGCAATTCTCAAAAAATAAAGCCCCCAGCTTCACAGGAAACAGTTCCCTTAACACCAGCCCTCTGCTTTCCCTGCTACCTTTCCATCCACTGCTACGGGTGGCTGATACTCCTCTGTCTGCCAGCGACCAAACAGCGCCAGGTCCGCTTTGTCCCGGTTTGCGGGCTCTGCAAGGCGTGCCTTCCTCGCCTGGTTGGAATAGCCCTTCACCATCTGCACAAATACAACAGTCAGACTTGTATCACCACAGAAACGAGCTGGTAGTGATTTCAGACCTTCCCAGGACAGCGAAGACTCTGGAAAAGAAATAATGCCTACTTCCTGTCTTCACTGTCTGTCGCTTCTAAATGATAACCCACAGCTACTGTGCACTGGGCAGCCAGATTCACAGTTTAAATGGAAGTCGTGGGATGCCCCTGAACAAGATGAAAGGGGCAGTTCTGCACAATACCCTTGGGGTACAGGCACATAGGTGAATGGAATCACAACACGGCTGCCACATGCAAGCAAGACACCCACATGTGCTAATAGAAAGAAGACAGTTAGTAAAATAACAACAAACAAAGCTAAGCTGGAACTTCAGGAAGATGTCGCACAGGAGGAAGCCAAACCCTCTCACCTTGTAAGGCACTTCTCCAATCCTCACCACTCGAGCCTGCTTAAGCCAAGTGTCCTTGGAGTGAAGCGTGTGAACACAGTCTCTAAAGAAAACAGAAGAAAGCAACCACTTCCATCAGAAACTTCCAAAGTGTTATTTGCATCCTAGGAATGGTTAAAAAGAAGCATATCTATGTGGCATACAAATTCTGTTTGAGTAGCTAAATGCCTCATGCTGTCTGTGCACGCAGCCTAAGTCTATGGCAAATACCACTGTGGTCATCACACAAACTAGCTCTAATTTGTCTGTGATCTCTCTAACACACACCACTCACCTCGAGTAAACAGCCTCTCCTCTGCAGTACCCTAGGATAGCAGCTGATTCAGGATAGATTGCTTGGTATTTCAAGAGATGCCTCTTCAGTGCATACAGAGGGTGGTTTTTGTACTCTCCAATTGCTGTTGGTAGAGGCTGATCTTGAAGCTTAAGCTGAAACTGTAGGAATTTTGCAAAAAAGAGGGATGTCACTGCTATCTTGCACTAGCCATTTAAGAATGTTTATAGTGTGGATCAAAGGGGAAAAACACCAGGAACACGATCAGATGAACCAAGGGACCAAAGCCAATGACACTTAGCTGTACACCCACATCTATATATTTTAAAGAATCCCTCCAAGAGAGGTAACACAAGGCTGTACAGAAACCATCTTATTAAGTTTCCAGCATGGGCTCCCCAGTTCTTTTGCTGTCCAGATTTCTCTCAACAGCCTCCACTTGATTATTACCCAAATCTCATCAATGTATATTCCCTTTAAAACATGCTCATTATGAAAGTCTCCAGCTCAGATACAAACCTCCTTCCTCGTGATTTTTGCCTCAATGGGAATGCAGGGACTGAACCCATGCTATTAAACGTCCCACATAACTTCTTATCATTTACCTCCTTTTCCTCTTTCTCATCTCTATCCACAAAGGGACTTCTATATGGCTGCAGTGTGTCTTCCCACCACTCGGGGTCCACACGGTTCTTCCTTGTGGTGGTCATCCACACTGGGTCATATCTTTGTGTCACATCCTTGACGCTCCCATCGTTGTCAAATCCCACAACATAGGAAAGTGGCTTTGTGGCATACATGAAGCACTGCTGGGGCTGGGCAACACTGCCATGAACACAGTCTACACACACCCACTTGTCCTCACGTTCAAGAAAGACCTCTAACCACTGGTCTGTGCCAACCACCTTCCGTGCCATCAGCTGCCCCTCGTCATCATCACTAGAAATTATTTTGTTTCTCTTTCTTTGTGCATGAGGCAAGGTTGGAGCTGAGCTTTTTGCTGGTCTTGGTTCAACTCTGTAAGAATTTCTGGATAGCCCTGATTCTGAAGTCTCACTTTTGGGGCTTTTTACAGTCATTAGCTTTGATTTCTGGGCACCTTGTGAGCTTCTCCGCTTTTTAGGGACACTTTCAAAGTCCTCATCAGGGAGCTGGCTTTCCTCTCCTGAAATCTCAAAGTCAGAAACACTGTCATCATCACTTCCACTCTCTTCTTTGTAACACACTTTGGAGGCCACTCGTCTCCGGCGATTGTTCTTGGCTCTGACTGGCGCATCTTTTTCCCCAAAACCACTGTCCTCATTTCTACTTTTCTTCTGTTCCTCGTTGCCTGTTGTCAGTTTTGATTTGCGTGTCCTTTTGGACTGAGCAGCTTTTGTTTTCTCTGACTCCTCATTGTCTTCTTCACTCCCTGAGGATTTCTCATCCCATTTGGCTTTTTTGCAGGGGCATTTTTTTGCCACAGCTTTGGGTGTTGTGCCAGAGCTCTCCTGCCCCTCAGAGGTACTGCTGAGCGACTGCTTCTTCGACGTGCCTTTCTCCTGCAAAGAAAGAAGCTAGGTCACTTTTACCATGTAAAAGTTTTTAAACTTAAAACCACTAAAGCCTGAGAAGTCTTTGCTGAAACATACACAGTCAGAGGTGGTTTGCTTTTGTTTGTAAAAATGAGAAACCTAAAGATTAAGGGTTTGTATGTGCTGCAGTATAGACAAAAAGCACTGTCATAACAGTGCTTCATGCAGGAAGTGATTCTCCTTGAGTTCCAACAGCTACAAAGTTCTGTAACTCCTTCTGGGCAGTGACCAATTAGGGAATTTTGCACACCAAACAAAAACTACCTTTGCCTTCATCTCCTTGAGAGGAACAGGCTGTAAAGACAGCACAAGGCGACACAGCAGCTGCAATGCTCTGAGAATAATTAAAAATATCTGCAAAAGATAAAACAAATCATGTGTAAACTTTTTTTTTTTAAGGTACATAAAAAAAAAATAAATAAGAAAACCAACTTGAAACTCCTTCACATCCCAGGTTCTGTCACACACCATTTTTGATCCTGTCTTTCACCCAGCACCGTAGACATTAACACAGATACGTAGCCCAGCTGCCATAGCACGCTACTGTCTTCTCTGGCTCTTACTTAAGTTAAAACAGTGACAGAAGTCCTGCTGTTAAGTCACTCAAATTCCATCTGTCCCCCAGCAGGCTCTCATTCTTGAAGCAAACTGACTAAGGCGTCTCTAAATCCTCCCTCCCAAAGGTGGCCAGGGCCAACTACACACCACCAGCTCAACCCAGAAGTAACACCAGCTATTCAGACAATGTCATTACAGTCCCAGCTGAGTGGCCAGCAGCTGTGAACTGCCACCCGCATTCCTGCGTGGGACTTAAAGGAAGCTGCTGTTAATAAAGGTCTGTGCAAGCCTTGTTTTGTCTCTTGCCACAGGAAACAACATCTTTATATTTGCACAGCAGGGTTGCAAAGATATCACAAGAACTGCTTCCTGCTTTGCAGCACAGAAGCTGCAACATCCCACTTTATCAGCAACAGGTCAGAGCTGCAAGCACGCACCTGCAAAGCAGCAGCTCTTTCAGATGCCTTGTCAATTTTATCTCCTGTTTCTCCTTCCCTTAATTGTTTTACCAAAATCTCTGTACAATTTGAAGCAACTGACTTCACTTCTTGTCTTAATTATTGCACCACAAAATGACTGCAGAGCTCAAGTGTTTACTTTCCAAGCCCTGGCCTCAAGATGCACTAAATCAGAACTAAATTCTTTTGGTATTCAGTGGTCACTCTGATAGCAACCAACCACCCACCTTCTAACTCAAAGAACTGTGAAGAGTTTCTCTGGCTGTAAGTAAATCCAAGAATTTTCTTACTCGAATTAGTACCCATGGAAGAAATGTATAAACTGGCTTTCTCTGACCTATACTGCTGAAAGTAATATGAAGAAGCCAGGGCATGCTTAGAAACAAGCAGTTCTGTGCACTATGCAAAGCCATCCACAGAAAATTAAGCATACAGTGGTCTCAATCAGAACTAGAAGCTTCAGCTAGTATAGTTCACACTGAAGAGATGAATCGCAGAAGGATCCCAGATAAAAATACACAAAAAAGAAAAAAAAAACCAAGGCATCACCGAACTCATCAACCCATTTCTCCAAACGGATCCCTCAAGCTTCACTTTCTTTGCAATGATCTAGCATCCAAATTCAGCAACCAACCCTGCACCTCCCAGTCACTTACATGAACCAACTCCTGATCATCTCGTGCAGCGTAGATGGCAAAGCGCCTCTCCAACGTGGACTGAAGGGGCTCTCCTTTTTCAGTGGAGAGCTCATCATTGATGGTGAAGGTTCCAACAAACCTGAAACGTGAGGTACCTGCTTACTGTCTTCTGTTGTGAAGGTACTCTTAAACTTCACAGTTCCCTTCCTTCTTCACAAAAAACAGTCTTGTGTTCAAAAAAATCAGTGAAGAATTGTAATTACATGTACCCCTGTCCCTGAACCCTGGCTCTATATTCTACATGATAGTAGGACTAGGAGAGAGTATATTACCATTTCACCAAGTTGGAAATGTAGAGAAGGTCCACTTGGCCTGCAGGAACTTTTGTGAAGTGTATGGGGATGATGGACAGACCAATGGCATGAAGATCTGGCTGGCTGCAGATCCTGTTCCTATAGAAACCATTTGCTAATAAACACAAGAGATGAACCTGAGAGAAAAAAGTTTCTATAGTGAGTTCACAAGAGATGCTCTTTGCTGGAACTACTGTCCATGGTGATGAGCAGGGTGCCTCTACTGCTCCGTTTGGCAGACAGGCAACAAGGAAACCTCCCAAGCACAAGAAGGGTGGGCACAGGACTGATGAGCACTGCAAGACAGCAAAGCCTTGCAGACCCTGTCGGTGTCTCCAGTTCTACGTCTGCCTGACAGTTTAACCCAAGTAGAACGAGCAGATGCACACAACAGGGAAATATATATACCCTATTTCAATCTGCTTTCATTTACAAGCTTACTCATTCAGGGACTGACACTTCTAAGGTTCAGCTGAGGAGAAGGCCAACAAGTATGTGTCAGGAATACAAACCTCCTCATTTTTTCACTCCTAGCCACAGCCCCAGATTATTCTATTCAAAAACTGCTTTCTTTTTCATTACGTATCAGTTCAGAAATCTCCAGCTCAATTTTTTCTTTGTGATCAATACCTTGTGTGTGTCCTCACGAACGTCCTTAGTGAAACGTTTCATCATTCTCCGAAGATAAGTCTCAAACTCAGCTTTCCTTTTCTCTCTGCATAAGATTAGAAAAGAACAGGATATTATGGTTTCCTCTCTGTCTGCCTTCCTAAATTCCTGATCTGCCATCGACTGCCTTCTGTTTTTACCTTCTCTCTCTTTTCTTTAGTTGTTCTGGCGTTTCAATCTCTATCTCAACTGGATTGCTCGGCAGCACCACTGCTGGAAGAACAGTTCCTTCTAACTTATCTACAACAGGCTCCTGGAGTTCTGGGAGAGAAAGAAAACCAGCAAACAGAACATTACGAGATAACACATGAACCATGAGTAACACGGCAACAAATTGTGAGATTGCAAGCATCACCTTCAAGGCAGTAGTTGTATTTTTTTTTTCCTACTTTTTCCTAAGTATTGTGAGATAAGAGCTTTTAATATAGATGTGCACATGAAGCATACTCTTAAGTATACAAAGTATACAGAATGAGAACTGGCTCAAAAGGCAAATTAGAAAAGGACCTATTGCATACGATGATATGCACAACTGAAATAGATGTGCAGTTGTTACCTTCCACGTCCTCCCATTCATCTTCACTTTCATCATCATCAGTACTGTCCTCAGCCATCTCTTTTTTAATAGGAGACTCTCTCCTCAACTTTGTCTCCTTCTCAGGGGCCTTCAGTGAGTCACTACTGAAATTACAGAAACGGTTTTAGCCTCAGGAAGTGCAGGGGCTTGTTTATTTACAAATGGAAGAGAAAGAAAACATTAAAAATGAGGAAATAGACGAAGCATCCTCTCTGCATCAGTAACAACAGATGCAAAGGTTTTGACAACTGAAGCGTGGGTGTCTCTGTAAAGCAATCTGTGCCACGAATAACTGCAGGCCCACTGAGCAACAATTGTTCAGTGCAAACATGGGTCCTGGTTCTAACATGTTGTTCGGGAATGAAGATGCATGAACCTAAAAACATGACTTGCCTTTCCTAACAGCTCGTGTGAGTGAGTTCTTGGAAAACTAGTTCACTGAATCATTTGTGCTCACTGAGACTTCAGCAATTGGAAGTGCTTGTGTTTCACTATGCCAACACCCAAGGAGCATGAAAACAGGCCTGTGAAATGAGACCAAACAGCTTCATTTCTTTCATTAATACATTCCCCATAGAAATCTCCACGGGATGACCACATATCTCACAACAGCGCTTCTGCTCATGCTAGATTGCATAAAACCTCCCTCGCCTTACATACATGCACATGTAATACAACCTTACATATACAACACTGATTTAAAAGGCTGAGATATTTGCTTCCCATGCTGACTGTCTTCCCCGGGACCTATCCTCCTCAGGACTGCTCCAGCTCCCGGTGAGGCAGTCCCTCTGTACAGGAGCAAGACACAGACCAGCTGAACAGGACGTCCAGCTTGACATAACCGATTCACACCAACACCTGCAGCAGCGGGCCCTGCACGGGCAGCAAGATGCAGCCACACGCAGGGTACAGCGAGCAGCCCCCTGCAATCCTCGTGATGAACAACAGGCCCGCTTACCCGCACGTTTGCTCTGTGTGATGAGTCCCTTTACCGTCAGGGCTTTTTTTATGATCTTTTGCTTTCCGCTTTACCCCTTTTTGTCTTAAAACCTCACGCGCTGACTCGCGAGCTCCAGCATCGCTGCCTCCCTCCTTCTTCCTAGCAGGAACGCCGGGTCTGTTCTTCTTTATCAACTTTTCCTCTATAAAATCACCTGCACCTCAAAGAAAGAAGTTTCCTCAGCGGATGCAGATATCAAAGGCGCTACCTCCACGGGCTCCAGCGTTGCGAGCGCAACCCCGGCCTGGCGGGACGGCCCCGTGTCACACGGAGCCGCGACCGGCCCCAGAAGCCGTGCCTCCCGCACTCACCCTCATCACGCCGCTCCTCCTCGCCGTCCCGCCGCGCTGCCGTCCCCTCAGGCCGCCTTTTGCCGGCGGCCGCCAGCGGCGCCTTGCGCTTCCTCGCCATAGCGAGGCCAGCACGCCCCGCCCCCGCGGACGGGAAGGGGCGGCGCCACGAAGTCTCGCGAGAGAGCGCGGGAAGCGGTTTGAAAGATGGCGGACGAAGTGGACCAGGTGAGCGGCTCCGCGTTCCCCTCAGGGCCCCGGAGCTGAGGGCCCGGCCGGGCCGTGTGAGCTCTCTGTGTCGGGATGTGAGGGTNGGGGGGGGGGGGGGGGGGGGGTTCGCAGGTCGCTCGCATGTGTGCGGCTCTAATGGCTTGGGGTTCGTTTTCAGCAACAGACAACGAATACCGTGGAGGAACCCCTCGATCTCATCAGGCTCAGTCTGGACGAGCGGATCTACGTGAAAATGAGGAATGACAGAGAGCTGAGGGGCAGGCTGCACGTGAGTACGGCTCCGCATGCTGCTGTGTACCGCCGTGTGCTCGGCAGGCCGGCTTCATTTGCTCAGTGCTCCGACTGAGGGTCCAAACGTGCCCTTTGGTTTCTGTTTCCTCCTCTCCTGTTGTCTTCTAAATGATTCCGAGGGATTCGTTCCCCTGGTTTTGGCTCCTGTTTCCGCGTCTGTGAAATAAACAATGGCAATTTGAGTGTCCTCCTGTTAGGGGCTTTCAGAGCTCTTAAGATGGAAATGGGTTTATCAGACAACTATCCTGTGTGGCAGACCCAGTGAGCCTGCATTGCAATGCATTCTCAGCTGGACGCTCACATTTCATTTGTTTTGTGTTTCTTTTGGGAGTAACATGTCTCGTGGCGAGGCAAACTTTTCCATCTGGCTGTGTCATCCTTCTGGAATACGGTGCTGCGTTGAGAAAGAGAACCAGTTTCCCCACGTGTTATCTGGGCCTCAAATTTCTTTGAGAACACAAAGACGAGGACAGATCCGTGATGTGCTGGCACAGTGCTCAGCATACTTTTGTGGGGTGTTTGGAACCTGTGCCTAAGTACAGTTTTTGTTTGAGTTACAGCTTTCATTGCTGTAGACAATCAATCCCAGGAATCTGGTTTGATAACAAAGAATGCCTACTTGGATTAATGTTAACGATGAGAACAAGTGTCTTATGTTAACGTTGAGAACAAACTCTGAGAGTTTGTGCATGCTCTCCCAAAGAAGAGTTTCAGTGAATGTTCTTTGTTCTGCAAAATACAGTACTGATCTTGGCTTCTAATTCTGACACTGGAGCTAACTGATAGTGCGTGTTCACAGATTGTACACCTTCTGGCCAAAATCAGGTTAAAATAATTTTATTTGAATGTCTTGCTGAAACTGTTGTCTTAATGAGCTTGTGCTTGAATTTTGGAAGAAATAATAAACTCTGTTCCTACAGGCATATGATCAGCACTTAAACATGATTCTGGGTGATGTGGAAGAAACTGTAACAACAATAGAGATTGATGAAGAAACATATGAAGAGATTTATAAAGTGAGGACTTTGGTGTTTTTATCTCCATAGGAAACTTCTCTCAAACGAGATTGTTGTGCAGTCAAAATAATGTATTGATAACCTTTTGGGCTAAGACCTAGCAGATGTTTCAGGCAAACTGTTATGAAATTGCAGAGGATATCCAGATGCTTGTTGATTTTGATCTCTGCAGTAGGACAGAAGTTGCATGTTTGAGCTTACGCTTCCTGGGGGTTGTTTCTGGTATTAGGAGTGAATTTTGCCACGTGCTTAGCAGATGTGTTCTGTATACTGCTCTCTTGTGAATGTAATCTTTTCTTTGCTTCTTCACAGTCTACCAAAAGGAATATTCCGATGCTCTTTGTCAGAGGTGACGGTGTTGTGCTTGTAGCACCCCCATTGAGGGTTGGCTGAAGGAACCAAGGATTGAACCTTCTTGGAAGGCTTCAGGCTCTTGGATGATGATTTGTTTTGATCATGTCTCAAAATTGTGTACATGTTTTTATAGAATGTTTTTGCCGGCTCTTTTTGGAAGAGGAATGAATTTTTCTTGCAGAAAAGTACACATCAACTGAAGCAGTATGAAAACAGCCTTGTTTTCCCTGCATTAATTTAACTGCTGTAAATGAGCTGTGTGTCACATAAGTAAAAGGATCCTGTTTTTTTTTTTTCAAACTTGGAAATAGCAGTGTCTTTTTTTTCTTTTTTTCTCCTTGTTTTAAATAAATTTGGTTTATCTTTCAGATTTGATGTGTTATGTTTTTGTTGCAAAGGAAACTTTAATGTACTTCTGTAGTGCTAATGCTACATGAAGTTGTGGTACATGGCTTTGCTTCCTGAGGAAGCAGTGACTTGGATATTGTTCTGATCTCTGTCCTTACTCTACTTGTTTTGCAGATTGATGTTTGGAGGAGGGCAACACTATGTCTCTCCATGGTGCACTACTGCATGGCTTTTCTGGGTTCAAATTCTGTAGTCATATCCTCAAAGGGAAATCATGTGTGTCCCACATATAGTACGTAAAGAAAACAGAAGCATCTGAAAATGTTGTAAGAATTCTATTGCAGCTTTGTTAAGAGTGATGCTTTGCAATACCGTGAGTAGGAAACAAGCTGAGTTGCCCATTGTCAGCATTCATTTGCCACTATCTGCAGCTGGTTTCGGTTCTTGAATGCTGAAGATACTTACTCATTATCAGTGGGTGCACAAGACCCCTGAACAAAGTGCTTTGTTTTAATATGTAGTTTCTCAGGCCTTCCCTGTTTGCAGTTTATTCTCTGGGGGTGTGGAGGGGAAAAAGGCCTGAGTACACCTAGGCCAGGAATGTTTTACAGGTTTGTTTGAAAGGCATGCTATAGACATAGGTCCCTTCAAGGGCATTTCTTGACGCATGGCTTTATAAGCTTGCCTAGGTTCTCAGGTAACATGCTTTGACGCTGTTCTACAGTAAAAAAACTTCATGTTTTATAATGCCTAGCTTGTGTTAAGAGTGGGAAATATAAGGTGGNTCTTAAGATCCCCGGCTCTACACAACTTATTTTGGCAATAAAATAGATACCCTTAAAACTTGAGTTTATACTTCATACTCTCTGAAATGAGAGTAGGGACTTAAAACAAAACAAGAAAAACCCCAACAACAAAAAACCACACACAAATCTGCTGTGGCCTCTAGGTGTCCTCTGCTGTCATGAGTGCCCTCTAGAATTGGGATAGCTCTAAAAATAGGAGCAATATCTGAAACTGGAACTGAAGCTATTATTGAGAATTAGTGTTAGTAGGAATTACAGGCTTTAAATGTTTTTAAACATGTATTTTCCTTGCCCTGCGTTCTAGAAAGTTTGAATGCATGCAACAACATCATCTGTGAGTCTGTCTTCATATAAAGGTGCCTTGTGTGCAAAACAAAGTGTCTGTGCCATTGAAAACTACTGCTACTGGAGCAAAGAGTGGGTTTGCAGTGGGCTTGTCAGTAGGCATCCCTCATCATGCTGCCCTTGATTTGAGTTGGTCGGGGCTGGTCTAAGGACAGCTGTTGTGCGTGATCCCTATGTGTGCCATCTCTGCAGGCATTGGAGGATCCGGAAAGCTCCCGTGAAATTCCTCCGCGCGGAATTCTTTGTGTGAATGTAAGTGGCATAGGACGCTAGGTGGTGGTGTTTCCTCAAATTTAAGCTGGGTTGGCATTGCTTGGTTTTGATGTACATAGCCTGTGTCAACAGGCCCTGTAGTTGTGCAATTAATCATTTGTTTTTAATTAGGATGGCACTTGCTGACAGTTTTAAATTAACTCTGCTGCTAGCTCTTAAGTTAAAATAAGAATTCGTTTTGATTTTTATGGAGGCACAGGGCAAGCCTACAGAAGGGTTAAGAAAAACACTATGTGTGCCTTGCATTGTGAAACTGTAGAATGCCTGCTCTCCAGGCCAGCAGCTGTGCTGGTTGCATTAGCTGAAGGAGTGTACCATTCAGGATAAACTGTGCCTTAACCACTTCGTGCTGGGCACTGCCTGGAGGTGAGCAGCACACTATTGTGTGATACACAGAGCTGCTTCTGCGGCCACTGATTCAAGCTCCAGCTGCATGGCTGCCCGGAGACTTCATGGGATAACTTCATGCCTTTAAAATTCAACAGAGAAACAGTCTCAGTGTGTGTGCATTAAACTCTTGAGGTGAAAAATCTCACTTTATTTCTCTAGTTTATTTTTCTACTTCCTCCTTGAACCCAGAGAAATGTATTTTGTTCCAGTATACATACTTGAACAAGACAATTTTGTTCTAGTTTCTGCAGGTTTTTTCATATTGTGTGTGTGTTTTTACTTATTATTTTCCATTTTCAGTTCCATTCCTGTTGCACCTCATAGGACAAACCCAGGAGTTGGAATAGTAGGTTACAACGTGCCTTGGGGCCGGAAAAGCAGAACAGTATTGATCATATTGGGATCTCTGCAACAACGCTGTCTTCTCTTTGTTGTTTGTGGTTCTTGCAGTGTAGGCATTGGCAATCTATAATTTGAAATATTTAAGAGAAGGGAGTTTGTGATCCCGCAGAATTCTTATTAGAACTGGAGCACTGGAAGGGAGCATGGTTCAGTGCAACATGACAAATGCTTTGCATTGTTCTTCAGACTTATGATGACATGTACAGAAAATCCCATCTGGCTTATTTGAGGTTTAAGGCATTCATGCCAGGATCGTTGATGGCCTGAATACATCATTATTGAGGGTGTAGGACTCCCATGTTTCTAAACAGGAAGCTGCTTTCATATACTAAACAAAAAGAATGGGAAAGAAAAATAGAAAGTTCTACAGAAAATTGAAGCATAGTGTCTAAGCCAGACTTATCAGGGGGAAAAGAATGGGTGGAAGGAAGAGAATGGATGATGTGGGTTGGAGCGGAAAACAAGAACCGCTGACGGAAAAAGATGTAGTTAGAAACTCTGTTTATGAGTGATTTTTTCATTGTTACCCAAATTAGTTTGAATGGAAGAGAGGCCCACTCCCAAATTTTGGAAACTTAGGCCAAAAAGATTATTTATTTTTACAATGGTGTTTGATTGGTTTATGATGTGACTGCCTGCAACAGCAAGGGGCCAGGCCTGCTGGCTGGCTGCATGGGTAGACAAGACATGTGGCAGAAGACCTCTAAGGGCTCCTGTCTAAAGGAGGCCTTGGTGCTGCAGCCATAGTCCTGCTCCTTTCTCACAACCCTTGCAAAGACAGCTCATGCTGGTTGGTAAGGAGGCTGCAAAATTATTTTCTAGCAATGATTCTGTTAAAGAAGTGATCCATTGTCTGTTCGCTGTCTAACAGAACTCAAATTGTGGCAGTTCTGCTGTGATAAATGTTTATCTCTTATCTAATCTTAACTGTTGAACAGTAAAGCTTCTCTATCTACGTAAGTGTCGGCTATGTATGTCACTGAGGCCTACCATGCTAATTGGCGTAAAATGTCATCTAAAATGTTGAGTAAAGAAGTCAGGTAATCCCTTCCCCAATGTGACCTATGGAAATCATAAATAAATAAATAAAAACCTGATGAAAGAGCTCTTGAAGAAATTGCTGCTCTAAATCTAAAGTTACAATGTGTAGAACACTGTGTTGTCACAATTGAACACATTACTGAATTCTTCCAGAGCTCTTTAAGATCACTGATAGGGAAAAAATCTAAATGGTGCTCAATGGCTGTATTTGTAACTTCTGAGTGAATGACTGTGCCTTTGTCACTATCACATAATTGCGCTAAGTAATCATTTTGTGCTATAAGGTGAGCTGGTGGGGTAATCCTAATCAATTCTTTGTAGCAGGTAGTTGTTAATTCATCCTGTGCTGTAGGTGGTGTGGTGAAGCAGTGTGCTGTCATGTTCTGTGACACCTATAGGTAGTACTTTTTACTAAAACATTAGCCTTCCCTCACTGCCCAGATGTTGCATTCCAGTGGTTAGCAAAAAGTCTGAGGAAGAAATGAGTTATCACCAGATAACATCTGAGAGCTAATTTGATTTGCTCTACATTTGTAATGCATTCCTCCCAGCTAAATTCCTGGGGACTGAGGAGCTACTTAGACAAGGCAAGAGGTGCAAAGCACTGTTGCTGCCCAGGAGAACACACTGTAGTTAGAATGGATGTGATTTTATATGTATTTATCCTAAGCCCTCCGATAACTCTTATTGCCTGATGGCATAATTCACATACTCAGGGGGTTCCTTCTGCATGAAGGCTGTCCTATGCATAAAGCACAAGCCTTCATCAACTAACAGAGATTTTACTCGTGTTCAGAACGTACTCATCTCCCACTCATTGTCTGAAAGTCAACCTGAAGCCAGCGCTGCTATATGCATGCTTCCAGATTCACAGCATACTATGGGTTACACAAGAGATGCTAGTCCAGTGCTCTCAGTCCTGGAGCCAATTGTCATAGCTGTTTTTTCTTGAGACAGTGATGTTTACACAATGATTTTTTTCCCTCTCATGTACAGTTTCATGAGTTATGGATAAGTATTTTACATGCAGTATTTCAAGTGTTGAGTATGAAGTTTATTTCTGTTTTTCTCTGGATTTTTTGTTGCCCTTCGGAGGATCACACTGTTCCCATATTGCAAAGGATTCTGACATCTCTGGAATGGAGCTTCCTGGACACGCATTTCTCTGTGGCCTTGAAGCACAGCTCTGAAAAAAGAGACAGCACTGTTCTTTCAGATGGACACTGCTGCACTGAGTGCATAATCAGACAAAAAATAATAGCATCGCTCATAGACAGAGATCTGCTGGTTCTGGATCCACTGTCTCTTGTACTGTCTGAAATAATCTTCTTTTTTGGGGAGAGATGCAAGCCATCCACCTGATTCAGTACAAGTGACTGATCACAAATAAAGTGTCTAAGAAAGTAAGCAAACACTGACCTAATCTCCTTGGCATTTTCCCTGTTTGTAGCCTACAGCTAGTTATGTTGTTTGTCAGCTTCCAGAATATACTCCAATATGTCATCTTGTAACTGTTGGGAGTTTTGGTTTTTTTTCACCTCTTCAGCTGCAGCTGAAGTTTTGATCTGATGATAATCTCAACATGCTGACGAGAGAAATATCAGGCACGTGTCTTATGGTGCATGGTGGCCTAATGTAAGTAGGGTACTGATCTACTATAGTGTTTGAGAGAAATTATTTTCTCCTCTGAACCTGATATCAAAGTGGAGATCAGTTTGGGGTTCAATTATTTGAGAGACCCTAAAACTCGTCTAAGCACATGACTTAAGAAGACTGTTTGGTTGAAATTTGAGATTAAAGTTCAGTAGTTGCTTTTTATTTCATCGGCAGCTATTCACCCATGTCTTATATAACAGAATTATGAGACTCCCATATAGAAAGATTGTAAACAGAGCATGAAAATATATGATGCAAATGGCCAATTTGCCTTGAGCGCTTTTTTCTCTTCCGCCGGGCCCTGTTGCATAACTGTTCCCTTCAGTGTGCTTCGTGTGTTTATGAGCTGGATGCTTACATGATGAACTAACCAGTTATGTTTTCTGCTTCCAAGGACTAGTAATTTCTGGAGAAGTCTGGAGGAGGTCTCTGCATGTAGCACTAACATTCAGCGCAGCCAGGGTTAATCTCCATAGGATTGCTTCCCAGAGCTTTCTCCAAATACGTATTCTAAATTAGCAGTGATTTTGTCTTTTGAAAAGCAAGTGCAGGTCAGGAATCTTATGTCTTTGTTTTCATCTGCCCTGGCGTTCTGGGGAGTCACGTATGACGATAGCTAGTCCTTGGTGTGTGTCTAAGAGCAGCAGGAGCAATGATTGCAGATCACGCTGACCTTGAGCTAGGTTCTTTTTGTTTTTACGTTGCTTATTAATTGCCCTTCTAACCCAACAACACCCTTTGTTTCAGACAGAAAGCCAAGCCATTGTAGGAATGCAATAGCAAGGGAATGAGGAACACTTCATTCATAAATCTGAGAGCATTTACAAATGAGGCTGTAAATTATTATCTAATTTATCTTTCATCTGAAGAACAGAAAGAAAAGCATTGCAATTAACGTTTTGTTCAAGATTGCATGCTGAGATGGTGGTAGAGCTGCAAATAGTGTATGTTACCATCCTCTATAGAAGGTCTCAAATCCTATAGCCCAAGCAGCCCCTACCTTGAGTATGTGGATCATTGTTTCTGCTATTATACTGCTAACATGGAAGATGTTGGCACAGAGAGTTTGGTGTTGTGATACACTGAAAGAGGTACTGGAGAAGGAGTTAAACTGAATCTACTGGGTAAATTTGTTTCCATCAGTGAATAATGCAAATTAAAGTGAGTCATGCTCCTAGAACGTAAACTATTTTTAAGATTATCTTTAAATGTTGATCTTGAAAATAAGTAAAATGGAAAGTATATATCCTGAATAACTTAATCTCTTTCTCTGCAGGGAGCTGATGGTGGTTGATTGTACTGCTGTAAAGCTCAAGTCAACAAAAGGTAATCCAAGAGACAGAATAGAATATTAGGTTAAGAAAAGAAATGTGACCCCCAAGTTTGGTGTGAGCTTTGGGAACTACAAGTTATGTTTATTCTAACTCATTCTGTTGTCGCAGCAAGGTTACTCAATCATCTGTACCTGTATAAGGACATTCCTATTAGGAGATTTGGATATACACTAAGCAGAAAACTAACTTGATTTAAACTCTCAGCATCTGGCAGTCTAGAAACGTAGATAATGCTGTGAGGTTTATTTATTAGGGTTATACAGTCAGGTCCTCCAAAGGTATTACAGAGATCCAACTACAACAGCACTTACTCAAGCTTCATTTTTCTAGAATGGCCTATTATTTATCCTGAGGTCATATAGTTTACATGTTGCAAAACTTCTCAAGGGTTTATTCCTTGCTGCCTTTTCAGACATCTTTGCTACCGAGTGTACACTGAATTTCTGTATGACTCTGGTTGTGTCATTAGATTTTGATGAGGCAAGAGGCAAATGCCTTTGTTAAACTTCTTTTTACTGACATAAATATGTGTCATATTGTGTGGGGCATATTTGGTGAGAATGCAGTTCAGCAAAGTGATGGGTGAATACATACACCATCAGTTACTAACTTCTGAAGAAGGAGATGCCTTCAGGGAACTTTGCTGGTTTTGAAGGAGTTACATGTGAGTCTCACCCTCTTGAAATCTAAACTAAGTCCCCTGGTAGAGTACTTAGAGACAGCACACTGGGAGCCTCCTTAGTAGTGGTGTAGCAGGAAAGCAGCTCAGGAAAGGTACAGGCCCTAGCATGTGGTATGTGTTAGACTGGAGCAAGATGGAACACTTTGTGTTGAGATCCTGTAGTCTCTGTGGGCTGTACCTCAGACTGCTGAAGATGAAAGCTTCAGCAGTGTGAAGCTCTGCGTGGGCTGTTTGGCCACAGGCTATGTTCACCAGCCCTCATGCTCACTGGAATGTGGAACTTTCCAGCCTTATACAGATTGTGCTTGTTGTTTTTTAACTGTTGAACAAAATGGAACTTATAATAATCTGACCCTAAGTGGGAGTCACTTAAATGTGTTTGTCAAGGCCAAATGAATTTCACCCAGGGCTCTCTCTAGCCCATATAAGCTGTTCTGTGTTGAGAAATCAGCAACTCAGCTTCAGTTGAACCATCTTTACTGACATGTTGTTGTTTAGATTGATGCCAGGCATTCCAACTTTGGGCTCCATCTTTTTACAGTGACCCTGCATATCCCTTAGGTACACTTCTACACAAGTGAAAACTCCCTTCGTGGCTCTGTGACTTCTTTAATCTTGAGGATGAATTTATAAATTACAGCACCCCTGCTTATCCTCTGTGGCTTCACTGAGGAGACTTACATCAATTCTGAATGAGTTTTACTTTTTAACAAAATAAGCCAAGCAGCTGAGAAGTGCCTTCCAGCTAGACAAGAAACTCCTCTAAAATAAACCAGAATTCTCTGGTTATCTGGATTACAGAATGCAATGTCAGATAATTTTCAGCAAGGGTTCAGACCCTGAAGTTTGTCTCTGGCAGACTCCAGCTTCTTCAGCACATTGATAGCAGCTTCATCCTCTCCTGCTCTCTGTAACGAATCTGCCTCCAAGTGTAAGAAGTTCCTTTTAAGGTAATGGTGAACGAGAATTCACTGTTAGGAGTTGGTGCTGGAGAACTTAAAATTTCCACCATTTTTGAAAAACAAAAAAAAGAAGAATATCCTGTTTCTGATGCAGTATGACACACTTTGGATTTGGGTGTGTGTAAGCATTTGCGCATCTCCTTGTAGAGGAAACACAGGGAGGCTTTGCCTTTTTGCCATCCTTACAGAAAGCATCTACCAAGGTGCTGAGGCATAGAGTGATCTTAGTGTGAAATACTCTGCATACATGACTATGTGAAGGACCAGATGCAATGGAGGAGAGAAGACCTGCATGCGTGCAGCCATTCTGCCTTGGCTAGCCTGGTGGCCTTAATGACTTGATGATCTGTTGGGGGGGAGTATTTTTCCTGTTTTTCTACTGGAATTGCTCCAATCAATAGATTTCCAATAGTTACATGAAGGAATGACAAAAACGATTCTGTTTCCTAAGAAATGTCTCTGGTGGCTAAGTTTTTAAAGGTCTGGGAGTTTCCCTATTGAATCTAATGGGGCCTTTGGCTCATAAACAGATTAAACAAAGAAACAATAGATCCCTAGGGGAGTTTTAAAATCTGAAGTGTAGGAACTTTAATAATATTATGAGGAACTAATATGTCTGATGTGGGAACTTAAATCTGAGGCAAGAATTATGAAAAGAATGTTTGAAGTGAATATTTAATTACATGATTTATTGTTCATCGTTTATTATTATACATACAGTGCCAGGGGCATTGCTGGTGCTTTACAGATGATTACAGAATAGCAGTTCCCAGATCAAAGGTCCTGATCGTGCAATCTTTATTTGTGTAAATATTGCCAATGGTGCCTGGTCTTACTCCGTGTTAAAACTCAGTAATCTCCCCCCCAGCACACCCCATTACAGACAATTAAAAGGGCTTCAGCAAGAGAACACTCATTAATTATTGTCCCCAGAACACTGACTATTTTGGTGCCATATATTGTAGGGATAAAAGGTATCTATTGTGTTTTAGCAAACCTCACATTTTTCTGCAGCTTTAATTCTTAATTACAGTGTCAGCAAACATTAAGATTATTTTCCTGATAGAAGAGGCTTATTTCTGAAATTAAAAATCCACTGGCTTGGCCCAGTAGGCTTCAGATCCTGTTGATTTTAATGGAGCCAATTTACTTGCATGTAATTGTTCCCTCAGTGACCAGTACGGAAAGTTTCACCTTTGGAGACAGATGCTGAATGTGAAAACCCCTGTGAGCTCTGAAATCTGTTTGCAGAAGGTTCTGCTTTTCTTTCTTTCTCCCTGTGACAGTTTGCACTCCGCTGGAACTGCCACCAATAAGCAATGCACTTAAATGCTTTTCTTCTTATTTGGCTGAAATGGCTGCTGTTTATCTGCTGGGTTGCTGTAGGCAGCTACAGAAGCGAACACAGCTTGTGCAGCCATCTTTTGGCTTATGTCTGCAAGACATAACAGCTCCAGTGGAGAGAGATTGAGGTGATTGCGTGCAGAAGGCAGAGGAAGTTTTTTTCCTCCTCCATCTGTTACAGGGTTTTAATGGAGCTTTTTGCAGCGCGCCGTCCTGCTCACTTAAACACCGTGGCATGCAGAGCACAGGAAGGTATTCTGCTTAGTGATGTGCAGTGGTCCACATACCTGAGATTCCAGTGTAGTGATCAGGATTCAGATTCCGATCTCAATATCATCGGTCTAGACAGTGGTAGGGAATATTGCTAGAGGAGGCAGTTTGGATGATACCCAACATTGCCTGCTCTTGAAAACACTTTGCTTTTTCTTTCAAGGTTTCGTTTAATCGTTAAGATTAAACAGTGTGAGGTGTGATATAGTCACCCAAGATGCTAATGCAGCCTAGTACTCTGCAGGAATGGGCATTGCTCTGGCCGGTAGTTGGATGGCACTGACCAATTTTGTGTGTAGTATTAAGAGAAGCAGAGGTCAAAAGTCTATGTAGGTTAAAAATGGGACTAATTTATGGGGGGTAGGTCCATTTGTGACCGTTAAACACAATAGCTTTGTTGTGTGATCTCCCAGTCCCAAATTGTTAATTGCTAAAGAGTAGGAGGATATCCCTGGGGAAGAATTGCTCTACATACACGCCCTGTTACTTATGCTCTTTACCTTACCATAGAAAACAATACACTGGGCTAAAGGGAGCTGTCAGCTGGCTCAGCGTGATTGTTTTTACACTCTTACGTGTTCCAGGTTCATGGAAATTTCTGCTTTCTGATACAAATAGCATTAGTAATTCTTCTTGTAATGTATTTGTAGCCCCACAACCCTTCTTAAACTCCCTAGCTCCTGTCTCAGCGTGCCTTGAGTTGAATTCTCATGTAGGGTTGGTCTGCAGACACTACCAAATCCACGCATAAAATTCTCATTTCCCTGAATCCGTGACAAACCTTGAGTGGGACTGGAGATTCACTGGAGATTATTCTAATTCAAAAGCAAAAAAAATAAAGTTTTATTAATTGATCTTCATAGCTGTCTTCTATCTCCTAAATGCTTTGGCAACAGGCAGTTTTGAGGTATAAAACTGAAATATGGCTGTGAAGTGATGTACTCAAGATACAGTGGAAAGAATTGTGAATGAAAATTAGGATTACGTACAAATAGGAAGTGAAGTTTCTGGCCAAATGATACATTGCTTTCAGAGGGCTATTAAATCATATAATATCATATTAAAGATCAACCTGACAGTGACAGGCAGGTTTGTACTCAGCAGAAGAGATGTCACTGCCTGCTCCCTTTCCTTTTCTTACGATGTTACAGTTCCTAGTGTAATGTATTGAAGTCTTCAGCTAAATTTGGTTTATGTGAACAAGGCAGGCTGTATTGTGGGATACCTGAATAGGACCAGGTGTACTGTTCGGTCCTGCCTGCTGTGGGACTGGTGAACTCCGGCACAAAAGTGGGGTAAACAGATGGGAATTACAACTGCTTCATCTCCCACAGCTCCATGCACCTCTGATCATAAATCAAAGGCCTTCTAGAAAATCATTTGGGACTGGGACAGATTCATCCCATAGGTGAGACAGTGTCTTATCTAGATATCCACAGTATTTGGGCCTATCTGGAAGGCCCTAAACATGCTAATTTGTGTTAATTATTCTTGTTCATGTTCTGGTAGTGCTTAGAGGCCTTAGCTGAGGTTGGAACTCAGCTGTGTTACATGTAGTGCTAATATACACACAGTGTATGTTCCTTCTCAGGCTCTTCTGAGTTCAGCAAGGAATATTTAAAAGAAAACAGAAATGAAAGGTAAGGGATTACTGATACGCATTGTCATTGCTCTGCTGAAAGCAGTGGATGTTGTCAGGTTTAGGTTTAGCTAAAGCTGTGTTTACCTGAAGACTGAAAGCATTCTCCTCACTTCTTGAAATAACTTTAGATGTGTTTTTATCTGTAGTACTGTGAATAGATACCAAGTTTCACATTAGAGCTTGAAACTAAACAAGTGCTCCTGGCATGGTTCTTCAGCTCCGAGTGGGAGAATTGAGTGCGCTTTATCCAGAACAGTTTTCTAAGATTTTTCAACATCTATTTAGAGTAAAAAGTGATCTCCTGAAGGCCTCAGGATTCAAAGAATAACTCAGAAGTGTCCTATAGGCTTGTGTGACTGACAGAATATCTATTACTCCTCTTTAACTCTGAGACAGCAGTTCCTTTGTGTGTGCGTGTTTCTCATGCTGTCTCTTTTTTCCCCTGTAACTTGAAGGCAATAACTGGACCTGTGGCTTTGCTTTGTCACTGCTTGCCAAGAACAACAGGCACATGGATACTAATATTCCTTCTTTGAAATTCTATCCTTGAAGTGAAATTGATGAAAATCTTCACCATGAAAGAGAATAATCCAGTTTTGTAGAGATGCAAAGGAAGATTTTAGGCGTAGATTGGTTTACCCCATTTTCAATTACTTTTACACTAGTGGTGGTATACAGATAGCTAGAAGACCTGAGGGAGAAGGAGGAGAAGAGGAACTTAGGTAGGCAGAAAATTCTTATCTTCTGGCAACTTATTAGAAGTGAAGCTAGGCAGGACAGCAAAATACAAGAAACAGTCATCCTAAAAATACCTTTCCACTCTCTGATGCTGTAGGAGTCATTGTTACCACTTTTTCAGCAAGAACTAGGAGCTTTGGGACAGGGCTTTGCAAAGGCACTCTCATGAAAGAAGGAAATCCATTCACCACCATGCTGCTATACTAATTCATCAAGGGTAGGAGGTAATCATATAAGCAGGTTCTGAAGTGCAGAGGAGATAAATAGTAAAATGACTTACTTCTTCCTTCTTGTTATTAAGCAGAGTGTTCACTAGATTTTGGTGGTGTTATCATCAGGCAAGTATCTCTTGTAAAACTGATACCTCCCAGACTACTACTTATTAGTAATGTAATAGCCATGTTGAAGTCATGGTGGTCTAAGGATAGAATAGAAGCTAGGCATTCAGAGAGAGATGATGTCTTTTATTAAGTATTTCTTTGCACATTCTGCCTTCCCTGAGAGACTGTAAAAGAATCTAGTAGACAACTTTATTACAGAGGCTGATGAATGGAAGGAATGCTTTCTCACCCTTAAACTTGTTCTTACTGTGCACAGTGCGAGAATGATAGCAGGGTAACGTAAAGAAGCTTCCACTGTTGTCTTCTGCACTGTATTTGCTATGAGAATAAACAGGACTTGAATCTCCAGCACTGTTCCTGCTACAGTGACCGCTTTGTGAATGCTGATGGATGAATAAGGATGTAAAGATGAAAGTCTGACATCTTGCCAGCACTGAGTTCGTATATGGATCAAAAGTGAAGTGTAATTATCACCCAGATCAAATTCTTTCAAGAGCCAGAGCTGTCTAGACCAACAGCAGATATTTATTTTTAGGGTTGATCTTTGTGGGTTTTATTAGCAATGCTGCTTTCCCTGGGGTAAAAGCAGGGGAGAGAAGAACACCAAATCCTTTTGAGCTTCCATTGTTAAAAGAAGCTATGTGAAGCTTATAGGAGAAAGCCTGATTCTGAGAGCAAGCTTTGTTTTTGAGGTAAAATGGCTTGAGGTGCTGAAGAATTCAGAGAAAAAGAAAGTTTGAAATTCAGGTAAAGGATATCGTACATTTTATTTCCCTTCTATTGGGACAGTTCTGTGCAGCTGATTTGAACTGTAGTGATGTGTAGACAATAAAATTTGCATGTTGACTTAAACCTAGGTATGGTTCTGTTGACTTCAGCAGCACAGAAGGCAGCAGTTGTGCCCATTCCAGTAATAGTGCCCATTCTAAATCCAGTTGCTCAGCCTCTGCTAGATGCTGGTAGGCCTTACCTCTGTACTTGGGTTTGCACTTACAGAACACCTGCAGACAGCTCTTTCAAAGGTAGGAAGCGCTGTGCTGTGGGGAATGAGCCATCGGAAGGAGTGTTGTGAAGTTCTCCAAGCAGGTTGCTCAAACTGGAAAGCAGCAGACAAATCTGAGTGTTTTGTTTAAACAGCTCTTCTAAAGAACCTGGAGGGGGATCTGGGCAGCGTGATTTCACCACCTGGCTGTGGGTGGGTGCTAGCATTTCTCTTTCTTCTTGTCAGCGGGAGGGAAATAAGGCCTTCTTAAGTCTCAAAATGTACTAAGGGTCTCACGCAGAACAATCTCTATACCAAATTAGGTTTTTATTCCAGCAGCATTTTGTACGAGCAGCGGTGTTCTGCCCAGCAAAGCTTGGTAACTGCCTATTCAAAATGTGCTAACATCCCAGCCCTGGAAATTCCTTGTGCTTTTAACGATGCTGAATCACTGACCTCCAGCAGTTACTCTGAACAACCTTCCAGTTAAGGCAGAAGCAAACACGTTTATTTCCAATACCCTCTTCAAAGTGGGTTTATGGGGGAGGATGAGAACAAAAAAGAATGAGCAGCATGGAATTCCTGTTTGGTATCTGAGCAGCTTATAAGTGGAAGAAGCAAGTTCATTTTTAGTTACAGGTGGGTGGCAGCTTTTTCTGCTCCGTACCAGCTCCTTAGCACTACAGCTCTGGTGTTTAAGAGGTCAGTCCCTGCTCTCCAGACTTACTTCCACTAGATGACGGTGTTGTACAAAGACAGAGAAAGCCTGTGCCCAGTCCTGCAGCCCTGGGGGCTTTGCTCACTATACTGGAAGCAGAAACAGGTCTCCTGTGCTAGATGGGTGCTTTGTCAGGTGGGTTTGCTGGCTAACTGTGCAGGTAGGTGTTGAAAACGAGACAACACTCGTAGATGTGCTGAGAACATGTCAGCTGGCAGATCTGGGCAAGCAGTCTGGATTCAGGATTCCCACATGTCAGTGGAAATTTCTGTACAGAGGAGGAGCTGGTTCTGCTGTGATACCTGTAGTAACAATTTGGAGTGCACAGCTGCACAACAGCAGAGTTCTCTGCGTTCCTGTCCGTGTGTATGTATTCCCATGTGTATATATGTACACACACACACACACACACACTTGTCATTGCTTACATTTGGCTCACATATTAGAATGAGCTGTGTGTAGTTCTGAAAACACAGACATTTTCCTCCAGGGAGAAGGACTTAGGTATTAAGCAGATGCAACATCCCAGGCGTTAGTAAAGAGCATTGCCTGTGTTCTCACGTGGGGAATGGGATTCAGTGGCCAAGATTAGAATAGTGGAGTTTCTGGCTGCTGATCCAGTGGGGATAAAAATAGATTTGGATTTATTTGGCTTTTTCCCCCAGTTACATCAATACCCTTTTCTTTTGACGTGCTATTTCCATCATTCCTGAACAGATAGTGAAGTCTTACATTGTTTGCCACTACATACAGTGAAGTGGATCAAGAGCTGCTAGCTTCTGTCTCAGGACTTAAGAACAGACATACGTACAACTTTCTGAAAGCTGATGAATTTGTACTGGATAAAAGGAAATACTTTTAGCCCCCATAAAACAAAGATATTTATTATACTGCATGGAAAATGTTGCAGGGGATCTTTCTTATTGCCAGGTTCCTTTTAAGACATTTGGGATAAATTACTGTATATAAAATAAAAATAAAAAATAAAAAATTACAGCTGCTTTAGAATCTGTTTACATGTTTAAGAGTAAGGACTTTGTAAAAGTAGTCTTTGAGGAGCGTGCATGTGTGGAGTGCTGTGATTCCATGTCTGAACCAAGGGTTTTCTTACCACCTCGTGCACATTCTGTTGTTTGTATATAAGACAGTTTAAGAGCAGACAGTTTGGGCAACAATACAAATACAAATGTTTTGGCTGTGTTATGTGAAATGGCACCTGTCTATTGATCAGCTCTGGCTTCACAGGGTGCAACTGAGGCAAATCTCAGGGTGATGCTACTGCAGTCTGTAACTGCAGGTGCAGCTGTACAATCTGTCTGCTTTGGAAATGGGATCTTCCTCCTGCATTCTCTGATTTCCCACCTCTTTAAGTCTCTGCTTTTCCCATATTCCATGTGGGCAGTTGGATGACAGTTGTTGCCACATGGCATCTTATGTTCTGATAGATACTGAGCACAGGGTACACATTTCAAATAAAATTCCTGTGCCTTTCTCTGTGGTGCAGACTGTCCACCATTTCAGGGGGTTCTGGAAAGTGTTATGAGAATGCTTGAAATGCTTAAGACATTTTCCTGTTCCTATGGAGCTATGTCCATTCCTGCTCCATCCTGTCCCAGTAAGGGTGCCATCCTCCTGCTGCATCTCTTCTGTCCTGTTTCTTGAATGTAGTTTCACAGGGAAAAATACATGTTCTGTTCAGTATTACCCAATTTGTTTAGGGAAGACCTTTACCTACCTCACACTTTTTTAATGATGTTGCCCTCTATATTTACCAAGAATAAGTAGAATTTAATGGCTGGATTAATTCTCCAACGTTTTTAAAGGTCAAGATAATGAAGAGGTACACAGAAGCATTCCCATCTTAAGGAGAACTAATTACAGTAGGGAAGGTGCCAGAGGAAAACTAACACTTGATTAGCAGTGAAATTCAACAACATCTGAGTCCAGATAAAAAGCCGTGGTCATCTTTCTCAAAAGAGAAATGAATCTGGACACCCTTGGACTTTGTGCCGAGCAGTTCTGGAACCCAGCATTCTTTCTAATCTTTATTGACCTATGCCCCTTTTCGTGTGTAACTCAGTGAAGAAAATTTGGCATCCTAACAAGGTGGCTAAGCCAAGCGCTCAAAACTTGAGGAAAAGCAAAAACATAACTTGTTGCTACAGATTCACTGTAGCCTTCACATATGTGCCATGTGGTATTGTCTTCGATCACAGGCTCGTGTACTATTAAACAGCTGCTCCATTTAAAGTGCAGGATGGATGCAGCTCACTTAATGAGCAGCTATTTAATATTTTATCTTCGTTGTTCAATGTGTACCCCATGGCTTATTTATTGCACGCTATTCAAAGCCTTTTCTCAATACAGAATTATTAATTTTCCTGTGAGCTTTCCCTCAGCAGTCATCATTATTGTATCTGGGAGCATCACAGCCATGAAATAACCTATTTTCACAATGAGGCTCAATGAAGTGAGGGGATACTGCAACCCCACTTGAACAGATGGCAAACAGACACAAAGATGAGGCAGAAACATTGCCAAAGATTTTTGAGTGTCCAGGATTTGTTTCTTGTTTCTTGGGTGGTGGTGTTTTATCTTTATTTTTTTTTCTGAGTTCACAGCACTGTAAAGTACTTTCTATGTTCAAAGCATAGTTCCGAGCAGTTTCAGTTCTAGCTGTGAATGCTCAGCACTTTTGCAGATCAGGCTCTAGGATCTCCTACTGAGCATCTAAGAGGATGACTGACAAGCTGCAAAAACGTGGATTAACTGATTTGCTTAGCAACACGTACAAACCCTGCAGTGGAGGGTGGGATAGAGTCCAGTTCTACCGGAGCAGCTTTCATCCATCCTTAACAGAAATCTGGACTAATAAGTGCACAAAGAGATTCGCTTCCCTTATTCACAGATGTGTCCCCTTTCTCCAGATGAACCCTGGAATTGAATCTTCTCTCACTTTTGCCTTTGCACAGGCTCTCTTTCACAGTGACTAGCTTTACCTTCTGCAGGCTCACTTCCCTAGTGAGAAGGGTTTCTCCAGAGGGTGATTCAAAGCGGGAGCTCGATTTGGTCACCCTGACCAGCAAACCAATGGCACAAATGCCTTCTTCATTCACTATAGAGAGACCTAGAGGGGAATATCCTCACTAGGCTGATGTTATTGAGTGTAAATGGTCTGCCTGGATGCCTATTGCTGCTACTTGCTCCTAAGCCCTTCTCAGTGCATTTCTGACCTCTCAGCCCCAACAGCTGTCTCCTTTCTCTCTCCATCCCCAGTTCTTACACCAGGACAGCCTTGCACTCCACATTTGGCCACCCTCTAGTCTTCGCCTCACCAAACTCTGTTTCCTGCAGTTTCTTTCCCTTCCTACCAGTCCTGTACTTTTTACTTTCTGCTTCAAGACAGTTTTACCATCAGCATTACTGGCTTAGTAGCAATGTGGTCATTAAAAACCCCGAGGAGTCATGGGCCTTACCCTGCCTTTAAAGACCAGGATGTATCTCAAACCATTTGGAAGGAGAGGAGACAGGGAAAAACACAACAGACAAGGAAGCAAACAAAATAACAGCTCAGCTCCAACAACATAGTCCTGAATGCTGCGTGCTCAGCTTAGAGGGAGAAGAGACTGGGTGCACCCAAACATACCCATGTAGGTCCTGCCAGGGAATGGAATTCTGTACTGAAAATGGATTTTATTCTTGCAAACTTTTACTTGGCATTGCAGATGTATTTCCCTACAAAAAANGCCTTTTCCTATGATAATAGCAATATTAGTCAATTAGAGCAATCCAATTTAGATCAAAATCAGTAGAGACAGGTAGGAAGATGAGGTAACTGGCACTGCTATTACCTGCTTAGTGTTTTCTGGAGAAACAGAAAGTGTCACTCGCCAGCCTTAAGTAACACTCATCTGGTGGTGAGAATATGTGAATGAACACAGTGTATCTGTGGGTAAAGGTTACTGAAAGCTGAGCTTATCTTCGTTTTGAGGGTGTGTGTGCATATGTGTAGGTGACGATGAGTTCTGAGATTGGTTTTCAGATAGAATTCAGAGACCAACTGCAAAGAAACTGAATCAGTCAGGAGCTGTGTTCAGTTAAAATGCAGCTGTGTTGTATAAGGGTATGGCAGGATGGGACCTTCTCACTCAGCTCACTTCTGGACAGAAATTATGGGCTCTGCAAAAGCAGACGTGTTTTTTCTGCCTTTCCCTATGTTCTTACTTCAAAGGCCAAAGCAGCGCATAGAGAATTGGGCACAATTCCTCCTTTAGGATGCTGCTTATTAAGGTCAGGGCACAGCTGCCCAGAGCTGTGGGTGCCCCATCCCTGAAGGTCTCAAGTCCAGGGCTGGATGTGGCTCTGGGCAGCCTGAGCTGGTGGG
Organism: Odontophorus gujanensis; assembly: GCA_013399175.1. Classification (NCBI taxonomy): domain Eukaryota; kingdom Metazoa; phylum Chordata; class Aves; order Galliformes; family Odontophoridae; genus Odontophorus; species Odontophorus gujanensis. Next base: position 418,377 of record VXAB01006675.1, on the reverse strand, counting down.
GGCAACCAGCCCACAGCACGGGGGTTGAAACTGAATGGTCTTTAAGGTCCCTTCCAACCTAAGCCAATTTATGGTTCTTAGTTATGATTGGCTCCACTGAGAGTAGGATTTATTTTCAAGACATAGGAATGGGATGGACAGTCTTTGAAAGCCTGGTTTTGCCTGCAGAATCTTTGCAGATACTGAGAACAAAAGGATCTAGTCAGAATCCAAATGTTGCACAGTTGATTTGCAGAGTGAATTAAGAAGTTATTTGCCTGCCATTTCTTTTTTGATTTTGCCTTTAGGAAAAATAAATGAAAACCAGTAAGGAGCAGCTTATAAGAGAAACTCCTGCAGTACTTCATTTATAGGTGCAATGCAGGCCATGTATCTTGACACTTCATCAGATCCTTAACTTAATTTCGTTGCTGGAACTTGTGGCAACATGCCGGGGTGTTTATTTCCCATGAGCTTTCAGCACTGAATCTAGTATATATGTAGGAAAAGTCATCAGATGAGAATAAATAAAGACAAAGCAGAAACATGACAGAGTCAAAAAAATAAAATAAAATAAAAAGGTGAGTTAAGAAATTTGCTGTCTGTTGTCCTTGCTGTTTGCCAGTGCTTGGCAGAAATATTTCACATAAACATTCCTTTAAACTGCTTTAAACCCTAGGAACGGTGGCTTTGTTGTCTCTACCTTTCAATTTCATGTGATCTTAACAAAATATTGACTTCAAACACAATCTTTGTCCCTGTGCTGTACTCCCCTGACATTTGGTCCGTGACTCCTGCATTGTAAGTATGTTGTCTCAGAGCACTGGGTCTGAACTCTTTCCATCACGTGGTAACAATGATAATTATTTAGTTCTAGGAAAGTGCTAGTTAAAAAATCAGTGTATTTTGCAGTACTTCATCAGGTAAACAGGGATTGAGAATGTCCCTCTGTAAAAGTATTTAGAAGAAGCTACTTCAGATATGTTGTCATTTTCCTGTTCAGAAGACACTTTCTTTTATCCTACACAGGTCGTAACTGGAATGATTAGTTTTCACTCACTGATCTTCATCCACTTTTTGAAAGAGGGTAAGATGCAGGGGTTCCTGACCCTTTGTTTAATATCCTTTCCATTTGACTGTGCTGGCTGACACTCAGCTTGTCAATAAAGTCCAAATGCAACATTTTGTGCTAGAGGAGATTACATCTCCTTTTCATTGGCACAAAACAGTCACGGCCAATTCTATTCTTACAGAGTACAATGGTAGCACGAGGGGCAATCAGTCCTGGGAATCATTTGCTTCACCAAATATCTGTTCAAATGGCTCTCTAATGTCTCCAAATATAAACTTCAGTTTCAACGCACTGTTGTGTCTGTTGCCTCACTGCACAGACTCCTGCAAGGATAGCACCCGATCCCTTAAGATACTTGTAATCCCGTTGCAACATTGTGCAAACTGATGGTTTTAAACTCCTTCAGTAGGAAAAATGGTTTATTTACTGGATGTGTTCCGTAGCCAAATCGATCTATTATTTGTAAGCAAACTCTGCCTTCTTATTTCATCTTCTTTACTTGACTGTGTTCTGAAGCATCCCAGTGTACTTAAATACACATTACTTCTCCTGTTTGACTGGCATAAGGTATAATGCTGCAGCTGTCAGTGAGCTGCTGGTGGGTAGGGCCTCATTTGCAAACCAGTTTAGTATTAGAAAAATGGCTAATATTTAAATCAAACCATTCATCCAGGAGCAAGAGAAGGGCTTGGAAATCGATAGATCTCTTCCCTCATTCATTTCTGTATTTTCCAAAAAGTAATATTGTATTAAAGAATATCAGAGAAATGATTTGTAAACCCTTAATAAGGCAAGAGACAAAGCACTAAGTGTTCTCCCTCTGTGGTTGATTGAGTCAGCCCATGCGAGGTTGGTGTTACAGATGCTACAGTTACGTACATTCAAGAACAATCCAGGGCTTTCATTCTCTTGTTAAAAAGACAGACAGTATCTTTTCTTCCTTTAAGTTAATTCTCGAGTGCAACCTATATTACACTTTTAGTGTTTAGTTTTCTCAGTAACCACAAGGAACCCTGAAACTGATTTACTGCCCATGTACTGCTTGTCACTGTTGCTTTCTAATATCATCTCAGAGCCATTACCTGCAGAGTTTGGAGTCACACACTGACACATTCCTGTATTATTTTGCATTCTGTCCTTGCCTGTTGTAACCCTAAACTGCATCCAATGTCAAATGTCACCTGGAAACATGTTACCAGGAGGGGTTATGGCATGATATTGAGCTTTTTAAACTGTAATTCTTTGTAAATCTGCTTTGGATTGATGTAGGGCATTTGTTTGTAGTATTTCAAGGCCAAAAAGGTACACATCTTTATAGGGAAAAAGCGAAGATAGTGATATGACTGAGTTAAAACCCCTTGTAATAAGTGAGAAGCAGTAAGTAAAACTGAACTGTTTTCCCCTAGCTAATAAAGAATTCCTGTGCATCATTTTCAGCTTACACTTGTGTACTCAGCCTGTCCACATTTGAGCTGTGTCTCCACAGAATAATAATCCTGATGACTTTCTGAGACTTATGGCTTCGAGACGCGTTCTATAAACAAAAGAGAAACTTAGCTAGTCCAGAATGGTCTAAGCCGGATGGAATAAAACAAAGACATCATCAACAGAACAGTACTTTAAAAAATGATTCCGAATAGACAGGAGCGTTATCCTAGATTTATGGTGATTGCGCCCCTTGAAGTGATTGCCAAGTTTATGGGCAGTTTGTGTGTGGTTTTTGAATGCTTGGCACAAAGTGACACTGAGCGGCTTCTTTTCACATGTTCTGCTTCTCCCATTAACTCTCATTCCCTAGGGCTCCTCGTAATTTCAGATATTGTTAGCTAATGTGTTCATCTGCATAATTTCATCTTCAAGATTTTCTCCCTCTTAAGTGTGTGATCTGTATGAGTGTTTGGCGAGGTCATTATCTGAACTGTGATCTTACTGACGAGGACTAGGAATTCATGTGTACATCGTGAAGAGCTCCACTGCAGTGCTGTGATATTTAAGAACTGCCTGAGGCACAGTTTGTGCCAAGAGACAAAGTGAATGATTGCAGGAAGGGAGGTAAATCAAAGGGTCCAACTGTTGCTTATGATGCACAGGTCAGGGTGAAACAAAAGGTTACTGAAAGAACATTTATTGCACTTGGAACATTTTGACTTATGTCTGTGAATGACAGCAAGAGAGCTTCCCCCATCAGAGCTATTACACTAATTACCTTGGTTTTAAAAATGAAACCTGCCTTAATTTGCTAAAATCAGAGCATAAACTGTGCTCTCACTGTGATCACTGAATCATAGGGGTTGAAATGGACCTCTGGAAACCATAGAGTCCATGCCCTCTGCTAAAGCAGAGGCCCCAGACATCTTTGTAGCCCTCCTCTGGACCCTCTCCAGTAGTTCCCTGTATTTCTTGAGCTGGGGAGCTCAGATGTGGCCTCAGCAGGGCAGAGTAAAGTGGGAGGATCTCTTTCCTCACTCTGCTGACCACGCTTATCTGAATGCACCCCAGGATGCCATTGGTGTTCTTAGCCCCAGGAAGCCATTATTTATACAAAATAGATGTTCCCAAATGGAAAGACTGAGTCAGAAACGGTTTAAAGACAGATGGTCACAGCATTTAACCAGGATGACCCAGGTACAAGGCCTGTGCCTGACTCAGGCATAGCAAGGGCTTGGCTTTGTGTTATTCTTGTGAGTGCACAGAGTGCTGAGCTCTGGAGGTCGGTATTTTCCTTCTCCTGGCCTTGACCGCTGCAGCTTGTTTTTGAACCCCTACAAAGAGTGGGCTCTCTGAAGCAAAGGCTTTGCTTTACTCCCTGTTTGTGCAGTGCCAGGTACAGTGAGACCCTGACCCTGATCAGGACCTCTGGCTGAAAATGCAGCACATCACTGGCAAAGCGTGTTATTGCCCTCTGGAACTGAGAGTTTGCCAGCAAACGGACACCTGCTGTCACTGGAGGAACTTGCACCTATAGTTTAAGAGAGCAGTCAATTATCCTGTAGCAGATGTTAGCCTTAAGAGTATGGTGTCACACTGGAATATGTGCAGGATGATACAACAGTAGAATGGGAAACGGGCTGTAGTTGTAAGTCTGGAGGGAGCTGAAGTAGCACAGTTTAATGTGAAATTTTAGTGGGGAACGGCTTGGTGCTGGTCTAAAGTCATTGATTATGGCATTTAAGATGTGAAATTCCATGGAAAGCTATTCCAAAGAAAGTTGGTTTGTGGAAACCATCAGCACTATAATATGTTGGGATTTAACAGAAAAATGGTTTCAGTGTAAGTCTGCAGGGAGAAGCAACAATATCACTTTACATGGAAAAATCATTTCGGTGTAAGACCACAGAGACCTGTAACAATACTGTATGGGTGGGAGACTCTATGGGAAATGAATTTCAGTACTGCTGTGTTAAGCTGAATAAGGTCATTAGATTATGATGAGAAAATTGTTTGATGGAAAGAAAGCTCAAACAATAGAAATAGAACAGATCATCAGCATCAGCAAGCTTTCATTTGAGGCAGCAAACAATCCCAGCCTTTCCTGTCCTTAAGCAGTGCAGGCTCAGGCTGGGCTCCCAAAGGAACTGGTGGATTTGAAGCCCTGGGTGATTTCACTGGGTCTCAGGGATGGCTGAAGATTGGGCATTCCCCTTATCCTCCCCATTCCTGCCTGCCCCGCAGTCTCTGTCTCTGGGATGGGGAGTGCACGGATCCATTCTGAAATGCTCACCTACTGCTCTGGGCAGCTACCAGTCTGTTTTGTACCTCTACTCAGCTGCTCACAACAGCCCAAACAGTGCCATGGAAATGAACATAATGTCGGGGACGTTGCTTTTTCTTCCTCACTTTCTTTGGGTACAGTTGTAGCAGGCCCAGTGGGGCAGGTTTGATCCAGATTTGTTTCAGCAGCCCGTGCTGCATCACTCAAGTCTGTCACTGTGTCTAAACATAATCACAGTTCAAGAGAAATGTGAACTCAAGTCATCCTGGCTGTCTGCAACCTTGGGATTTCAACAACTTACAAGGTAGCTGAAGTTTGCATTCAGATCTAGGTTTTACAGTTCCACCCAACAGCACCAAGTGGTGTATTTAACAGATGAGGTTATGATGAGAAAACTTGAACGTTCTTGTGCATTTCCTATGTATGGTGCATATAGGAATAGGTTGAAAGTGCCAAGGTCATCAGCACCCAGGAAATACCACAACTAGGTGGGGGAACAGGAGGTGTGAGTGAATGGACTGGTTCAGTTGTATATTGAGAATATGCTCTGTAAAGCCACATTTTATGAAACTTTCAGGCAGGATCTCCCGTAATACAAGAAGCTGTTTGAAAATCTGGTAGTGCTTGTTGTATTAGCATAAAGGTTACTAATATGACAAGAAAGTAAAGCATTACTGACTTGCTAGTCAGCGTGCAACCTCTCCTGAAGTGACAGCGCTGCATGGTCCCGCTGTGCTCAGCAGATGATGGTTGGCACTCTGACTGAAGCTTGCTAAGCAGTCTCTTCTAAAGCAATCCATTTGTTCACCCGCTCTTTCACCTTCCATTACAGTGGGACAGCTAAATGGCTTCTCATTTGTCATGAATTGCTGTATAAAATTATCCACGTTCTGAGTAAATGCGACGTCTCTCTTCCAAGGGTTCAGAGCAAAAATAACAAATCATTGTGCAGATTGTTGAGAAAGAGCAATTTGTCTGAAAGGGAGAAATCAGCATCTCAGAGACAAGCCCCCTGCCTCAGAGCTCTGCCACAACCACGGGGTGCTGCACAGCACAGGGGCAGGTCCAAGTTTGGAAGGATATTCAGATGTAAAATATCGACTTGCATACATCTTTGGTTCTCGGTAAATGTTGCTGTGAGATTTAGGGAAGGCACTGTGCCCTGGTTTGTTGTTTTTTTTTTTTCTGTAATGCTCTGCAGAAGCAGTAAATCACATTAAGAAGCATGTAGTCACATCAAATGACTCAGTTCCTCTCGATAAGAGCAGAGGCTTCAGTTCCTGTCTTACAGGAGAGCTGATTGATTTACAATATAACAGCTTCTCTTTCAGGCTTCCCAGTAGTTGTGTGCAAATAGATGTGGAATGGGAACTGATGAAACCTGAAGATAGGGAAGATTGTGATCTTAATTGCTTCTGAGAATGGATCTTCTCAGATTTTCTAGATTGTAAAGGAGGAAAAGCCAATTTATAAAATCTCTTAACAATTCAGTGGAATTTTTTATCGTTGTTTGAATTAATCATCTGCCTATCATTAATCTTGATCCTCTGGAGAAAATGAACAGTCTGTGTCCCATTATCTTCCAGCAGAGCTCTCTAGGCTTTCAAACTTTCTCTTGAAAGGGCAGAGGAAATCTTATCTGTTGCATTTCATCACAGCCATGCTGGCAAAGGATCTTGGGGAGGTTCACAGCATGGTTGGAAGCGACTTAAAAGCAGAGCCCCTCATTATTAGAGATGCTTTGGTTTTAGATGTATCCTCCCAAGATCTTGGAGCAGCAGCAGCTTATTCTTGCTTTGATCAGTGTTGAGCTGATTCTTGCTTCTTGAGTATGGGAAAGCAGCAGCAAATCTACTTTCCCCAGGGATGTATTTGGAGGATTCTGCATGTGAGAACCCTGGGAGATTTTCCTCCCATGTACTCTGAGGCACTGGGCCTCATTTACACAAAGGGTCATTCTACTCAGAGAAGCTGTACAAACTGAACAAAACAATTTCCCCAAATCCCTATTGCAGGATCTCTGTACATGGGTGTACTTGCACTTATTTGGTTTAACTGAGTAACAAGCCAACTGCAGTTAGTAGAATCTTGCCAAAGGAAAAGTGCTTCATAAAGAATAATCTACGTATTTTTGTACAACGGTTGGGATTGTAATTCAAATTCTCAGTTTGACCTACCTTCACCCCAAATCTCTTTGCAAGTAATGGAGTCGGTCTGAATTTACATCCAAAGAAGGGCAGGAACAGCATTTAATTCCTTCAGAATTCCTCATTCTCCGTCCCTTGATTCCCCTGTCTTTGTGCTGCATTAATATTAATCTCTTATCTTAAATCGTTTATTGCTCTTTATTTTAATACCTACTTAGCCCATCATTTTGCAACACAGTGTATTGGTAATCAGTTTATGCAACCTTCTGTTACTACTGAGAAAAGTGAGTGAAGCATCAATTATACCCGTTAGTCAACGAAGAGGGAATAGGAATAAATTCACTCAGGCTGTAGCAAGGTAATTCAAACTAAACATTAAATAAACTTTTATGTGGAGTACTTCAGCTGTGGATCAAGATGCTTAGGGAAGTTGTGGAATTGACTTTAGTAAGAGATCACAACTGATTGGATAGCTGGATCTTAGGGAGTACTGGGAGAAAGAAACCAGTTGTGCTGCACGTGATGTAGCACTATTTGACAGGATGTCAAGCTACCATTTCATTTCAGCCCAGATGACCCCATGGCCACTCCTCTGTAGAATGAAATATCATTCATGGAGCCAGTGTGCAGAAGGGAGCTCAGCTGAACGGCTGAAATGAGCAGATTCTCTCAGCACTGGAAAAGTTCTATTCCCCTTTCCCTCAAAACACACACACATCAGAGGGATGAGAGATCTACTCTTTGATGTTAAATCAAATCTGTACAGTCTAGAGCACACATACAAATCCAGTAATCCTTTGTGATTCTCAAGCACCGATTCCTTCTCATTTCCCAGCGGTAGAACAAAGAATCCTGACGCATGTCAGGGACCCATCAGAATGGACTCTACAGATCAGACTTCTGCTGTTCACTGTGTACCACACACACACCATCACACTGAGAGCACATGCAACCATTTCTTCCCTTAAAAAAGCTAGCATTATTTTATTATTCCAGAGACTTACATAACTGCGTGGTGAAAATGAGAACACAGATCTGGGCTGCAAAGCATTCCAGCAATTCTCATTGCAAAAGAACCATAAACTTCAGCATCCATCAAACAATTCTCTCTCCAAATGAATAGTGAACATACAAACCCACCAGCTCAGCTTGAGTTCCTTTGCAAAAGAAAACCCTCTGGAGTTATTAAAAATAATAATAAAGCAATCCAGACTCCCAGCAGACAGCATTTGAACATCATGTCAAGTTCCTATGAAGTAGCAGCAACACCCCTTTTTACTAATTTCCCTTAATCCCTAGTGGCTTCCTACTGCCACAAATTAATTTTACATTCCTTTCTGTAAACCTAGCAAGAGCTGCAGTCCCTGTGCCCCCTGTGCACGGCTCTTTGAGGTTGGATGCTTTGGGTTGTCTGGTTGTTCCTCAGCCCTCCCTCTGTGGGGCCCAGTGTTTCCCTGCCCCATCATCTTCCCAGCACCCCACAGCTTGTTACAAATGGCTATTCTTCTGCAGGATGTCTCAGAGAATGACTTTGTCAGGACAATGTAGGGTCAGTGACAGCATCAGGAGCGTGTTGAGTGATCTCATAGAGAGGGAGCACTGTTCCACTGAAGGCAGCAGTCTTCTGCCTTTCAGTTTAATTGGATCTTCTCTGTGGTGGGTTGGCAAAGCCCAGCCCAAGATCCGTGCTGTGCCTAGTGCGGATGTGGTCATCTGTATTCCATTTCTCTTTGTAATTCTTTTTCCCTTTAATCCCAGTTTTACCTTCTCTCTGTTCATAATTCCCTCTTCCTTGCATATACATAATCAGCCTCTTCTGCTTCCTTCCAGGGACGCCCCTTCCCTGGAGGGGCTCAGGGTCAAGCTGGGTGGGACTTTGAGCAGCCTGCTCCAGAGGAAGGTGTTCCTTTTGCAAACAGTACTCAATAGAGTACACTATTTCAGTGATAGAGGACAGTGACAGTGTTGATAATCAGTATGAGAGCAGCATGTTCTATGGGTAGGTTTGGAATTATCCATTTTTGTATCAGCTCTGGAAATAAGGAGTAGTGACTGGAGCTGGGGACTGGCAGCACTGCTGTTGGGTTCTGCTCTATTTTCTCCACCAGTGTTTTCTGCAGAAATGTTTCACTTTGCTATAGCTCATTTTTCCCACCCTTGTGTTCATAAAAATAAAGAAAAAGAAATCTCACCCCCACCTTGTAAAACATTGTCATGATACTGGATGAAGGACACAGTACAAGCATAAGGCATTATGGCCATTACTATTCATTCAGGGAGCACTGTAAAGGGAAGTTTGTTTAAACCACTGTTGCTTTGCCTGGTTAAATAGTCAGCTGTGAATGAAGCCATCAGAGATGGATCTTTGGCCTGGTGCCACGGTCACCAGGGGTCAGAGCAAGGGCAAGCACAGCTCCTCTTTCCCCATGCTAAGGTGCAGCGTGGCAGTGGGCGCTCATCAGAACTGAGCATTCTGTTCACAGGCAGGTGGCAAAAGTATGTAAGAAACCCAGCTTCCAGGACAACGTGGTGTCAAAACCCACGGGGACAGAACTAGTATTTAAACATGAAGGTAAAGAAATCAACAGAAAATGTTACAGACGGTAGCATTTAGAATTGGTGGTGGCACAGTTATAAATGAAGCTACAGGTGTAGAGTAAGTTTGCTTGTGTTTTCATACAGAGTGCAATCTGCAAGAGAAGCAGGGGGAGGCAGTGCCCAGATGAGATTCCCCTTTCTTTATATTCTCAATAGGTATATTTACTTACCACTCTGTTTGTTTGTTTGTTTCCTGAGATCTTCTGAAATACCTGGGAGAGCATAAGGTGGCATACAGTCCTAAGATCACTGCTCCAGGAATGCTTTCTGTATTGCACATCCACCAGTAATCCATGGCAGTACAGTTCTGAATGCTCCCGTAGCCTGGGCGAGGGAAGGCATGGACCAGCAGCTCTGCATACTTGGTGAAGTAATTTGTCCCTTTCTCCCCAGCACTTAGAACTTGCTGTGGGAACTGCCACCAGTAGAAGCTTCTAGATATAGCCTGACCTTGTGTAAGTGTTAAGTGAAGGCAGTGTACCTGCACCGCCCCTCTGACCACTGCTTGCAGGCTCACTGTGCTCCTGCCACACAAAGCCCTGCTTTGTCAGCTGTAGTTACTGCTTCATCCTTCTGCTCCAGGCCTCTGGAGACTAAAATGTAGTTACTCTGTGAGTACATTAGCAGTGAAGGGTGTCTATATGTCTCCTACTCCCACTTCCTCTAGCCTTCTTGACATAGGGCAGAACTCACTTTGATCCTGTAGCCCCAAAGCTGATTTACCATGAGAAGCAGCTCCAGTTAGATTTCTTTCTTGGACGAATTCCCTAGTCTGACTTAGGTGCCCAGAGTGTGTGTCATAGGTTCAGCAGCTCCCGTGCAGGCAGTGATTTAATCTGACAGTTATACTTATTTGTGGTGACGTCCTAAGCGGCCTGTAGCCACAAAGTGTGGGGAGGGAGACGTGGGATGGCTGGGTGCCACCACAACCAACTGCAGAATTCCCTGTCCCCAACAAGTTCCCTTCCTTCCTTTGCCTGTGCTTCTCAGAATGGAGGTGGGCTCCCTGTCCATTTGGCTGTACCAGTCCAGCTGCTCCTGGAGGCAGGAAGACACACACTCGATAGGCTCCCTCATGCAGAGTAAATTGGGTGTTTGGAGAGAAAGGCGAGGGAAAAAAGTGCAAAGCAGCACGATGGGGCTGTTGCCTGGCTGCTCTTTTGGGGATCACAAGTGTGCAGTTAGCACGAAGAGCTAGGACATTATTCTTTGCCCTAAGCTCCCAATGGGAGCCTGGCCTTGTACCCTGTTTTCACATGTAGACAGCTTCACTGCAGAGTGAAGGGCTGCAGGATTGCAAAATGGGGTGGTGGTAGGGCCACAGTGACCAACTGGGGAGACCTGGAATCTCTTGAAAGTGCAGAAAGAGTAAAAAAGGGGCTTCCAGTGTAGGTGTGTGTGTGGCATGAACACACCTGTCTTCCTTTGGGCTCAGGGTGCAGTACATAGCATGCGTTCCCCTTGGCATCAACAGGAGAGAAGATGTTCTCTGTCTTCAGGGCTTCGGTCTGAATACATGATGCTGGAGTTGTCAGGCACCTTTTTGAATTCATAGAAATGGCATTGCTTTGTTAAGAACAATTAGAAATTTGGTAGAATACTTTTGCTTCAGTAAAAGACTGATTTGGCATGCAAGTAGGTCAAGCTTCCTTTGCTATCTTTTCTTTTCTGGGAATTGGAAAGAAAGTGCATTTTGATATTAGAAACACAAAATTGTGTCTTACTCTGGCACTGATTGGTCGCTCTTGATATTTATTGAACAAGCAATCTAATTTCAGTTTCCAGAATTCACTGTAAAACTGCCACTTTAAACTTTGCTGTAAAGTGAGCAATTAAAACTCATATGTTTTATTCCGGTTAAATTATGATTACTGGTACTTAGGAAAGATGCCATCTCAGATATTAACACAGTAACGCCTTATATGTTTAGATAGATACCCTGGAACCTTCCAAAAAAAATATTTGTCTTCCTTAGGGAAAAAAAAAAAGCAGATGGTTAAGATGAGCTAAGATCCTCTGAAGAGGACAGAAAGATTTTTCCTATTTGCTTGTGAACAGGCCAAGTTCAGTTGGAGCCGAAGCTGTGTTATGACTGGTTGATAGCTGATCACTTCAAACTGCCTTCTCCACGGTAAGATTTTTCCATGTGAGAAGATGACACGTGGCTTCATGGAGGAGGGTGATGGTACGATAGGGAATGCACATAGCCTCTATGTCAGGCTGCTGTGAACATACAACACAGGCTTCCAGGATAAACGTTGGCCCTCTGGGAATCGTTGGAAAAGCAGCTGATAAAGCTGTCCTGTGGTGAACTGATATGGTCCTATGTACTGAAGAGGTGTACCCAAAACAATTAGTCTAAATGATCCAGTGCAAGCGTTTCCTAGGTGCTCTTTGTAGTATATTTTGGTTCTGTCAGCCTACACAACGCTAGTAACCCTGGTCTTACGCTGCAGCTTCGTCACGTGTTGCTCTATGTGCTGCTGCTCAAATGCTGTGACATCCCTAATGTCCATGTGAGCATTCCTGCTTGTCTGAGCGTGGAACCTGTGCCTGCGGACTTGGCTGGAGATCTAGAGTAAAGGACACGTTGTCCTTTCAGCTCCGCTCCTAATTGCCACTTTGGAATAGGGAGGCATGTGTGAAGCCAACAGCTGTCCAGGCAGTAAAATATACAGCAGTGGTTCAAGCCCACTCATGGGCTCACCAGAGCCCATGCCAGCATCTGCAGGGCCCGCCCAGAGCTCAGGATCTGTCCCTCAGAACCCAAAGGTTCAGAGGTGAAAGCAGAAAACAATAAAGCAGATCTCCAGATAGAGCTGTGTGCGTCACAGGCCTGCTGCCCCAGCGGCTGTGCTCACAGCTGCCCTCACACCAGCTGCTCCAGGGGTTAAGGCAGAGCCACTGCGGGCAGTGCACACATTTTGTGCCTTTAAGAGGTTTGGCTTATCTGGGCTGGGCCTCGTGGAGCCGTGTGGGCTGACAGAGAGCGCTTGTCCCTTCCCCCATCCACGCGCTGCCAGAAAATGAATTTGTGAGATGCAAGCTCCTGCCTCCAATCTGCTGCCATGCGGGAGCCCAGCACTCGCGGGCACCGGGACACATGCACACGCACACGTGCACACACACGGGTCCTCTGAGGCACGGCTCCTCCAGCAACGTGCGAGCTCACGTGGAGCGGGGAGCAGCTGGGCCCACAGGCCTTGATGCCACAGCAGGTCACTCAGCGGCCTGGTCCTCCATGTCACCCAGCGGCCTGGTCCTCCATGTCACCCAGCGGCCTGGTCCTCCATGTCACCCAGCGGCCTGGCCCTGCCTGGGGAGCTCCAACCACTGAGGTGCTGCTCGTGGCCCTGGGCTGAGTATCGCAGTGTTACCATGGGAGCGCTTGGGCTCTTCAGAGGCAAAAGCAGTGGGGTTAAAGGAGAGCCCAGTGAGGTGAATGGCCCCGGTACCTCAGGTGTGTTTGCTGACAGCATGTCTGTCAGCACAAGGACTGCTGGAGCTCAGCGTGTTGCTGTCAGCACCTTTACTGCCGTGGGTGCTGTTTGGAGGGGAACAGCATGTCTCTTTGGTTTCACTGGGAGGGAATGGCACCTGGCTTTCTTCATCCAACCTTCTCAGCATGTGCTGACTGCTCAGGTGCCTCGGGCCTGGGGATCAGAAGCTCTCACAGGGCCCTGCTTGATGCAGGCTCTGTGCACTGCTTGTTCTCAGGCTGTGTTGGCAAGATGATGGATCCAAGCATTTCCAGCTCCTGGACACGATACAGTGTTTTCCCCTAAACTGAGTTAGTGCAGCCAGAGCCAAATCTTGAATCTTTCTCTGGAGCTGTTCTAAAAGACATGAAAGATCATCTGGATACTACTGGTAATGAGCACAGGACTGAGGCCACTATTTGACTCACAGACAGCTACTCGCCACCAAAGCTCTGTCAAAGCAATTCAGGAGGAGCTGTGGCTCAAAGCTTGCATTCTAGGACATGATTTAAATCAACTGCTACAGAAAGAGTTAATAGCGAGGGGTGTGGAGGGGGAGGGTTTGAGGAAAGTCACAGTATCAGGTTTTCCTCTAAGGGGCTCTCAAATGATCCCCAACCTTGCCAGAAGCTGAACACCTCCTCCCCAGTGAAGCCCTGGGTATCTGTCTTTTTGACTCAGCTGCCAGAGTCATGTTGCAGAATTTGATCCTTCTGCCCATGTCCCTTCTCCCCTCTACTGATCAACCTCTACCCACTGCCCTTGTGAAGCCTGTAAGATTTCAAGACCATGAAAGTGCAAAGCGATTTCATCTGGCCCTGTGGGCAGTGCACCAGGTTCTCTCTTCACGTACGATACAGTTTCAGCCTTAGTGCTGTCCTCTGCTGTAATGCTAGATGGGCTGAACAGATGGGGAGGTACTATGGCAGGGCTCAGGGCTGACAGCTGCTTTGCAATTATAAATCTGGAATGCGATTTGAGGGGTCTAAGATACTTAGTGCTGGGTCCTTAGTGCAGGAGCATATATCAAGTAGGTCAGCCTCCGCACCAGAGGAGCACGGAGTGCTGTGTGACAGGCAGCTCCAGCCCTTCCTGATGGAGTTTATGTTTTGGTGTCATTGTGAACAGAGATTTTAACTCAGTGGTTAATGGTTTTTTGGCCATTTAGTCACGATCTTTTTTTTTTTTTTCTTTCTCCTGGGCATAGTTTAGTAACACCAAATGCTTCTTGGATGCAACTGTGAATTTCTCACTGATTTTACAGCTTGTGCCAGTTGGTCCCACTTGATACTGGAGTGTAGGTGGGCTACATGTAGCCTCCTTCTGAGGAAAGGCAGCATTTATATCCATGTTTCTTATATGGGAAAACAGAGATTTATGGAGATCAATGTGTTTGTCCAAACCTTGGCCTCATTGGATGTTCACACGGAACTCTCCAAAGAATTTGTGCTGCAAAGCATCCTCCTTCTCCTCCTTGCAGGTGCATAGATTATAGACTGACTCAGGGCCTCCCTTAGCTTATCTGAACCTGATTTTGCCCTACAGAGGAGGCTTGCGAAAGGAAACCAGTGGCATGTCTGCCTGGCACCTGAGTTAGCCCCATCCATGCACAGGCATCCTGCAGGTGGGTACAGTTTGCATGCTGGGACCATGGGAACAGGACAGGCTGGCTTGTGACTGTGGGAAAAAAAGAAATGTGAGTTCTCAAAGCCAAAAAGCTATGCAAAATGGGCAAATCACGAACTCTAGCACATTGAAGCTATGCTAGAGAGCATGATAGTCAGACACATTTTTCTATTTTCATGCAGCAGCTGAGGTAATTTACTGCTCCTTCCTCTATATGACTCTTCAGTTTTGGCACAATCATCATGTAATTATGATTTGGTGTCATGGTTTTATGATTTTTGGCATTGGTATTTCACATCATAACATCATGTAGTGTGTTGGGAGTTACAGAGTTAATGCTCCAGCTCCATGGATCATCGATAGTTCTGGGTATACCTGTCTCAGAAGAGAAGAAGTACTACATTCCCCAGAGGACTGTGCGATGCTTTGCATTTTGACATGTTTCTGCTCAGAGGGAAAGATAAAAACTGTCTGCGGTCACGGGACACTCTCTCTTTCCTTTGGGATGGACCCAGCAGTGGGTGCTCGCTGCCGTCCGCCTTCAGCGTTAGCGTAAGGCCTTCGGTTTATCGGACACTCTCTCTTGCTCATTTTATTTGATTTATTAGCTTTAATTCCAATTATATTGTATTATAGTGTGTTATTTTGCTTTCCGATATCTATTTAGTAAATTAGCATTTCCTCCTCAGATTGCTGCCGCTGTTTTGTTTCTAGGCCCATCTCCCTTTTCCCTTTTCTCCCCCCTTCCCCTTTCCCAGGGCGTGGGTCTGTGGGTTCCCCGCACCAATTGTCATGGAACCGGGCCGAACCTGCCTGGTAAACCATTGACAGTTGGTTTGCCCATGGATGGTTTTGCTTTGTCTGTCTGTGCCGTTACCTCAGAGGGGTTACCAGGGCCTTGCATATGACAGCATGATATGTGTGCTCTTGTCTTTCCCAGGTAAAGATCATTTATGCAAACCCAACTGTATCTATATTTAGCTGACATGGAGTTTTCAAGCTTCCATCCCTGTGAGCTCAGAGTGTTACTGTAACTGATCTCTGCCATTGGGAAAAGGGTTACATAGTCTGAAAAATGGCCACGGGCAGCGGTGGAATAAGTAAATACAATGAAAAAACATGACAAAGTAAAAGCAAGCTATACTGAATGTGTTGCACTGGTACAAGTCATTGGTTGAAAGCCTTTTGACAAAGGGAGGGGTCAGAGCTCTGTCTTCTGATGTTTCCTAACTTTGCAAAGCTCCTTTCATTACGAGTCCAGTGGCATGGTATGACTTTGTTATTTTCCAGCTTTCATAGGCAGACGTGAGGGATGGGAGATGATGCCCAATAACGTATTCTGGTGCAGCCTCATGGTCAGAGATGACTGGAAGGCCAAAATTAGAAGACTCTGGTTTGGATATTAGTTTCACGATCTCTCCCTTGTACTGTGACATACTTCATTTCCAAAAAGTAGTGATAAATCAGAGATCTGGAGGATTCTCACTGCCATACTTAGACACAGAAGACTTGGAATATTCTACAGCCACTGCATCTAGCACAGGGCAGGATTAGTGCTGTAAAAACTGTGTACAATCAGGAGCTTTTCTGGGAAATGTTTGTGTCATCCTCAGATCCTCCTTGCCCGAGGTCTCTGAGAGAATGGGCTTTGGATGGTCTCGAACTGCACATCCCTTGGTGTTTCCATCAGACCTAGAAATAATCTCACTTTTGCTGGAGGAATGTTCTTCCTCAAGCAGTGATGGACAAAGTATGATTCTGATATTAGTCAGACTGCATAATGTCTGGCTCTCAAATCTTGAGAATTTTTGCCTTCATGTGTAAATATTTCACCCCTCAAATTATGGTAAACACGCAGAGCAGCTGCGTTGCTCAAGTGGAGAGTCTCCCTTCTCCAAGTAAAACTCTTCAGGGGGATTGTGTGGGACACTAATGTGATCTAACTTAAGGGGAGAATTTGGCTTGTTGCCCTGATCCCATGTGAATATATATTGCTGTCTCATAGTAATGGCATCCCTAGCATTACCAGGCTGAAGCATTTATATACTGTATCTTTCTAAATGCTGGAAAGTGGGCATAAAAATCATCCTTTTTTTTTTCTTTAGGAAAAAAAAAAAGCATGTTTTGTTATTAGTCTTACAACAACTCAATTATAAGTTGTTTTCTCAAGTTTTTTTCCTGAACTTTTGGAAAGGGAAAAGGAAGGGGATGGGGGAAGGGAAAGAACGAACAACATTAGGGTTCACAACTTTTCAAGATCTGGAACTGAGAAAATGTTGACATTTCTGTATTATCTCTGATCATGTCTTGTTTGGTAGCCAGAACCAGCAGCAGGTGTGCAAACTGCTCACCTTGGACCCTCAACCTGAACTTCATGTTTGCATATAGGAGGGGATCTCTTCGAAAGCTTGAAACTCAGGTCAGGTTATGATAAAGTTTTGGGAAAAAATCCAGATTGTTTGGTGATGAGACAACAAATTGGAGCATTGAACTTTTATTGTGAGGTGGGCAAAAGAATAACATGTTTTGCAAGAAATGCCGAGAGTTTTGAAACATATGTGTGCAAACCTTGGCCTGGCTGACTGTGCATGGGCCAAATCCAGCTCTGGGCTGCTTAGCACTGCTGTGCTGTTACCATGCCAGCAAGGCACTATGTTTGGTCCGATCAAAGATTCCAAACTGAATCTTTGCCTGCATCCTCGATCTGCACAAGGGTCAGTTTTGCAGTATCCCCTAGAGCAGTGACTACCATTGTCCAAACTGGGTGCTGAGTGGTGCCACTGCCCAGCGTCACTGCCTGTGCCCCTTGCTCTCAGACTGGGAGAGCAGACTTTGCAGTGTAAATGTCTAAACAGGTCTGCCGGATTTTTTGCCATAAGGAACAGCAGATGGTGCCAAACCTTGCTACTCAGAGGCATTCCATCTCCTGCTTGGGTATTCTGGAGTTAGAAAACGTGCATCAGTTTAGCCATGGTGTTAATGCCATCTTTGAACCTACCTGATCCAAAGCATTTCCCATAGGTGGTCAGCAACAATCTAATCTTAATGACTGGTGGCTCCAGAAATTTGACTACCGATTTGTGAAGTTAACTAATTGTGGATCACAGTGTTTCAGGTCCAGTAAGATAAATGGCAAGTTCCTGGCAGCGTGAAAGATGGTGCTTTATAGCTTTATATATCTCCAGCATGTGTGTGAACTGTATGAAACAGTAGCTGCTTACTCAGCCTTAGACACAGGGTGGTTTGCTTTCCAGTATCATAGGAGAAGTTCATCTCAAATTAGACTTCCTACGTTAGCACAAGTGCAGGGTGACCAATTTCCAAGCCTTTGAGATGCTCCTTCCCTGTGCTGTACCCTACTTCTGCAGTGCCAGTCTTCAGCTCTTGCTGCACACAAAGCTGTCTGTGATGGGCAGGGGACACGGGCAGTGCCAGCCTGCTTAGTGCTGGCTGCCCTGCAGAGCTGAGCTGCTGTAAGATAACGGGGCATCTAGGGGACGATGGTTACTGTTTCTAGAGGAGGTCTCTGCTTCTCCTCTTGTCCTCATAATTTTTCCATCTCCTTGGACAGCAGCTATCCGTGCCTTCATGGTGTTGTGGGCAGACTCTGAAGAAACTATCCGTTCAGGTTCCTGTTCCTTCAGGCACCCCTTCATCCTAAGGAAAAGGCCAAAGGGATGCATCCTGGAGCTCACTGCCCACCCCTTTGAGGCCGTCCTACAAGCAGCAGCTTCAAGCCAATCCTTTCCACTTTCCATTTGTAGACTGTGCCTCCAACTCCATTCTTTTTTTTAATTTTTTCATTCAAAGCACAAACGTGGTGACTTCTTTTTGCTCTGTGTATGAGGGGGGGCATGACACTTGTGTGGGACCTCTAAGAGCTTCTGCTGGTGCTTGTCAGAAGTAGGTCGTGTCACCCGAGGTGAAATCGAGTTCTCAGATTTGCTTTCTACACTGTTGTTGTAAGGTGCCCTTCATCCTTTGGATCCCTCTTATAATTGTTTATTTTTTTCCCATTTTGAAGAGATCTCTACTTTATATATCAAATCCAGAGAGACTGATTCTGCTCAGCAGCCCCCTCCGCCATGGAAATCTGGAGTAGCTCCATTAACTTAAATGAATTTGCTCACGATCTGCATTGATATAACTGAAGCAAGTCTGGTCCATTGAGCTGAACTGCAGTTCCCATGGCAACAGGCAGTTTTGGAAGCTAAGGCAGCAGGCAGAAGGGATGCTGTGTTAGCTGGGGGACTCCTGCATTCAGATTTTGGCCATGGGATGGGAATGTAGGCTATATTTGGAGCATGAGCCTGGGGCTCTATTTCTGACTGTACCAATGAACCCATTGGGAGAATTGCCTCCCTCTGCCATAGTTTACCTTCCAGTAAAATGGGGATAGCATTACACAGGAGTGTTATGAAAATTGATTCAGCCTCCTAAAATGCTTTGAGAGAGATCCTCAGATGAAAGGCGCAGTAGATCACACACTATTAATAATATCCCTTTCTGCCAGCATCAAATAAATGGGGCTGCATTGTCAGTGAGTAAGTTCCTATACAAATGTAGGCATTTCCATGGCACCACAGGGAAGGAGAGCACTAAACGGGAAATGGAGAGGAGCTTTTGTTCAGGTGTGCTGATGTATCTCGGGTTATTTCTGTCTGACCCAATGGAAGGTTTGGACACATTTTAGTCCCAGCTCAGGTTCAGAAGCAGCCAATAAGCAACCTAATTGAGCTCCAAATCCTCTTCTTAAATTGGATAGAGCTCGAAGTATTAAGCGGGCCCTCTGAATCCTTGTCTAACACCAGGAAGGAAGCAGTAAGGTTGCAGAAGTATTAACAGCTGAGGGCTTAAATTCATTATGAGAACGGTATAAAAAGCTGTTCAGTGAGGAGCCCGGTCCAGTTCAGGTCGTGCCAAAGGTGTGACCTTGTCAGAACCAAAATTAAAATGCCTGAGTTGAGGATTTTGATTTGAGTATTCACAAAAGAAGCAAATGAACTTTGAGACAGATCCCATGAAAAAAATAATAATAATTCACCTTGCCTTGCCCTGGGCATGCCAAGCTCTGTTTCCATGGCTCTGGGAAGGCACAGCTGAAGGATTTCAGAGCGTGTGCTTTTCCTGTGTTTTAGTTACAGCAAAGATTTGTGGTAACAAAAGAGATCTCAGTAATTGCAAAAGGGAAAAAGGCAGCAGTGGTTTCCAAGGAGTAGATTCTGTAGATTCCTAAGTTTTAATATCAGAGGATATTAATATCAGAGGATTCTGACTTCCCACAGAGCTTCTGTCAGAGAGTTTTGCTGCTGTGCTCCTCTCACCAGTGCTAGAAACACCTTTAAACCATTCTGTGCCATTGTTGAATTTACCTGAGCTCTCTTCACCTGCAGCATTCAAAGCTTTGTGCTAACTGGAAGACTCCCCTGCACGCTGCTGGGCTGTGGTGTTATATTGACATTGCTCTGAGTTACAAAGGGAAGATTATTTTTTTTATGACCTCAAGGGGTTTATTTTCTTGGATTTTTAAAGACATTCTGAATTAAAAAAACAAAACCCTGGTTAATTTCATTCCAATGAGGAAAATCATCCTCTTACCTTCTTGCTTTTCACCTCCCTCCTCTCAGCCAAGGAGAGGTCAGGTGAGTGGAGGACGTACTTTTGTTTACTCAGAAAAGCAAGAAAAACAATATTTTCCTGATGAAAATGTAACTAAAAATTGTCTTTTTTTTTTTTTTTAAATTTAAAAACATCATTTGGAAGTGCTTACTCAAAACAAGCGCATTTAAAAAACACAAAACCACTTTTCAAACACATTTTTGACCAGCCATAGTTAGATGACAAGTGCTGGTGCCAGACCATTTGCTCTAGGGTTCCCATTGTTAACACTGCTGGAACTGTACTGGTAACAATGGAGGAAAATATGTACTAAATTCTGCTAATGAGAAGGCGACATTCTCACACAGTCATTTTTTTCACATTTAAAAGAACATTCAAAAGCACAATATAGAAAGCAAATTCCAAAAAGATTTATCCTGGGAGAGAAGGCTGAAGCGGAGAAGAAAGCCTTTTCATTCCACCAGTGTTAATACAGAGAAATGCATTTGGCATCAGGATTAAAGAGTTCTGAATGTTGAAGAAGTAAAGCAACTTTTTTTTTCCCCAAGAGAAATTAGTGTCAGAGCAGCCAGGCCAATTAGCTTTCCTGTTTTAGAAGGTGAATATAGTGTTCTTACAACCAAAAAGCGTTGTTTTGGATTGTGTCCCCTCATTTCCAAGGTGTAAGGTAGGTGAAGGGCTATCCTCCATCACTCCTGTCCATACTCATCTGTTTGTGGAGGTGAGTGGTCCCTTGCACTGCGGATACAGACAGAGTGGGGAAGGTGGAGGGCTGTTGGGTGTGGGCATCTTGCCTCATGGGGTAGCAGCTAAATAAAGTAAGGTCAGTGGAGATAAGCCTACATGGCCTGGCACTACAACGTGCTTAAAAGGTGGTTCGGAAACCATCTGCAAGTGTTTGAAGGGAACTGTCACTACGAAGGGAAAGAGCTATTGATAAAAAGGAGAACAGAATTCAGGACTTGATAATGAGCAAAGGAAGACCTCTGGGCACCAGAACCTTAATTTCTGGACAGGAAAGGAAGATTAAACAAAGACAGCATACCTCTCCCTAGCTACCAAGTGCAATCATTTAATCCCGCTTCCCTGTGGATTTGTAGGTGAAGAGCTGCTCCACTAAGTCCTCTGCTGCCTTCAGCTGGGATCTTTCTGCATGTCAGATTCATCCGCAGAGCCCAGGCCCTGGTTTTCCTAGGCATGGCTCCTCGCAGTTTGTTTGGAAAGGTTCCTGCAGTGGTATTTGTGGAATGCAGAGCAGGAGTACCACAAGCAGCAACAGAAAGCTCTTTCAGCATCAGGCGCTCTGACGAGGCACGGACACTCAAGTATGGCTGCTTCAGCAAGTCATTGCTAATGACAGGTGTTATTTATTTTTGGAGTCTGAAAATGTTCCAGTACATTTACTTGCAAATCCTGCCTCCGAATCCACAGGTGCAAAAAAGCCTAACAACGTGAGGGCACCAGCATGCAAGGGCAGGCAGCAAGGGCAAGATGAGAGCACCTGGAGGGTGACTGCCAGCACCCTGACCTGTGCTTCTGGTCAGGTGCTCACTGCAGCACCTGGAATGACTCTGGAAATGACTCACAGCATCTTTTAGCATGTCCCTGCTGTGGACCACAATGGTATCAGACTGCGAATGGTTCCCAGCCCCTGGCAGCATTGCTCCTGCCACTGGGATCATTTCCTCTCTGCCTCTGGAGTTCATTGTGCCCAGGATAATTAGTTGGGCAGGTAGCATTTAAAAGCAAGCGCACATGACTGTCTCTCTGATAACAGCCCTGGAAAAGTAATGGAATGTAATTATAATTAGAAAACAGCCCCAGCAACACCCCCAGCATCACAATGACCATCCCGACTTAGCCACAGAAAATGTAAAAATATAGCAGCATATTTATAGCTTGGCATCTCTGCATTTGCAGCCCAGTGACCGGCTTCCTCCTGACCTGTTCTGTGTCGACTGCTGTGCTGCACAAGTAGCAAATAACAGTGATGTTTGTATGGTCCACTGAGAGATCCCAGCCTTTTTTCTCTAATTACTTTGGCTGTTACTAATCTGCTTGATCTCAAAGATCTGTAAATTGATATATATTATTTATAAAACCGAAGTCTTGTAGGACAGCACAGCAAGCCAGTCTGAGAGCCAAGACAAGAGCTTTTAGGGTGCTTTGGGCTCAGAGTTGAAAAGTGGGCAGTTGCTATATATGCACATGTAGATCCCAGAGCCTCCCCTGAGCTCACAGGTATTCGTTGGTATCTTCATGAAACATTTCATTGTCATAAAAAGTTAAAGACAAACTCGAGTTAAAAACTCAGAAGCATCTCAAGATCTTTGGTGCATTTCCTCCTTGATGTTTCCTCCTTGAATCTTTCTTTTCAGATCACAGGTTGTTAAACTGACTACATGGAAATGTCCTGTCACCCTGTCCTGTATAAATGATCCCTAAATCGTTGCTGGAGGTTTGCTGATACTTCTTCCGTTCTTGGAAAAATGCCCTCTGACACCAGTGGTCAGATTCTTGGTTGTCTAAGTGAGTGAGATCAAAATGTGGCTCGTGGAAGAAAACAGAATTAACATTGACTTCTTAGTGGTGTAATTGATATCTGGATGCAGTAAACATACCACATTTCAGATTTTTCTTTTCAATTGAATAGTAAAGGTTTGACTGCATGTGAAGCAATTTCTGCCTGTTCCCAATCAGTTGCCTCTATCAGCACTGTTGATGGAAGAGGCTGACTTACTCTTAATACGCTTGAGCCAGGTTAAGGATGAATTGCACTGCTTCAGAATTAGGCGTTTTTATTCCAAAATAGGAGTGACCAGAGAGGGAATTAATCGGGATGAACTGTTCTGCTTTTAATCCATACTGCTTGAAACCAAATTAACCTTTCTGAGTGTGCAGTCCTGAAGGATTTAGCTGAAATTGCTGAAAAGCCTCCAGATTTGCATGATAATTTCAAAGGGACTATTTCACTGAGTGAATGCCCTGTAGAGCTGAGCCACAGCTTTTCCTCTGTCCACAAATAGCAGCCTCCCCTCTTGCCCTTAGTACCTTTATGTTCATTTTTGATGTTAGAGGCCATTACAGATCAAGTATGTCCCTGAAATTTATTTTCTGCCCATACAGCCTACAGGAAAAGCTGTCAGTTGAAACCAGCCTTTGTGCATGATGAAGTAATGCTAATGCAATTACAGCGTGAGACTGGACACAGCTCTGGCAGATGGGGATCGAGGGAGCTTCCCCTGTTCCCTCCTGCCTCCAAACCAGCTGCTGTGATATGCACTCCGATGGCAGCTGAGGAGGGGCCAGCTGTGCTGCCTGGCCCCCACCCCAGCCTGAACAGCGTAGGACTCACTTCTGCCTGTTTCTCAGCCTGGTTTCCCACTGCTTGAAGGTGCAGGGTTGTCAAAGGCACCTCAGCATTTGTGTTTATACTGTATTTAGGCAGTATCCCTCTGCTTCCTCCCACCTTCTGTGCATCTGCTTCAAATGAAGCTTGATTTGGGACCCTTGTCTGCTCAGCTTCAGGCTGTCATCCCCAAATCAAAGAACCACTGAATGACTTAGGTTGGAGAGGACCTTAAAAACTGTGGAGCTCCAACCTCATGCCATGGGTTGGTTTCCCCCCACCAGCTCAGGCTGCCCACAGCCCCATCCAGCCTGTCCTTGAGCATCTCCAGGGATGGGGCACCACAGCTCTGGGCAGCTGTGCCACTGCCTCACCACCCTCTGAGGACAGAATTTCTTCCTAACATCTAACTTAAATCTCTCTTTTAGTTTAAAGTAATTTGCTGGAGACGGCTCCAGACAATACAGCCTGAGCTCTCGTTTCCTATTTCATTTCCATTCATACAGCACAGTGGAGCCATGAGTTTGTGTTGCAGAACCATTGAGAGAGCAACACATAACAAATGCCAATAGCAAGTCGCTTTCAAGCACTATAGGCAGGGAGATCTGAAACGTCAGTCAATATGGGAAAAGCCTGAAACCCTTCAGTATTCAATTTTCTGTTTTATGAAAGTAGAGGCAGATATGGATAGATTCATACAACGATTTGCTTTGCTCTGTTTGATCTCACACAGCTTGCAGAGTCGCTCCTAGCAGCCACAAGCCAGCTTGGAAGCAGCCTTCACTCACTGCTGCCCGCATGGCCCTGGGGTGAGCTGCTGAACAGGAGAGAACATAAGAGCCAGGAATGTTTGCAAACTGAATTTGTTCTATGTTGTCCACGTAAGACATTCCCCAGATTTTGAGGGTAGAGGTTACGAAGAGCTCAATAATAGAAGTTCTTAATCTAAGCAATCAGGAGCTTTGCCAAACAGGAACAATTCTGGGAAATAACCATTTTATCTTTGGTACCTAACTGTATTTAAGAAGAAAAAAAGAAACACAAAAAAGCCTTTTATTATGATTAATTTCTTGTGCTCAGGAAGTTTATGCAGCTGTCCTTTATGTGGGGTGCTTGTCCCTTGGTTTTTCAGACCCTGTGAAGTCCAGCACTCATAGCAAAATGTTTTTCAAGCAGAGCTTTTTTTATTTCTCCTCTGGGCACCTTAACTCAGTGGCAGAATTAACGAAAGGAACTTACTGTGAGAAATACAGAATCCTGTAAAGGGATTTAGGAGGATTTGGGAGGTTTAAAGATTTTTTTTTATCATCATGATTTGGAATGATCAATTTTATTTTTTTTTTAATTTTTAAAACATATTTTCCCATGTTAAGCTCTTGAAGAATATGAAAATCCTATTAGAAGGGTGAAGCAGCTATTTCTGTTTTTACAGGACGCAAGAACCCACCTTCCCCAAGGGGTGGGCTGTGAAGGTTGTCCCATTCCCCTTGCTTCACCCCTTCCACTGAAGCCACCAGGCTCCGAAGACGTGGCACTGTGTCACTGCCTCACTGACACAACTGCACCGTAGTGCAGCTTTCAACCTGAGGAAGCTGCTGGTGCTGGACAGAACGTGGCACAGACCGCAGGTGTTTGGCTGTAGACTCACCTCCTCTTTGTCCTCAAGCCATTTCTCTGCACTCACATTGCAGCAGGCAATGAGCAGGGCAGGAAGCAGTCGGGGAAGGCAAAGGCAAAGAGGAGCTAGCAAAGTAAGCACAAGACGTAGAAGTTAGGAAGGAGGAACGAGTGAGTTTGGTCAAGGCAGCTGCCGGACTGAGGGACACAAGGGAGACAGCACAGGTGTGAAGCCCAGCTCACAAAGTGAATTAGGCAGTGCATCATGAACTGTACTTCTGTCCGAAAATGGCCCTGTGTTTAAGCCATTGAAAGTACTGCAGAGTAAAAGAGGGTTTCTGTGCTCTCGAAAACCACAGTCCTGGTGATTACCAGATGCAATCAAACAGCGTGCTTTAGCAGGGGATGGGTCCCCAGTCACTGCCATTCCAGCCGTGTCCCGTTTGTCCCATTCCAACTGCAAAAGGCTACGAAGGCCTCCATGTGATTTGTGGGTACAGCATCCAGCAGTGCCACGGCTTGTCCCCAAAGCTTCAGGTCGTGTTGGGCTGTGGAGGTGAAAGCACCTCCATGTGAGAGGCTCACATGGATTGAGCGAGGTGCTACACAAATGCCAGCAGGTATTCTCACTTGGCTCATCCTGAAAGCTCCTTTAAGAGAAGAATGCGTGTATTGGGGTGACACAAAGGCAAAACATCGTTTGAGGGAACCTGTTTATTTGCAAAACGTGCCTTGCTGTTCCAGCCCAAATTGTTTGTCTTCCTTGGAATGAAAGAATGTAGGACATGGAGGGAAGGCTGCCAGAAAAGCCCTTTGGAATTGCAATGAAATGGCCATGTTTGTGCTCAGAGGGTCTCAGGCTTGTTGTGCTCAACATCTGCTTTAAGTTATCCTGATGTTGTTTTTTTTTTTTTTAATATTTCTTTTTTTAATTGAGTTTAACATGCTGAGAAAGGCACAAAGTTCTCTGGCCCCCAGGCGCAAGAGGAAAAACCTCAGCAGCGTCCACCGACCCCACCACCATGTGCTTCCCAACAACCACTGCCAAACCAATGGTGGCGATGACAAATCAGCCTGGGAGCAACGCGATGGCGGGTGCTTAATTGCACGCTGCTGTGCTAGGCGCCGCGGAAGGACGAGGAAGGAGAGCGGATAATGAGGGTCACATTTGCTAACAGTGGGCATGGCCGCAGCTGGCAGGTTTGGGGAGCACAGCTCGAGGCAGTTAGTGCGTGTCACCTCAACAAAAGATGGCTCTGAGTAACCTCTGAGCTCCTCCGATACGTAGAGCTTTGTCAATCCTGTGTTATTTCTGGGCTGAAGTGCCTGCAGCTCTCTGTGGTGCACGCATGGGGCAGGAAAGGAACCGTGAGCCAATCTGCTCCGGCCTAAAAATACCAGAGGTTTTCACTGGGATGGTTCCTACCCGGTTCAAAGAGAGGGAGCACAAAAGGGATTGGGCCCTGTGGCTGTTGGTTGGCCTAGACAACAATTCAGTTGGCATGGCCCTGCTCTGCAGACAGCAGCTTTATCATGTGAGCCTAAAAGATGACAAGGGCAATCGTAGTGCCTAGATGTCCCGGGGGGATCGCAGGATCTCCACCCTTTCCTTTTGCACATGAATGCCTGTGAATAGAGACTCTGGACCCAGTGCTGGAAGAAGGCAGGGCAAGGGCTGCAGGTCTGTTTTGATGTGCAAATACCTGATTGTTTGCATGCAAGCAAAGAGAGGGCACCTACATGGAGTGAGTGTGTGTACTGTGTGACAGGAATCGTGGTTTTAATTGTAAGGCAGATACAATACCTTCTCCTTTCCAGCTTTGTGAAGCTGCTCCACAGCTGCTGTGCTTTAAGGTAAACCAATTCTGCGTTTGGATGTCTGAAAGCAGGTTGTGAAGTGCAGGGAGATCTCCCAAGCTGCCGAGCAGGGATGCAGTGGGCAAAGCAGAGAGCTGGAGGTGCTGTGCAGCGTCCCCAGCCCACACACAGCAGTACAGAGTTGGGGGGTCCCCCTGCCTGGGCAGCACTTTGGGGGTACGGGGCAGTGGGGTCAGCTGTGGGCAAGGTGCATATTCACTACTGGCACCGCTGTTGCTGCCTGCTGGAAACAGGGATAGTGCTTTAATGAAATCAAACTGCACAGAGCCAGGTGCATGGTCAGGACTGGGTCCAGCTGTGCATGCACTCACATAAGAGGATTGTGAATGCACTGTGGCACAGTCATACGTGAGCATCTCAGTGCACACAGTCTCCTCATTGTGTCCAAACTGCCCCCAAAGTCTCCTCCTGCATGCTTTTGCATATTATTGGACTTGCTGCAGTGCTCTCAGGTGTGCTGAGTGCTTGCCAGCAAAAGAGGCCTTCTAGACACATCAAGCTGACCGGCTTCAAACCTCGCTCAGCCCTGGGGTGGTTATCACAAGTCTGGGAGAGACCTTATCAATAAAACATTTTCCCTGCAGGAGGGTAAAGAAAATGTGTAGCAGGTGATTCAAGCAAGCCCTGTGGGAGAAGGGGAGCTCTGTCCTCCTGTCACAGCTCTGACGTTCCATGCCAGCAAGGCACCCATTGCTTCTGTCCTGGATCAGTTGGGTTTAAAAAAAAAAAAGGAAAAAAGAAAACACCACTCTATCAGCAAATAAAGCAGGAGGTTATGTAAGGGGAATAACCGGCCTCGGTACGTCTCCCCCTCCTTAGGTGATTAAAGGTTTCAGCACTCCCAGGGAGGGGGCTGGCACTGCATAAGAGCCTCTTGGCTTCCAAGCTTTCCCCTCTCTTAAATCTAAGAGACCCAGTGGATTTATGACCAGCCTGAGCTTTGGAAGCAGATGGCAGGGTTTGTTATCATTTTGTATGAGTGATGATAACACTGTGGGCTGAGAGGATTAATGCAAGAAGTGGAAAGCACCAACACATCTCTTTCCTCCAGTGGTGTTTTCCCACATTCAGGGAGCAAAACACACAGCACCAGGTCTTCGCAAAGTGTAGCACAATGGGTCTGCACTGACAACGGCCACAGGGCTGGCTGTGAGTTTCTGTAGGATGAGGACTTCTTTGCAGAGTGCAGTGAAACCAGGACTATACTGGGATTCTTTGTTCATGGGATCATAGAATCATTCATGTTAGAAGAGTCCATCAGTCCAACCCCTGCAATGCACAGGGACACCCACAGCTCCATCAGGAGCTCAGAGCACATCCAGCCTGACCTTGGGTGTCTCCATGGATGGGACACCACCACCTCTCTGGGCAGCCTGTGCCAGTGCCTCACTGCCCTCATTGTAAATAACTTCATCCTTATATCCAGTCTAAATGTTCTCTCTTTTAGTTTGAAGCCATTTCCCCTTGCCCTGTCACAGACCCCACTGAAGAGTCTGTCCCCTTCCTTCTTAGAGCTCCCCTTAGTTATTGAACAGCCACTCTCAGGCCTTCCTGGAGCTGAACTAAAAAGCTGAAATGGAAATTTTTATTTGTCACATGGATCTGGTTATGGGAGTGTATGAACACCAGTAGGTTTTGGAGTCTTGTGACAGAATGGTGGCAACTGCCAACATTTTTGGACTTCTGAGCTCTGTAACCAGCTCAGAGAGTCATAGAAGCACAGAATCATTAAGGTTGGAAAAGACCAGTAAGACCACTGAGTCCAACCTCATCCCACCCCCCCATGCCCACTGCCCACGTCCCTCAGTACCACATCTCCTGAACACCTCCAGGGATGATGACTCCACCACTCCCTGGGCAGCTGTGCCTGCGCCTCACCCCTCTTCCTGAGAAGAAATTCTTCCTAATATTCAACCTGAACCTCCCCTGGTGCAGCTTGAAGCCATTGTCCCAGAAGAGAGCTCATCCACACCAGAGTGCTTCTTGGACTGAAAACCAAGCCGAAGGGAGGTGGAAGACGAGATCATGTTTTAGAGCATTATTATAAATGCTGAAAAAGAGAGTGAATGAGACTGAGGAGCAAAACCACAACCTGATTTTAAAGAATGCTTCCTCTTCTTAGTTGCTGCTGTACTGTCCCACCAAGCTGCAGCAGGGTCAGTGTGCTCTCAGAGACCTACCCAGAGGCAAAGGCTGGTAAAGAGCTTTGTGTACCAGGGTGGGAGATGGCACTGGGGCTGATTCTGGGCATCACTGCTGACTCATGGATAGAGTTTGCTGAGAATTCTCTGACAAAATGTTTTCTTCTTCAGAAAGCACTAATTAATTGAAAACAAACCAACTTTGTTTCATCTAAATGAGTAAATTCCCACTGAAATACAAGCTGAATTCCCCTGGATTTGTGCCTGGTTGCTAGTAGGGCTGGCAAGAAGCCATCATGCACTGGGGGTCTGCAGCTCCCACGTAGCTCCAACGTGCTGAAGTGGGGACCTGGCGTTCCCTAGCTCCCATCTGCACATCCAGGAGCCCAGACAGACTTGTGAGGCCTGCAGCTCCCAGCCTGGGTTCCAGTATTCTTCCCTTCAGCAATAGAGGTTTTCACCAATACTAAAAAATATCTTGAGGTGTTTCCAAAGTGTTACATAATGTGATGAATGTTGGGTAGCACTCTGTTTGGACACTGTCCTCCAGCAGAGGGAGGTTGGCTGGTTTATTTGAGCCATCACGTCTTGCTTGGAAAGAAGTCTTTTCTTCACCAGGATGTTTTAGGCGTAGGCACTTTGCAAAGATGGATTTAATCCTGTGGTGGCTCAGCTCCAGAGGCAGAACATCTCTGTGGGCAGGATCTAGATAACCTGTCTTCATGTACTTAGGAGAGCCATGAGGGTCCTGTGGCACTTCCACTTTTCTGTAGGATAAGGTAGAAACAAACTTTACGTAATTTGTTCTTTTGTTCAACATATTTAAAACTCTTTGAATTCCCATGGTAAAAGGTATTGTGAAAGCAGTGTTCATATTTATTATTAGAATGAGGTTAGCAAGCAATCTTGCCTGCACAGACGTCTGGCAGCAAACCCATCTGAACTGAGCAGAGGCCACTTACTAATAAGGTTTCTAAGTAGGGAATGGGACAGGGTGTTCCAAAAGATCCTGAAGCTGGAGTTGAAACAGGGAGATTGAGCTTATCTGGTATGATTTACGTGTCTCACTTCAGGACCTTTTCTGGACATTATTATACATACAGCTGAGATCATGTAGTAATCTAGTATAACCTTGGTTCCAGCTTATGGAGCTAAAAATGAACTGCCTGCACATGATCCAGAAGCATTCTGAGATGGTATTGCTGGCAGCCTGAACATTTCTTTCCTTCCAGACATCAGAGTGGATAATCAGAATCAGTTTCCTGCCGGCTGTAGGAATTATTCCATTCTCTCCTTATATAAGCTGGTTTGGGTGATCTACTCACATAGGAGCCAACAGTCAGCAAAGGGATTTGGCTGCAGACAAAGATGAGGTGGATCGCATCTGCCCAGACCAGTGCAACAGCAGAGGTATAACAGTCACGATGGTGATTTTTAAGCCATCATTTAAAAAGTTAAAATAACCTTTTCTTATTCTACCTAAGAGTATGAGGCCAAGAGGGGCTGTAATTGTTCTGGCAACACAGAACTGGGGCGTTCGAGCCTGTCCAACTTGAAGATAAATTTTGGCAATGAGATTGAAGGGTAGGAACTGGCCAAAAATATTGTTATATTCTACTGAAAATACGTTTAGCCTGGAAATTAGGAAAGCTTTCCAGCTTTCAGAAGAGTGCAGTCCTGGAATGATAATTCAATAGAAGTAAATATTCTATTTCTGAGATGACATTTGGTCATTTTATGAATGTATCAGGATTTTTTCTGATGCGTGGGGACTGTTCCTGTCCTGTTGTCCATCTTTTCTGTCTTTGCCCCTCCTCCTGGGGAGACTGAAATTCTGAGCAACTTTGGGTCACAGTGGTCTGGAAACATTCCTCCATTTACTGGTACGTGTGAGTTCACTTCTGACACTGTAGATATGAGTCACATGTGTCTGCGAAGAATGACAGTCTGGGGAATAGAGCCCCGGGGCACAGGGAATTTGGCTTTCCTTCCCATCCTACTCCAACTTGAGGCTGTTAGATCACTCACTAAGGATTTAAGCACCTGAGGAAGAATTTTGGTGATGTGGGACTTCTGCTGCCCGCTTCTCTGGTCACCTAACATAAGGGATCATAGAATCACAGAAGCACCAAGGCTGAAAAAGACCTCCAAGATCATCTAGCCCACCTATCACCAGTATTTCTCACTAAACTGTGTCCCTCAGTGCAACATCTAAACGTTTCTTGAGCACTTCCAGAGTCGGTGACTCCACCACCTCCCTGTGCAACCTGTGCGTCCCACTCGCTCAGAGAAGTGTTTCCCAGCATCCAACCTGAACCTCCCCTGGCACAACTGGAGGCCTCGATGTCTCATCTGAGATACTTATGAGATACTTATAAATGTGTTCCCATCAGAAGATGTGATGGCTCATTTTCCATTCCTGCTGGTCACATATTAACTGCTTGCCAGCATTCCTCCACCAGCTCTCCTAGGTGAGTTTCATGCTCACCATACCAAAATCCAGGAATGAAACTCACTCAGTTTGACTTTGCTGTAGCACCTGTTATCAAGCCTAGCAGGTCACGCTGTATCTCCTTCAGGCTGATGGAATGCTGATGCTCTGCTTTTAGGCTCCAGGTATCCTGCTCATCGAGGAATAAAAGCTTTCCCAAGGTGGAATGGCAGTTTGATGAGGAATTTGAATTAATTGCTGAAGGCCCTGCATTTATTGCCAGGTATCATTGGGAGAGTTTCTGGAGGGAAAGAAAGCTGGCAAGTACAGCAGGGGAAGCAACTTGCTTTGGTCTCTCTGCATGGGGCCCGGGAGGCTGAAGGAAGCAGCTGTTCTAGCTGTGCCCTTTCATTTTGGTCCCTGTGCTCAAAACAGAGTGTCTGTGGTTTCCTCCAAGTCCAGCTAAACACTGGATCTGAATGACAAACAGCATGCTCACAGAATGTTTTTGCTGCTGCCAGCTTTAACCTAGAGCAAATGACAGCCAGGCAGCTGCAACCACTTGGTGCTGGGACTACCCAGACCCCAACATCCTTTCCTCTTCCAGACTGTGTTGGCTTGCTTGCACTGACTCTGCTGGTTGTGCTGACTGCACACTTGCCTTGGTTGTGGAGAGTCCCACTGCACTGCAGCACACATGCTTCTCACAAGGTTCCAGGACAGCATCCCATATCTGCCTTCTCTGTTTACCCTTTGATCAGTGCCATCACAGTGGTTATGGTTATCACTGCGGAGCTGGTCATGAGACAGCTTGCTGCTCCTCTCTGAGGGCTCCTAGTCTCTTTCAGGTCACTTGAGATGATGTGCTGCCTAGCTTCCTTCAGGAAATGCTGTACCATATAAACACTTAGCTTTCCAAACTCTTTTGTACACAGTGGCTGACAAAGGCTCCCAAAAACCTGGTGAAATGTTAACCTGCTTCTGTGGCAGAGAACAGCAAGACCAGGATGGGGTTCATCTCAGGTGCTCAGCCAACGTTATGTAGGCACATTAGTACTAAGCTGAGAAGTATTGGGCTTTATGATATCCGTGATACTTCTCTAACCATTGGGCTAATCTGCAAGCCCTAGGTGCACAGGGAATTTGAAGTCAGGTGTTTGAAATAAAATGAGGCAATATCCTCTAGATCTTGATTACTGACTACGCTTCTGCAAGCTTTAAGGATACCACCCTAGTAAAGACACTGATTGTTCCTGCTTGAGAGCCTACCAGCTCACCTAAGATGTGATTCAGAACCTCAAGAAAAGACAGCTAAGACTGAGAAAGCAAATACTTTTTTGCTCACATACTAAACAATGTAGTGAGGGTATGTGGACTTCAGTGAAGCCCATGCATGCATCTGAGAGATTGAATTCAGAAAGAATAATATTATACAACATAATCGAGTCCTCCGAGAGCCAGGAAGATTTGTGGACTCTCTGAGTCACAATCAACAAAGACCACCCCGAAAGCTCATAGCAAACTCTGCAAAACATCCTTCTGGAATGATCTTGTGTCCTGGATTCTCTCTTCCTTCCCCCCACCCCTGCCTTTTTTCTCCTTTATTTTTTTCGTCACAGATTTCTATCAAGATAAATCTCCAGGAAGTGCAGTCCTGGTTTCATCCATATGGGCCATTCCCGACTCTTCCCATTCAAAACACGATGACACAGCTGTATGCAGAACACAGGCCCCTGCTGCACACTTCAACCAGTTCCTTGCTAATGATGAGCAACATTTCCAGAGAGGATTGGTATTCTGGGTGCCCAGACACAAACAGAAGGTTTTGTGCAACTACACAATGCTCCCAGAAACTGAATTCCTTTGCCAGCAGCTTCAGCTGGGGCACCGTAGATTAGAAGAAGGGCTTGAGAAGCTTATACAGATATAAATGGATGTGATCAGAACAGAGGGAGCAATGCCACGAGGTCCATGCACAGCACTTCTGGACTGCAGTCTTATTTCTGACCCTGTCTTGCTGAAACACCTTATGAAATTCCAATTAATCTCTCTGCTTCTGCAACAAAAGAGTTCAATTACAACTAGAGGGTCCTATATTGTGTCAGAGGTTGCAAAGCTTCATAAATGATGGTTTGCAGAGCTCAGAGGGGCTGGACACTGGAGGCGCTGAGAGCATTGGCCATGCAGTACACATTGGGAAAGGCAGAGAAAGATTCCTGTGTTTAATGTTCATTTGTACAAGCTGAGATGAAGACAGGCAAACCAAGTGGGGCTGCACACTGACCACGAAAGTGCCGTGGTCTGGATCCAACCTGAACGAGCCCAGGACTGGTTTGTCCTGCGGAGGAGACAGGCTGGCTGCGCTCAGATATATGAAGGGATGTTCTGAGGGAGAGCACACCAACAATCCTCATTAGTAAAATGACAGAAAACGCTGTTATGGCTGGAGGCTGCAGCAGGGAACATTTAGTATAAATATTAGGAAAAAAACTTTATAATTCCAGGAAGAGTTACTGCAATTGGAACAAACTATCAGGGGACATTGTGGAATCACTTTTAAGCTTCCAGCCATTGCTATGGGAAGATTAAATAAATCCTGGTCTATGGCAATATTTGGGGTGGTCTGCACAATGCTCAGCACTCCCTTCAGCCCCGAACTATTCTCTGGATGGAAGGAATGGTTCATCTGTAGAGCCCACAGCTTGGACAGCGCACTGACCGCTCTCGCAATGACACATGGCGCTCCGGGGCAGTCTCGTGTTTCTCCCTGCCTTTGGAAGGCACCCAGCACACGTTAGGCAGCACCACAATATAAATAATAACAACCACAGACCCCATCACAGCAGCAGGACGGGCGTTTTCCTCTGCCTTCCTCCTGTGCTGTGAGCTGCAAGGCCAGACAGTAGCCCACTCCAGCTGAGCACTCATTTAAGAGTCAGCCGAAGGGCAGAATCCCATGGCTACAGCACACATCACACAGAGCTGATGTCAGCACAGCTCAGTAACTCTCCATCTCCTTCCCTTTGCTTCTTCTCCAGCAGGTAGCAGCCCTAAGGACTGGACTGCCACTGTCCAGAGGACAGTTGCTACCTGACCTGGGGCTCAGGACACCACCTAAGCTGGAGCTTCCCTCATTCACACCAAGAGTAACAGTAGAGCTGGCCGAGCACCTGCAAGGGTGCCAAGAAAGAGCATCTCCTGGGTGCTGCAGTCACTGCACAGATGGCTCTGCGGCACTGTGAAGTCCCCTTTGACCCCATCAGCTTGGATGGAAGTTCCTTGTTCTCTCATTTTTCTCTGTGAAGGGGCTGGTTTTCTGTAGTAAACAGTCTTCCGAAATGCTCTTCATGCTAGGAAGGAAAGTAAGAGTGGTAGCTGCTCTTGGCAGGGGAGGAGGTGAAGACTGAGAACACACAGACACCTCCATTGACTGCCAACTACATCTGTGCTGGGTGTAGGGCTGAGGAGTGCTAATACACATTGTCTCCTGGTTATTTTTCACTTTTTTATTTTAACGCTTGAGCAGGAAAATTCATTTAGGTTTGGGGACATGCACAAGTCCCTCTGCAGGTCCTGAGTGGCTCCATCAGGTGTTCAGTATGCCACATCTGTCCAAGTGAATTACTCCAGTGTGTGTTCCCAAACTGGAAGCAGAGAGGGGAGCTCTGCGTGGTTTTTTGCCACTAATTCCTACTGCAGAGTGTTTGCAGATTTATAGAGCTATTGCTATACTATAGCAATAGTATTGGACACGAAACAATACTGGCTACAGGACACGCTTACAGTGATACCTAACAGCTTCAAGCCAGAGAGAACGTTCCCACAAATGTCAGCGGAATCTCATTTCCTAGTTGGAAGCTGTTGAATGACTTACAGCTTCTGACGTCGGTGCCAGCAGATAATTCCTAAAAACATAAGTTTTCAAAGCATTGTGCAGACACCATTCCTCCCCCACCCCCTGCAGGTGAGGGGAGAACTGGATGCGATGACTTTATTTTCAGGACGAAGAAGTTGGTCTTCAAGAGGAAAACGTGCAGTGATGCGTACTGATCTTCCCAGTGACACAAGAACAATGTCTTACCAAGAGTGAAGAGCACAACTGCAATGAAGAGGGGCTCTGAAACCCACCCCTGCAGCCCCCAACCGACCCCGGGGAAGGCCAGAGCACACCTGATCAACCCCAGAGACTGCACATTAGTGGCCTCGTTAACCCTATGAAGTACAACTGTAAGAGGCCCTACCCAGGAAGCTTCTGCTTCTCCCATCAAGGCTTTGCAATTTTCATTTGTAGATGTGGTTGGAAGGCAGATGCACTGCTCAACAACAAGGTGGCTGTGCTGTGCAGGGTGAGTGGTGCTCAGAATTTGCTGTTTTATTTATTTTCTTAGAAAAGCCACGGCTACATTGCATGTTTTGAGGAAAAGGTGTCACAGAGCCTGGTAGCTGGCAGTATGTCTCCCATAAGCAGAAGACCAGTTGCCTAGGAACTGGGAAGTAACTGATGGCTGTGGTGAGGCCTTTAGAAATCCTCTCTTACGATGGCAGCCCTTTCTTCTGCAGTGTTAACGGTGCTGTGGCCTGAGGCTCAGGTCTGACTTTGTTGCTTTTTGTATTTTCTTGCTTTCTGGAGGGTGTTTATGTGGGATTGCAGTCTTTCTGCACTTTGTTGCAGTGATAACTTGCACTGTAGTGATCTCAGCCTTTTTAGCCTTCAGGTATTAAAAAATAATAATAATAATCTAAACAGAAAAATCTTCCTACTGAAGTCCCCCAGCAAAAGTGCTGCTTGGGGTTTGTGGCAACAAGGAATGGGCTGCTGTTGCTGGAGGAGAGGCTTTGATGGGGTCCCAATGCAGTGCAGTCCTGCAGTGCTGTTTGGAGTGTGCAGCCCCCAGCACTGCGGAGATCTGTGGGCAGTCCGAGGGGAGCTGGTAGAGGGAGAGCTGACCCTGTGGTGTGGATGAGCTGGGTTTCAGGGTTGGTTTGTTTGCTTGCTTCTGGGCTTGGGATTTGAGGGTGAGTTTCTTGAAAACGTTCCTTGTTGATTTCTGTCTGCCCCTACTGACAAGTATCCACAGCTCGCTTTTGATCTCAGTGGGAGCAGAATTAAACCAGTTCTGCAAATCTCAGCCTTCCTTGTCACTTCTCGTGAGCACTGTGATGTAGCTTTGCTCCCTCTGAAGTGAGGGGGTACCACCCTGGACAGCAGATTAGAGAGGTTTGTTTCGGTTTGCTTTTCCCTGGTAGACCTTTCTTACTCTTTTTGTGGCTCTGAGAGACTCTGTGGCAGATGTTACTGTTCATCTCCAGCTTATTAATATTCCTATACCATTCAGTAACACGTTCCTGCTGCTGCAGTGCTGCCTGACAGCTTCCACTTGCGGCGTGCCGAGCCAAGATGCGTACAAGTCATGTCTGGCTCTGCTCCGTCCTTATGGCCTGATTCAGAGCAAGGAGGAGAGAGGAATAATTATGCCAAGACAATGTGTTTGGCAAGACACTGCTGTCTTCCTCCCATAACAACTACGTGAAGTGTTTGTAAGTGAACAGGAGTATTTTTTTCCTATTCAGACATCTTCCTTTCACTGGATCCTTTTCTGCAGCAGAGATTAAGCAGTGTGTGTTGTTCTGCTTCTCGTCAGGAGCACCAAAGCTAGGACTGGTGTTTCCAGAACTAGGGGGGTGTTTTTGCAGGGCAGGACGCTGGCTGTGGAAGACCTGACAAAGCACAGCCAGCTGACTTGGCTATCCACCTTGTGCCAGGCAGAATAGAAATAGCTGAAGCATCTGGATGTTTTTCAGAAGTGCCATCCTTCTGAGTGACAGCTTGG
Source organism: Odontophorus gujanensis (assembly GCA_013399175.1). Classification (NCBI taxonomy): domain Eukaryota; kingdom Metazoa; phylum Chordata; class Aves; order Galliformes; family Odontophoridae; genus Odontophorus; species Odontophorus gujanensis. The sequence goes on along the minus strand of VXAB01006675.1, from coordinate 380,898 downwards.
AGCTGAATCCAACACGAGGGTTGAAGGGGGAGAGAATCAGAGCTGTGCTGGGTGTAGGGGGGAAGCAAAGCCACAGGCAAAGGCTCTGCTGGTGCGGGAGGTGAGCTGGGGGGAGGGCAGGGAGACGTGTGGGAGGACTTTTCTGGGCCTGAAACCGCTGGTGTGGAACCTGCATCCGAGCCTTCTGCATCCTCTGTGCACTCAGTGCTGGGCAGCCGGCATGGGGCCACCAGATCTAATCCTGGAACGCTTCTCAGGTTTTCTCGCTTTCCCAAATTTCTCAGCAGAGGCACACAGGCATCTGTTAACCCTGGGACAACTGCTGCTTGCCAGTCCCAGCTGTGCATCTCATTAGCAGAAACCACCAGACTGCTGACCCGTCGGGCTGAGGAAATCCTCGTGGTCTGATGACACGACCCCACCTCCCAGCGCCCGGCCAGTCGAGAAATGGAAACATCACTGCAGCTGAGGCCGTGTGGACACGGATCCGTTTGTTTGTTTGGCTTTCCTAATGCCTGGGCAGCACTGCCTGGGCCAGCCAGTGGTTCAGATGAGCCCCAAAGAGGGAGAAGGACCTTGAGGGTTGACTTCCTTCCAAGCCGACCCGTCGGTTCCAAGAAGCAGAAACTTTCCATGCTGTATAAAGCAACTGGCCCTCTGCTTGTTTACAGGGTCTCGTGTAACTCCACACACTGCACTTCACAGGATGTCAATCAAAAATACATATCAGGCTTTCATCTCTGGGCTTGCTGAGTAGCACTGCCACGTGGACCTGCACTGGGAGCACCTATCGTGTTCAGCAGGGATGGGGGTAGAGAAGCAAAGGGAATAAGGCAGAATTAGGGCTGGTTTAAAGCAAAGGTTATGAGGTGAATTTCCATTTGCATTTCAGTCTTAAGATAATAGATGTTATCCTCTTAAGAGAGTAGGTCTTAGAATCATAGAATAGAATCATGAAGGTTGGAAAAGCCCTCTAAGATCATCTAGTCCAACCATCCACCTACCACGTATACTGCCCACTAACCACATCCCTAACACCTCCAGGGTCAGTGACTCCTCCACCTCCCTGGGCTGTCTGTTCGAGTTCTTAAACACTCTTTTGGAGAACTTCTTCCTAATATCCAACTCATGTGTCCGCTTTACCGTGTTGGATGTTACTGCAAGGCTCTTTGGTACATGCTTATTGGATGTGTATATACATACAGATGGGAATGAACAGAAGGGATGGAGAAAAGCTGTAGAAATGGGAAGAGGAAGAGAAGGCTTGCTGCAAATAGATAAATGAAAAGAAGAAATCTGTGAGAGATGAGGAGAGCTTGTTACTTAGAATGCTGTAGCTTCAAGCCTGCTTGAATTTTGCTGGGAAAAAAGTTGCTCCTGAATCCCGTGATCTAAAACATGCTTTATCTCTGCAAATGGCATCAGATTTTGTTATTATTATTTTCATTTATGAATCCCCACTTTAAAATGAGTGTACCATTCATTCTGAGAGAGTTTCTTAAGGTAGACTGATACTCAAAGGGTGGAGATCCAAGCAAACACCACAGATAAGAGAGATTTCTTCCAGAACTGAAGGTGACAGATCCTTTTGGAAGGTGGTAGCTGCTGGATCTCTGATGTCTCTGAACAACTAACTCCTTTCCCCTCGTATAAAGCAGGAGGGAAGGCTGCCTGCCCTTGAGGCTGTTGGGTGTAAAATCAAACCCAATGGGTTTGGCCATTGGGCAACATTGATTCAACACCTCCTTGTGCAAGTGACAAAGGTGGCTGTGGGTACCTAGTGCCTCTCTCACAGCCTGTGTGGGTTGGGGTGGAAGGAATTACATGTCAGCAGTCTTCAACAGTTGTTTAATGGCCTGCAGAAATAGGAATATTGGGCACGGTCCAGTTTCTGTGGGGTCATATGTCAGCAAAGCAGATCTTCCCATGACAACTGATGCTAATTGTCACCCCCATTGGCAACCTCAGAGGGATGGCCAGGGATGAGGGAAACCTTGATGGCTAAAGTTCAGGTGCGCTGGCAGAGCAGTATGGTAGAAGGGTAAAGTTGCTTCCTTTACTGTAGTTATTTCTGTAGAAGGTAGGCTGCTGTGTTGCTAATCTTGTCTCTTGGGTATGCCCTGTTTGATGGACTACAAGGTGCTGACAGGCATCTCGGTTCAGTTCTGGGAGCTGAAATAGGTAACGTGCCTGGGGCAAAATAAATTTCATTCTCGGATCTCAGAATACAGGTAGGGACACTTTTTCTTATTTTGTGGAGCAGTGAGGTTTGATTGCAGGTGATGGTGTTTGGTTCAGCTTGTAGGGTGGTGGTGGAGGTGAGAAGGGCTTCCAGTAGATTCCACAACTCAGCCATCTCTGCCATGGCCTTAGAGAACACTGACTTCTTTGCAAAGAGTAGTGTGATGTGGGTTTAGTGCAAGCATGTGCTTGATTTTACATGTGGACTTACCAGCAAACTGGATAGTTCAGTATGCACCATTAATTAAACTGTTTAATTAACTGTATGCAGCAGATGGTGCATATTGTCTGTTCAGACCTTTGGTCCAGGGAGTTCTATCACAGAGAACTGCAAAGTTGTGAGGTTAGGAAGCTGTTGATTTGGCTGTTAATTGTAATACCACTTCAAGAGGGAAACTTGATGAGTGGCCAAAACCTTGTGGTGTTTGTTGCATATGGAATGGCACCATTCTTACTGGGAATTGATGCTTTCAAGAGTTTGATGTGAAAGATCATTTGCTGCTTCTATTTGCATGAAAATCTTTATAAGAGCCAAAACTTTAATACCATACAATTCTCCTATTGTGACTCGCATCGTTAAAGCTGGGTATGTTTTGTACTCCTAGGCAGATGGGGGCAAAAGTCTATAAAGCAGGGAGAAGGATTTCCATGCAATTATTTTCAGGAGTCCTAAAATCTGGCATTTCCTGTCAGTGTATCACCTTCATTTGGAGATGTGGTGAAGGTTAGTTATGCTTCAGGTGTGATGTTTCTCCTATCTATTGGCTGGAATAAATGTGCCGTGCTGAAACAGCTATGGGCCTTGAAAATAAATTCCTGGTGCTCACATTCAAACCGCACTTAATGTGGCTGATTTTGTACTTCCAAGCTCCAATAATATTTCAGCTCCCTTCAGGAGTATAACGCATCTGCTTTTTTTTAAAACCAGGTACTTACAAGCAACCTTACAGTCATAAAACTCAGTGTGCAGCAACCGTTATTGAACAGAATGCTGCGTGCTCTAGAATAGCTGTGCCATAAAAACCCAGCTCATCTGGAAAGTGTCTGTGCAGTGATGAAGTGCAAACACCTTAGGAAGGAAGCAAATAGGTTGTTGTTTTTGGCCATAAAGAAACTATTAGAAACAGAAATAGCTTTTAAAATAATTTTAACATGTTTTGGTGAACGATGCCATAGAGGCTGGGGTACTGCAGAGCTCTGCCCTGCTCCTCAGACCTTCTGTGAAGGCTCTGTACCCTCTCCATGGCGTTAGCTCGAGGGATTCTGGTATTACCAGACTCTGAATCTGCTGTATTTACTGTGGGCCTTCTAAAATCACCATTGGACAAAAGTACCTGGTGCAGGGGGATTTGATAGATGTGCCATCATGGAACCAAATGTTCACCAACTCAAATGGCAAATACAGAATGCAGTGTGGCCAAGGCTAGAAGTGGTCTTAATAATTTGTGCTGGAAGCTTCCCACACTGTTCTGTTCCTCAGAATCAATAACATCTTGAACCTCAGCTCTGTGCTGATTTTGATGTCAGTCGTTCTCCTCTGTAGTAGTAAACAGATGCCAGAATCTTAAGCAGCAGAAGATCCCAATGTTCCCATCTAATGCGGTCTATAAAGGCTCAACTTGTGGTCCATATCAAGCAGAGCTGTGTTTCACAAATAGGGACCAAATATGAGAGATGTGCTGTCCATCACTGACAACATGCTGTCAGATGCTTCCTGGCTCACGATGCAAGTCCATGTCGAAACAGGAAATATTCCTGCGAGAGGGAGAAGGAAGCACAGAAAAGAACAAGAAGTGAGGGTGGGGGAAGGTCCTATCTGTGTTTCTTGTTTCTCTTTCAGCATGAAGTAGTGGCAGTGCCTGCTAGCAACTGTTCAGGCAGAAGCACATGGGAGGTGTATGCACAGCCTATCGTAGCATAGGATCATAAAGGTTGGAAAAGACCACTGAGAGTCCGGTCATCATCCCACCCCCACCGTGCCCACTGACCACGTCCCTCAGTGCCACATCTCCATGGTTCTTGAACACCTCCAGGGACAGTGACTCCACCACTCCCTGAGAAGCTGTGCCAGTGCCCAACTGCTCTTTCTGGGAATAAATTCTTCCTAATATCCAACCTGAACCTCCCCTGGTGCAACTTAAAGCCATTACCTCTGGTCCTATTTAGCTGGGAAGAGAGGCTGACGCCCAGCTCAAAATTTGTTACAGGTTTCTGTAATTTCTCCTCCTTCCCTGCTAAGGAGCTGAAACTAACATTGCAGCAGCTGAGACCTAGAGCCCTGGGGAGCCTGGCACTGTGGTGCTGGTAGGGCAGAGCAGGCTCATTAGCTGTGGCTGGGGTAATGAAATGAAGCCTCTCATCTGTCTGAACTGAGTCATGAGCTTTCTGCTCTCTGGGCAGCTGATGGAGCAGAAGGCAGTGGACTCCAACAGTCAATTCAAGAGAAAAACTCCATGTTTAATAAAAACTTTGAAATATCACAGAATGGTTTGGGTTGCAAGGGACCCTAAAGATATTGTAGTTCTAACCCCTGTGCTACAGGCAGGGATAGCGAACGCTAGCTGATCGTTCTAAGGCCAAAACAAAGCAAGGAAAACTGCCAGTGATGGGGAAACAGCTGATCCCAGGTCAAGATGCACTAATCTTCCTGGAAGAGCTTAAAGCTGTGCACTGTGGAGCCCTCGTGTTGACATGACTCAGGAAAGATGCTTTTGAAGGAACAGCGAGAGCAGGGAGGCAACACAAAGCTGGTTGGCTGTTATTTTCGGCTCTTGCTGACAAAGCTGAGATCCATGCTGGAGCCACGTGTGGACCGTTCTCCTCCCTCCTTCCCACCGTGTGTCACAACAGGGAATTTACTGCAGGGCTGGCCCAGGCTGGACACCCAAGGCAGCAGGAACCCACTGCCTGCTCGTCCTGCTGCGGAGATGGCTGCTTCCTGCAGGCTGATTCTGGCTCTGCCTCACACCACTGCCAGCAGATTTATGGAAAAGGCAAACCTTGGCTCTTGGGGAAAGTTGCTGCTTGTCTTTCCTAGATCTTTTGTTTTTGTTTTTGTTTTTTTTTTTTTAACCTGACTACAGTGTGACTGGACCAGTTGCCATCACCGTGGCTGCAATCCCAGCCCTCTGACCAGTGGTGTGGTTAATTGAGGCCTATGAAAACCCTTGTTTTTGGAGTGGTCCTTTGAAAGGCTGTCTTGTCCAGCCTGCAGTCTCTGGGCACACAAGACATGTGTGGTAGGGATGACTCTGCTTTCAGGCTAAATTATAACCACATTACACGCCACGCGATTCTTGCTGAAATCAAGTCAAATTTGAGTCTTTAAGTTGGAAAGGAATGAATAGGCCACAACTTTGGGGAGTCTGGGCCAGCCAATGGCTTAAAAAACAAAACAATTAAAAACAAAGCAACGACTCAGCACACCAAAAACACGCACGACACAGCCAAGGAACTCCAAACCAACAGTGCTTTGTGTCCAGAGACTGAAAGATAATTTGAAGTGACTTGCTTCAAATCCCTTCATGGCATGGGTGGCTGAGAGCCACTGGGTATTTTGTTTTCTTGTCTATAGAACATGTTTCTGTGCAGACCTGGCACTGCTTGCTGCTGCTTGTTTAAACACGCCTAGGAGGAGAGGCAGTGTGAAAACACTCTTTAAATCAATAAAAATAGTTGTTAGACTGAACAAACACTCCAGATTAAAACAGCCCGTGATCTTTAGGATCAAGATGTGCATTTCTTTAGCAGACTGTGGATCTCTGCACCTACTTTGATCAGGGAAATATGCATGGCAAGGGAAGGCAAAAGGGAAGGCTGACCTCTGCTCCCAGAGAATGTGGGTCTAAGGCTGCAAGCTGCTGCTCAATGGGGTTGCTACCTAACAGGAGTGTTCTTCTCTTTAAGGAAAGTTAGCTTTTGAAATTCTTAATGTCAGGTTTTTGTCAGACCCATTTAAAGTAGGTTTTTTTCTCTAGAATGTATTCAGATTTTTCCACACTCTGGGATACCTTCAGGTACTTCTGTGCTGGAAACATTTGGGTTTATTCTGCGCTGTATTCATTATTTTCCCCATAGTGAGTTTCATGTGTAAAAGATGACGTATACAAAGTAGGAAGAAACCAGGAGCTGTGTGAAATAATCCCTTCAAACACGATCATAGAATCATAGAATCACAGGGTTGGAAAGGACCTACAGGGTCATCCAGTCCAACCTCCCACCCATTCCCATTGCTACCACAAGCTCCTAAACCATACCTGGCAGCTCCTCACCCAGGTGCCTCTTGAACACTGCTAGGCAGGCCCAACCACTGACACAAGGCTCACAGTACTAAATCCCAAAGCTTTAGAGCTGCAAAGTTGCTTCCAGATTCTTCCTGCTGCCCTCACAGGAAGGGTCTGAGTGCTTTATGCCATTGTGCCCACCTGGAGTGAGTGCAGACCAGGGAAAGAAGGAAGAAGTAACACTATGGGAAATTAGACAAGGAGCAAATGAGGAAAAACGTCTATCTGTATCACTTGTAGTGAATGGCCAAAATGCAAATCTAAGCCAGGCAGCTTGATTTCTCTGCACCTATCCCCTTTTGGCTTTTACCTAAAATAGGAGAAATATAAATTCCCTGCGTATAAAGAGCGCCTTATTCTGAGAAGAACAGCTTGGTCATCTTCAAGTTAGAGCTGGAAGGTGTCCAACCCAATCGGTGCATCCCCTGCGGAGTATAGCACTGCTGCAATGCAGTGTATTTTGGAAACAGCTCTTGATTAACAGCGTTCAACGGAGTGGAAGTAAAAATAATTAGGACACATTTTAAAGCTCCCTTTGAACGTAATCTGTGGCCAGTGGTTTTACGTGGCCTGTCAGCTTCAGCAGCCTCAGAGATGACTCACGCAGGGATCAGTTCAAGGGGAGCAGCATCGCACTGCACCTGGTACTGCTGCTGGTGAGGGGAGGTGATTGCTGGGCCTTTAGTTCCCATGTGCTTTCTCTCCCAGGAGCTGTAACGTGTCTTTTCAGTTTGTGTTAAACAAACACAAAGAAAGCACCTGCTGTTAGATCCTCAAGTGGTGAAAAAAACCTTCTCTGCACTGATTCAACTCGGCTACAGATGTTCTGCAGTGAAGGGTTTGGGCTTTGTGAAAGCACTGGCCTGCTTCCAGAGGGGTTTCTGCACAGACTCGATGGTGCTGAGCGTAATGTCAGTGTGCGTATGTGTGCACACAGATGGATGTACAGATATATGTACAGCCTATACAGATATATTCATCTGGACTTTGAAGCCAGGTTTTGGAAAATCCAAAGGCTCTGCCCCAAGCAGTCATGTGGTTCAGCCCTGGATGGTCTGTGTGTGCTGAGGGGAGCAAGCCATGAAAATATCCACATAGGGGAGAGCTCAATGGGGATCCTCAGCCATGAGATTTGGACACAGGTCTGACTTTGTCTGCATGCACCCAGACCCTCCTTGGAGCACCTGACTCCTTGATGTTGGCTGGATGTTGGAGGCTTTTACTATAATTTAAAGTGCTCTGGGACCTCGTGTTATATATCAGAACTGTACTTTATTCTCATCTTTTTTTTTTTAATATGGATATGGGTAGTCTTGCTTAAGCTCATTGTGACAGCCTGTTAAGCTGTACAGATGCATTTAAATATGAATGTGCACAAGGGGAGATGGTCTTATCATGAAATGGTGTCAGCAGACAGGATGGGGCTGACTGCTTTGAGGACAACTGCAAGGGTTATCGTGGTCACATCACCCACACCCAGCAGAGGACACAGTCCCCAGCGATACTATTGAGCTTATGCCTTTAATATGTGCCTTCCTCTCAGTTTTATTTGTATGTCCCATGCTGTGGTAGCTGCCACGTGATAGTGATTTAGTCTTGTGTGCTGTTCCTGCGTGTTTGAAATCACTCAGTGTACACTCATGTTTTTTACACCAATTACTGCTTCCTGGAAACACTCCGAGTTGTATCTGTGTGCACATCCTCAGTCCTGCAGCCCTCACAACCTACTGCCTGACAGAGTGTATGGATCGTATATTGCCGGGTGTATAGTACACACTGCTACAGGAAATAGGCCTGCATTCCTAATGTGATAACTTGGATGACTGCATCTATTCAACCCCAGAATTTCAGAGTGTATTTTAAAAACAGCCCTTGGTTTGGAGTATCTGAAAGGAAAGAAAGAGGAACATGTGTTGTCTGTGTCATGAAGCAACTCGTTAATGGTCCAAGTGCTGCAGGAAGCTGTGCTGGCTCCCAGGTCCTGCTTTCTGCTGGAGCATGCTTTGATTCCTGCATAGCACCAATCTCTGTCCATCCTCTTCAAAGAATGGTGCTGTGCTGTCCACCAGCGACTATTGGTCAAATAGAGGTGGTACTGAGAAAAGGAGGCTTGCAGTAGGATAAGGGTAAACAAGCATCTTTGTAAAAAGGAAGAGCAACTAGGGCTGCTAGAAGCATCTTCAGGAGCTATAGAAGTTGGGGTGAGGGGGGCACAGACATAGCCAAGGACCCCCCGTTGCAGCAGCTGATAGTTATTTGATCAGAGGGGGTTCTGAAAATAGAAATGTGCTTCTCCACTCAGTTCTTAACAGGCTGGAGCACAGGGTTGTTTCCAAGCACGCAGTAAGCATAATCAGATCCGTGCCCATAGATTTGCTTTTTATGCCTTTGCTGTGAGGAAAGGTCGGGAGGGAATCGCTTGCAGCGGTTCTGCGAGCAGCCCTAACCGATCCCAGTCCTGGCGGCCTCAAGCAGTGACCTGTGACTTGCACACTGCCGTGTCCCTGCCATCACAGTGCTCAAGGCTGCCTCAAGGTTTCAGAGAGGACTTAGTCATCAGAGTGCTTGAATGGAGTCCCGCTGACGTTTGTTCCACTTTTTCCAAGCCATGCAAGGGGTTCTCTCACTTCTCTCACTTATTCCACTCCACCTGCTTGCTGTGAGTGGAAAGTAACCAGCAACCTCAGTAACGCTGGGAGAGCAGCCCGAGGGGATCTGAGTTACTGAGAAAATGTGATCCCGGCTTCCTCTCTGTTTCTGGGTATGCAAAAGCTGTCTCTCGGAAGAAGCGTGGTTCTGTGAATGTGACTCATCAGTACTTGAGAGATCCAGGCAGGCTTCCACTGCGCTTACCTCTCTCCTTATGAAAAAGATGAGACTCTTCCCACCTTAGCTAGTGATCTCTGGCTTTTCCCATCCTTCCTCTGTTGCCTGTTTGGGCTGGAAGCATGCGAAGCATGATTTATCCACATGACGTGTTTGTGTAACGTGCTGCCCATGGTGACATGTCCACATCTGTGCCCGATCTGCGGAGGATATTGGTCTGTTATAGCCCCCAGCTGCTGGCCTGGCATCCTGCTCCCAGCCGCAGAGCCCTGCTCTCATTGTTCTGCCAAGAACAAAGATTTCAGCCAAGATGGCATCTGCCATGTTCATACAAAGCAGGGCAAGGCTGGCCCTGATGTCTGTGGTGATAGAAATAACGGGAGGAAAAGCAGAGAGGGGGAATCTGGACTGTGAGGCACGACTTGTTCTACAGATCTCTGGTGGAAGCGCGTCTCATCCGCTCTGCCAAGCGGTATTTTTCCAGCACACTTCACTACTTATTTTTCTTCCCCCTTATCACTATTGCGTTGCATTTATAGGAATTCCCTCCCCTTGTCTGTGATGCTCCCAGACGCCAGCTCATCCCCAGCCCCTTTGATGGGCAGCTCCTTTTGTGCTTGCTCTCTCAGGCTTACCATTCCAGCAGAGCAGAATGCCGGTGTTGGTTTTCTCGCTGGGAGTGACTCAGTACGGGATTTGTGCGTGGCCAGGTGCCAGGCAAGAAAACACACTGTCAAAGTATATTAGTGCAGTGCCAAGCCATTCCTGGGCACAGGAACTTTCCTCTCTTGGGGCCGTGCCTGCCAGGAGGGGAAGACACGCCGGACGAAGGAGGAAGAGGCAAATGGCAGCGACTTGCTCTAAAAACTGACCTGGCAGACTGTGATGAGCTGCGTGCCCTTCTGCTGGCACCGGGAAGGCATTTCTTCACGAGGCAAATAAAGGTCTCTGTGCTGTCAGGCGATGGTTCACGTTCCACCTGGTAAATGCTGTGTCTGCAGATTTCTTGACAGATAGCTTCATTCTCTCCCACGTGCACTTGCAGGGTCCTGGCGGTGTTTTAGGCGGAAAATAAATTGGACACACGAGAAGAGGGGCTCTTGTGTCCCGAAGGAAGCTGAGCTTTTTCACTCAGTCCAGTTCTGTGTGCCCAGAACTCCTGGGTGGATGGGAGCAATGCAGCAAGTTTTATGGCTGGTCTGTGCAGAAAAGCGCTCTGTGGGGCAAATGAGGCATTAGAATTTTGTCTGGTGAGAGTGGCAGACTTTTACCCTTCCTGTCGTGACACATGCAGGAGACACCATTGGGTTCAGTTGTGTTCCCAGCGCTGTGTAAAGTGGTGTTTTTTCCAACTGTGCCCACTGTGAGATGTGTATCTAAGGAGCAAGGTAACTCATCCTAGTCCCCTTTCTTGCCACCCTGTGGATCCATGTTCTAGGATGCTGAAGGAGCTGTATGTTCATATTTATTATAGGAAGCATAACTGAGCTTAAACATTTTCCTGGAGGTTAGTCCGTCCTTATCTGGGTCTTAGGCATTTGCTCAGGGCCAAACCACTCGATGATCCTCACCTTGCATGTACTGAAAAAAAGATGTCCTAACATATACCAGCTTCAGGAATGATGAAACTTAATTATGTTCTCAAAGCTCTTAAAAATCTGCAGAAGGGACGTTGCCATGTACATTCCTAAATATAGAATACCTTGGCAGGAGAGAATGAATGAAATGTTCAGCTCTACTTAGATTTAAAGCAGACGTACTTACGAGTCATCTCTGGTGTCCAACAAATAGAGAAGTGAAGAAGGGAAGCGACTCTGGTACCAATGGAATGCAGTGCTGTAGATTCTGAGCATCAAATAGTGACCCTGTAGGTGGCTGAGATGTCTGGAACGAGAGCAGGGTGACTGGGCCATGACTGCAGAGCCACCAGGGTCCCCTGCAAGAGCAAATGGTGAGGCTACCGACTCTGTGGCTGAGACAGAAGCCCTATGGGTGAAGTGCAGGCAGGCCAGCACGAAGCTCGGCTGGTTGGGTGGACAAAAGGAGCCATATGTAGGCACTCCGAAGTCCCATAGATCAAGAAAAGAACAATAATTGCAAATGGCAGATCGTCACTTTCATGCAGCTGCAAATACTTGTTTCTCACACACTTTCATCTCATGACTGGTTTCAGAAACAAGTGTTTTCCAAAGCTGTTCTCCATCTCCTGCAGAGAGGAAATGCACAGTGTGTTTTAGGAGCTGGCTGTAGGAAATGTTCTTAGCTTTTTCCTGCCTTATTCCCCTAGTGGCTTCTTTCCTTAGCATCCAAGTCTGTAAGAAACACTCCAATTCTAATGCAACAAAAATATAGTTCTTCTCTATTTTTAGGAGTTACATAGATTACACAAACAAGTCTGATGAACAGAGTGACTGTGTTCAGGGAGTTCAAACTGCTTTTGGATACTGAGCAGAAATAGATTTGGGCTTACCAACCTAAGATCCCTTAGAGCACATTTCTTTCAATCTATTTTTCTCTTTTCCTGGAACTATTATGATTTCAGGATTTTGGGATCGTGTATAAATAGATCTGGCCAGCAGACCTGGCCAGGGGCTTGGAAAGATCATACCATGCGCTTCTTTGAATAATGACTATAATTAAGCATTAGAAGTTTTACTGATAACCGTAAAATATTATTGGCTGATTTTTTTTTTTTTTTCTATTTGTATTTTTACAAAATTTCCTAAACATTGAGAAAAGGTCCGGTAGTCACTGGAACATCCAGTTTCCCACTCTGAGGGGGAGAAAGAAAGCCTAAAAACATGCTGAGGGATAAACAAGAGCAGAAGGACAGTTTCAAGGAAAAGGAAAAAAAAAAGCAGTAAAAGCAATAAGCAAACTGCTTTTTGGCAAAGTGTTTCATGGTTGTTTGCTTGGTCCATCTAAACTTGAGGAGCTTTGGTGTGCTGGCTTTCCATGCCTCAAACAAGGCTTAGGGGAGAAGAAAAATAGTGCAGAGGGTTTAGAGGGAGGATGTTGTAGGAGCCAATAGATGTTCCTCTATTTCCAAGATAGCACCGCCCTTGGACCAGCTCGCTGGTACAGCTCTTCTCAATCTCAGCAAAACTTTGGGGTGAGAAGGATGTTCCCCTCCCAGGAGGCTGTCACCTTACCTGATAAAAGCAAGACCTGAGGGTGTCAGGTTCCTGATCCCGCTCAGTTTGCAGGACTTTAAATTCTGCTGGAACAGAGATATGGACCTCTAGGAGTTAGTGAAGTGTGCACGAAATAAAAAGGATCCTGTGTTGGCTGCCAAAAATATAATAGATGAGAAAGCCAGGGGAGGTGGTTCAGTGTTTTCTTTGGTTGGTACCAGAAGTGCTGGGTTTGCAATGGGACATGGGCTTTGCTAAGTACACACACAGATGCTGGAAAGCTGGAATCAGGCCCCAAGCCTAAGCTGGGAAGCTCAGGTTTGAACTGTGCTTTCCCACATCCTGTAGCGTGCTCTTGCCCACAGAGTTACTGGCTGACCTGGGGACAGAAGCCAGGCAGTGCTCTCACCATTCTTCCTCTAGCTGGGGTTTTGTGGCAGGCCCAGCTACAGGATTTTGGGCAACCATCTGCTTTTGTAGGTTTTAAAGGAGTCTCTGAGGTTACTTGGCAGATCTATGGTGTCACATTTAAAGCACGAGTGACAGCAGAAACTTGTGTACCTACAATGGTAGATGGGTACAAGCAGACGCCCTGAGTAAGCTCCTGAGCCTGGAGCAGGCAGAGTCATACAAGCTGAACTGACCCCTAGATGGGGAGACTATTTATACATATGCAATGAAAGAGAATAGACTGTACTGTATGTAACAGCTTTACAAAGTGTTTGAGATATAAATACATTCATTCCTTTGGGCCCTTCCTCCCAAATGACAGCTCCCTGATGAAATCTCTGTTTGAGTCAGGGCCTGGAGCTCAAAGTCATACGCATAAAGGTTAGATCAAGGTTGCATTTGGAGAGAAGGTTCCCTACTTGGAGACTTTTGGGAAGGCGAGGTCAGATCAAGCTCCCTCTCCAACTAGTGTTCAGGAATACCTGGAGAAGGATAAGATGTGTGCATCCACTGCATTGGCACTGAAGGGTAGCAGCTCCAAAAGTGTTCATCTCCTTTCTTACAACTGCTGTGACCTGGCTGAGGGGGTCCATTGGTAGATGAAATGTGTTCTCTCAGGTTTGTGTAGTATTTCCTCATCCCATCAGGCCAGCTGACACATTCCTTCTTCAAAGTTGCTCTGCTTGTAGGAAAGGACCTTGACTCTCTTAAGCTAGCCACTGATTCTGAAGGCCTCCTCATGTGAGGATTATTTTCTCCATCTCTGCATCCCCAGCCCCACTGCTCAGCATAATGTTTGGGAGGAAACACATACCATGCAGTGAACTCTAACTACCAAATATCTTCCAAGGAGACCGTTAGGAATTGTCAGGAAATAGCATTTCATAGAATCATTAAGACTGAAAAAGGCAACTGAGATCACGTAGTCCAACCCCAGCCCACCCCCACCATACCCACTGTGTCCCTCAGAGCCACGTCTTTCTCTCATCACTCTTTCTGATAAGAAAGTTTTCCTAATATCCAACCTGAACCTGTCCTGGCATAACTTGAGACCATTGCCTCTTGTCCTAGAGCTTTTTGTTTTTAAACCTTTTTTTTTTGTTGTTGTTGTTAAACCATTTTTTTATGAAATACTTTTCTCTGTAGATTTTAATTGAGAACATGAGCAATGAGAATGGTGTCAGCAGCTGTGGCCAGCAGCACTCAGTGCTGGCACCCTTGCCTTCAGAGCTGCTGTCTTGCTGCAGCATTGATTCCCTCACAAGGATGTGTGCCACGTGCACGCACAAACACATCCATGTGCACATCACACACCCGTGCATGTCCCTTAATGGTCAGTAGGGGGAAAAAAAAAGTAAGGCTTGGTAGTCTGTGCAAAAGAGGTGCCAGGGAAACTCCTTTTGAGCCGTTAGCAGGTACAGTATTGATGCTGGGAGCTCTGGCCACTCTGAGACAAATGGCAAACTGCATTCACTGCATCAGTTGATGTGGTTGTGTTAGAAGGGAAGATAAGCTGTTCAAACCCGTGTTTTATGCCTGCAATGTGTATGCAACATTAGACAGATGTCCTCTGCGTGCTCTTGTTTATGTTAAGCAGAGGAAGGAATCCCAGGGCAAGAGTTCTTGAGTCCTCCTTGAAACTGATATCTCCTCTGTCTCCTTACTTAGTCATAAGGAAATGCTGGGTTTGTCAGGAACTCGGGTCTTAAATTATTGGAAGAGTTTTGAAGACCTTGATATGTACTTGATCAATATTAATACAACACAGAGTGTTTATCTTCATGATGACAGGAGGCTCCTTGGCCTCTGCTCATGCTACTGAGCAGCACCATGGTGTATTTATTCTACGCCAGCATAAACAGTGTTTTCCAGAGAGCTTCACCACTTGAGCAAAAAGTATTTTGAAAGCAGAAGCTGAAGTGTTCAGAAACATCCTCTCATTCATCTGAAACCTGCCGCCGTTCAGTTCATGTCATGTCAGTATTATCTAAATATCCTGAGGACAGAATGCTGATGGATAGCTTGGTGCTGCTGTCCCAGGCTGCTGATGCAGATGATGAAGTTGGCTGACCCAAGTGAGCAGTTCTCCAAGTTCTCCGCGGGCTCAGAAGGCTTTGGGCAAGCATTGGGATTGCCATAAAAACAGCTCATGAAAGAGGAGAATGAAGAGAGGGCAGAGGACTCTGTTTCTCAGCACTCACACCGTGGGCCAGTTGATAATTCAGAGCCTTCTGTTGGAGGTGCTGCATACCCATGGCTGATCCCATGAGGACACCACGGGCATGGCACTGCCAGCTTTCTCTCTGCTGTTACCTGCTCTGTCTGGTTCTGTCACATCCCCTGGGATTTGCCTTTGTGCATAGTAATCTCTTAGATTTTCATTGTGTATTTCTAGGCTTTCCAGGTTTGATGCAGGGCTGGAGTGTGGTATTTAGGGCAAGAAAATATATTAGTAAGAATTAAAACTTATAAATTTAATACAGAGGTAAATTCCACTGGACTGCTGGACCGCAAAGAATCAAAAGGAAATAATGCCAGCAGTTCCAATAGTTTGTGCCAAGTTTATTTACTGCTACCAAGCTTATGACCAGATGGATCAATTTGGTCAAATCTCTTCTTTCATAATCCAGATGAAGACACAAGGTTGTGCCTTGGATGAATCTGCTGTATGGACCCAGACAGCTCTGCAGCTGGTGAGGTGTCTCTATTTGCCTCGTATATTTCCTAGTTTCTTTCAAGCCACATTCCTAGATGTCACCTTTTTAATAGAGGAGCGAGGAAAAGCTCACATCACCGATGTGAGTTATGTTACGTACACCTGAGGATCTTGGAGGGATGACTGTGTGGAGAGGGAGCAACTGTTTGCTGTTGGGGAATCCCCTCTCACTTTGCACAGGGCCCTTGGATGGGCATGCACCTGCTGCACCTCAGTTTGTGAAAAGGAGGAATATGCACTTCTGTGGTAGGTTAGGAGCTGAAGTGGATGAGGACTGCTGATAACAGCAATTACATTTTCCTACAGATCACTGACCGAGTGTGCAAAGACAGTACCAAGTCACAGCTCCAGTTCCCTGCATCCAGAACACCCCCAGGTGTTCTTCCTCCTGACAAGAACATGTTTTGAAGGAGCATACGTAGTTATTTCAGCAGGAAAAGTAGCTCTGCAACCTGTTGGAGCACTGCTTGGAGTCCCAGCAGAGTTAGCAAGGGGACTTTCCTCCCTCCTGAACCCCCAGCCCTTCCCCAGGGCAGCCAGGGAGGTGCTTGGCCTCCATTCTCCTCCTAACAATGGCTGGGCTCTGCAATTCTCTTTTGGGTGACAGCCATTCTCTAAAAGGAACATTTTTGTGATTAAGGCCAGCCTCATCTAGTCAGTCTGTTGCTTTAAAATATGCAGCGTGGATTCCTCACATGTTATAAATTGTCATGGTGGTATTCAAGTCACATTGCCAATCTGGGCAATCTGCTCCAAGTGGTGCCCCTTGGGTTTGCCTCCTTGATTTACAAGTGGTCTGTGGATTTTAATCCCGACCTTCAGGAGTTATAAAGCTTTGATTTCACCATCAGCCTGCTTTAGCAGCAGTTGTCTTTCTGTGACTGGGAAAACTCGCTGCTGCTCTGTGAACATGCCCAGTTGCCACTCTCCTGGGAGCATCTGCCAACAGAAATAGTAAAAACCAGCCAGGGGAAAGCGTCAGTCCCTCTGCCAAGCGCTCTAGGTCACCTTTCCCATCCTTTCACTTTTGATGGATTCATGGCTTCTCTGTGCATTCATGATTTCACTTCTAGTTAGCCTCCTGCTGCAGGTAAAGCTGAAAATAACTGACAGTCGTCCATTATTCCACTGGGCTTTGAAACCAGCCCTGCTTGAGGACTGGATCCTATTTTCAGGAATCAGGCTGAGCGATCTGTGGGTGTTGGAGAACATAGAGACACTTGGCTCCCGTACCAGGCACTGCTGCTGGGAAAGGCTTTGGGGTTTCAAAGTGCCTCCCAGCTTGCAGGGGAAAGAGAAATGATACCAGAGCCTGTAGGGGGGGGCAGCCCTACCTTTACCCATCTGGGGGATGTGGAGTTACTCCCAGGGCGTAGGACAGAAATGCTTGCTGAGTTCAGATAAGTGGAGGAGCATCCAACACTCTGCCTCGTCCCAGTGAAAGCCACACCTTCCTCCACTTAGGAATCTCCATTTTGTTTTGGGGAAGTTTGTTCCTCCAAGCTATTATTTTGTCTGTCTGCATTATCTTTGTTAGGTTTGCATCTGGATTTTGGGAGTCAGAGGGGAAAAAAGGCAGTTAATCACTGAGCCCCAACTCCTATGTAGCTGCTTTCTTCTTTAAAGGGAGCAAAGTCATATTTATGTGCAGAGGTAACCCAGAAATGTGAGCTCCTGCCAAGACGTCTGTTTACCCAAAGCTTAAGGGAGGTGATGTTTACATGTGCCCAAAGCTTGAGCAACCACCTTACGTTAGAAGGAAGGTAGCTAATGTTTCAGCCCTGATCCTAGGAAGAGAAAATCTCTTCATTAGCAAAACGAGTATCCGTTGTCATCCCGTCGTGCCTGGCAGCACACGCTGTGCAGCCTTGTTGCTGTAGGTAATAGATTGAGTTTCTGTTACGCTGTCCAGCTGAGATGGCAGAGTGATTTAAAAGCACCTTTTGAACTGTTTCCCTTCCATTCTGGCTAGCTTGTTTGGTATGACTATCTTTGTTTAAAAGAAAGAAAGAGAAATCAAAACAAATGAGATTACTGTGCAGAAGCTGCCCCGGAAGCGTGAACAAAGCTGTTGACTTTCTGGCTCTGTCCTCTGTTTTATAACCACGAGAACTTCGTTCCTTTTAACCACTGTTTCCCTTGATATATGGCAGCAGTGTCATAGGAAATGCACTGCACTGTCTGAACAGCCAGAGGCCTGCAGAAATTATTCCTTAGAAATATTCTTTGCTTTATCTGAGTTATATTATTTCATTAGTAAATAAGAGGAAAATGGCATCTTCCCCTGATTATAGTTGTCACAGCTTTGTTGCTTTGCTACTGCTGTAATCAGTTCCCTGAAGACTGATGTGTTGGAACAGTGTCTTTCTCGTATCACTATTAACTGTGCCACTGTTTTATTTGTCCAATACTTCAGAACTGAAAGTAAGAACTAAGAAATTGGTGATGTCCTCCATGCCTTACCATCGTCTCTAGATAACTGTCATATAGCAGCAAAGACACAGAGCTTGATTTTTCAGCTAGCAGCTGACAAATGCAAATCAGCAATGAATAGTTCTGTTTCACCAGTGCCATCAAGATTCTGTCAAATTCCTTAATGAAGCTGTTAGAAGAAGGAATTCTTCAGCAAGAGAAGAAATCCCTGCTGGTCAGTACTTGCTCCTTTTATGGTTCTAGATGATCTTAGTTGTCTTTTCCAGCCTTACTGATGCTGTGAGTGGCTGTGGTGGCGATGAGTTAATGGCTGGACTAGATGATGTTCTGCCTTTTCCAAGGATTCTGTGATTCTTCGCAATCCCCCCATGGGGTCAAGCAGGAAATAACCATCTCAGATCTTCACCTGGTCAAGAACAATCCCACATTTGGCACTGAGGAGAACAGAAGTGCTGGGACTGTAAAGACTGTTTCCTCTGAACACCAGGACTTCGAAGACCAATTGCAAAGCAACTCTGAGGCCAAACCATTAACTCTGCTCTCTTGCTGACCTCAGCTTCTCAAACTCTGCTCTCAGCATAAACAACTCCAGGAAAAGCAACTTGCCCAACAGGAGTCTGCGTTCACCAGCTCAGCATCTGCCCTGGCACCCACTGCTTCCTTTTGGTGAATGGAAAGGATGCTTTGCTGGGAGCTTGGATGCCTGGAAGAGGCAATGTTCTGGGCACTTGAGATGTGTAAACTACTCCATACTTAAAAACAGCAAATTAATTTCCAGCTCTTCCTAATGTCACGCTGGTTTTCCTAGCTCGTCTACAAGGCTCCCAGTCTGCAGATCCTGCAGAGGCAAAGCTGTCATTTAGGAAGTGGGTTTTCTGTAGGGGAAGTAAGAGTGGATTTCATAACTTCAGTGCTCATGCAGTGTGTAGCTGGGTAACTGCAGACAGTTGAAAAGCACTGAGGTTACTGTCTGAAAAACGGCATGAGAATCTTCAGATCATTTTCCTTAATTCTCTTTCTTCCCTCCTCCACCCCAAAGGCTGAAAGTGATAAAGATTTCCTTTTTTTTTTT
>VXAB01006675.1:282360-361726 GCA_013399175.1 Odontophorus gujanensis | reverse complement strand
AAAGATTTTCTTTTTTTTTTTTTTTTTAATAAGTATTTGAGTGTTATTCAGATTGAGAGAAACACTTCAGCTATGTGCTGTTGAGCATGCAGTGAAAAAACAGTGGCACTTAAAGCAGGGAACGTTCAGCAAATAGACTTTTAAACCCAGTGGAAAGCTTTATTGGTAGGAATACAGGTTTCTAATCT
The DNA here is from genome assembly GCA_013399175.1 of Odontophorus gujanensis. Classification (NCBI taxonomy): domain Eukaryota; kingdom Metazoa; phylum Chordata; class Aves; order Galliformes; family Odontophoridae; genus Odontophorus; species Odontophorus gujanensis. The sequence continues at coordinate 361,538 of VXAB01006675.1, read as the reverse complement.
ATATTTTCTAATCAGAGGGAATGGCCACAAGCTGCGCCGGGGAAGATTCAGATTAGATTTGAGGAAAAAATTTTTCTCTGAAAGAGTGGTCAGGCACTGGAACGACCTGCCTAGGGAGGTGGTTGAGGCACCATCCCTAGCGCTGTTCAAGAAGCGTTTAGATGAGGTGCTAAGGGATTTGATTTAGTAGTTTAGTGGGTAGGGATGGTGATAGGAGGATGGTTGCACTAGATGATCCTGTAGGTCCTTTCCAACCTAATGTATCTATGAATCTATGAATCTATAATCAGAACAGGAAGCAAAAAGGTGAAATTTTGAACCACATAACAGAAAAAAAATACTCCAAAGTGATTTTTCAAGTAAGCATCACAGTATTATAGGGATTGGAAGGGACCTCTGGAGATCATCTGGTCCAACCACCCTTCTAAACCATGTTCCCTACAGTAGGTTGTGGTATCAACGTAAAATGTCAACATTTTCTATCAAAATTAATCCAGTATATCAAAGCAACTATTCTCATTGACGTTTGATGTTTTGAAATATACAACACTTCATTTTGAGATGCTGGCTTTGCTCCAAAAGCTTTCTCAATTGGAAAGCTTAATAAAAATTGACGTTTTCCTTTGGAAAACCGGTAGTTCAACCTGACCAATGTTCTCCAAGGGAAATTCTTGTATTATGCACACTCCAGCTACTGGTCGGTGGGATACAACAAGCTGCCTTTCCAGCTTGCTTTAGTATCTGTGTAAATAGTTTTGTCTTCCTATGGCTTTCTGGTTTCCTTCACATTTGGAAATGATTTTGTTTCCAGAGTTACAAGTATGCTTGAGAGGAGTAATATTCAGGTGCTCTTGTGGAATTTTTACTCTTGTTTCTTCCTTCTTCGTGCCCTAAATCAAAGTTCATTATAAAGCAAATGTCTGTGCCTTGCTGCTCTTAAAATGAGCTGTTATAAGTATTTTAAAAGGGAAAAAAGGAACCGAATCTCCAGATGATAAATACAAGTAGCGTCTAGTGGAAAAAGTCAAGGGGGGGAAGAGGAAATAGCTGTGAAAACACTTTTTGAACAAATAGCTGTGCTTTAACTTTGTGTTGCAGAGTTGCCTGGATACACTGGAAGAGCAGGGATCTGTCTATATATATTAGCTAGTTTAGTGTTTACTGCTGGAACTTGGAATGTAACTCCAGGCACTATTTACAAATGTTTGGGATGAAGTAGTTCCAGAAAACCAAACAAAGAAGGGAGGGAGGGAAATCATCCCCAAATTCTTTGTTGCTGTTTTCTCCATCATGTTGCTATGCATAATCTAAAAGAGTCGGTAGGTAGCAGCTTATACAAGCTGAGGGGGAAGAAGGGGGAGATTTACAGTGGGTGAACCTAGAATAGATGTGCATGGAAAGGTCCGTGCTGGAGACACCTGGAGGCACACGTGCCTGTTGAATGTCCTCTGTCCTCTCTAAAAAAGGATCTCCTAATCGATCAAGAATGCAGATAACAAAATGTTTGGGAGGAAGAAGGGAACGGTCCTTTCCCAGCTCTGATCTGGGGTGCTGTTCTCTTTGATGGATGCTCAGAATTCTTTGAGTTACGTTCTGCTCTGCGATTGCATCTGACTGTGGAGAGGAAGGGAGGTATTTCTGAAATGAGATACTCGTTTTGATCTTGGCATCATTTTTCTTGCACTTGGAACAGCTCCATTTAATGTTTCACTTAATCTGTTTTTGTTGACTGATGTTCCTTGGTGTGAAAAGGGACATGTTCTTCCACCTAGCTCTTAAATTCACACTTGAATTGAGACTTTTTTCAGTGCTGATACACTTGAAAAATTTCAGGGTCACGTAGAAGCTTCACAATCGGTTTTGTGCTATATATCATAGCCATGTGCAACTTCCCAGTGAGCAGAACCACACAACAGATGAATTCCTCATGCTCTGAAGCCACAGATCCCCACCAGTCCAGCCAGGATGAATCACCAGCAGCTTTTTTCTGCAGTGCCTCAGGACATACAATGGCAGACACTGATTCTGCCCAGTACAATGATGCGTGCTCACTGATTGCTTTACTGCAGCTTTCTGTAAGTCTCTGGGAAACACCTTTGGTAGTCAAGTCAGTGAGGAGCCAGTGAGATGTTTACCTCTGACAGGAGAGCACATGCTGCAAAGGTGAACCTCACCAATGTTGGCTTTGTGGTCGCAGCCAGAGGAGGAAGATGTTTTTTGTTTGTCTAAGCGTGCCATGCCTACATACCTTCAGCATATCTGTGCCTGCCTGTGCTGCAGACAGGAGATGCCCAGGTTGGCCAGGCATGGCACGGAGCTCGCTGTGACCTCATCTACCCCACAGCGATGGCTGTAGCCCAGCATCCTGCAGGGCTCTGGCAGCTCCCACACCAGTTGGCTTTGGGCTTCTGCTGCGTGCAGCATCACAGGTAAAGGGATATCACCTTGGTGAGCGGGCAGACACCTATGGGGTAGGTGAAATTATCCTGCCAAAGTCAATGTCCTGTGATAGGCATTGATGCTGCAGGGCATGGAAATGGAGGCAGAGGATGGGACGGTTTCAACAGATCAATGCAAAGCACAGCTTTGATATCACCAGATGCACTTAGACCGTGATGCCATGCTGCCAATGATATGCTCTGCATCTGGTGTCTTGACTGACTGCACTGTTAATTAAATGCTTCTATTTTCATTTCGGTGTGGACATTTGTGGCATGCACCATCCCAGCACTAGGAAAGATGATCAAACAATTAAAAGTAACACAGTGCACAAAGCATTACGCTGATGTCTACAGGGACATCAAAACATTATGGCTGGTTTTCCTTCCACAATGACTTAGTGTTTGGACACAGGAGGTGTGGGCACTGGCAATGCAGGTTTAAAAGGCTACAGGCAGGTTAGGGAAATAATCAAGAGAAAGGTGAGCTGCTGTGAATGGAGCACGGAGGCTCCTGCTCAATGCCTGGGGAATTGCTTTAGTCAGATTCTACTCTTCAGTTTAATTCTCTGCTTTTATCTGAACAGCCTTTACTGAATCAACTGAAACGTTGGCCTCCCTCGCAGTTCACATCACCTTGCATGCAAAATCACCCAGAGAAATCTTCAGCCTCAGCCAAGGCAGAAGAAAAGTTAAAAGAAGGGGAAGAAACTTAAAATAGAGAATAAAAAAGGAATGTGTTTGGGGAAACTCAGGAAAGTGTTCTGTGGGTTAGCCAATGAATCTTAAACAATATTAACTTCTTAGCAACAATGATTCTGTTTTGTTTATCTAACAAAGGATACTGTAAGCAGATACATGCATTTGGGCAGATAAGACTTGCATTGGACAGTTCTTTTATTGGCCTGGCTTTTGACAGTTAACTCAAGTTTAGCAATGAGACAAGAATTATGCATATTTTTTCTCAAGTAGAGGTTAGAGGTAAGGCTCCCAGGGATTTTTCCAGTTCCTTGCTAAACTGAAATGTTAATAGAATGGGTCCCAACCTCTCATCTGTGTTCATGCCAATCCCAATGGAGTGGGAATGAAAGGGAGGAACGAAACCTGTCTTCTCCCCTCGACAGGAGTGTGATGCAAGTGCTTCACTCTCTTTTACATCTATGATCTCAAGGCACGTCAGAGGAAGCTCAGATATTCCTTCATGTTGATGGACAACCAGGTTCTTGCTGCCAGTGCCATCCTGTTCTACCACAAAGGAGGAAAAAACCCACTTTTTCTGTGCTCAATGAGCATAAATGAGTGGAAGACATTTTGTGGAAATGAGTTAAATGAAGTTAAATACATTAAATAAAGCTGAGGAGACAGAACATAGGAGTCTAAGCTTGGTTACTGAAGTGCAGCATTGAATTCCTGGGTTAGGTATGAGAAGGATGTGCTTCTCATGGGAAAATGCCTCTTAGGCTGTCAGTCTGAGGGGTGAGAATTCTCAAAATGGAGAATGTCTTTGATGTCTGTTTGCCACACACTCAGATATTACTGAGTCACACCCGGATCCACCCCAACACTTCCAAAGCTAAGCTGAATCAGTCAGAACTTTCTCAGCTTGCCATCCCAATCCTGTAAAACCACACTCCTCCCATAATCCCAGCATGGGTTTCCATGAAATCCTAAATCCCAGTTTGTCTGGTGGGTTGGGTCATGCTTGAACCTTCAGCATGATGTTGATCTGTTTTCTGCTGGCATGAAAGCCAGTTGGACAGGAGAGCACTGGAAGATGTTTGACTGAACGTCAGCTCCTGACGCACTGATGAAGCACCCAGGCAGGCACTGGGCCCTCTCACTGTTTGCTTAAATACATCTGAGTGGTTTATATTAACATATCTCAAAAGATCTTTGCGAGGATTAGTTAATATTTGCAAGGTGTTCGTGGACAGGCAGCATATTAAACACTGTGAGCCAGTTCCTTCCTACTTACCTTACGTGACCTGAGAGAGGATTCTGCTTTTCCTCTCCATATCTACGCATCCTAATCCAGCAACCTTCTGCTTGGCTTCTCATATCTTCAGCAGCTGGACAGGAATGACAGTGCCTCAGCTGTGTTCTTCGCAGAGATTGTCTTTTCAGATGTGGAGGAAGTGGAATCCTGTGCAGAAGAGAGTGTGCAATGCAGCTTAGGCCCTGAAACAGGCAGCAAATTGCCATGCACAGGAAAACAGAAGGAAAATGGGAGCTCACCTCTCCAAAGGGTGTGTTTCTGAGCACAGATGTAAAGCTGAAGCAGCCTTCCTAGCTTAGGTTAGGGGCTTCTGCTTCAGAGGGGTAGAAGGACTTGTGTTTCTGAGCACGTGTTTGCTTTTCCATATGTTTCAACTGATCTGCTATAGTTGTCATTGTTCCTTGTAAGAGTGTGGTTTTTCTAGTAATCTGTGAAATAACTGTTTTGATAATGTCAATGAAACTGAGTCATTGAAGAGACCTACCAAGGAGAAGGGTTTTCAGCAGGCCTTCTATTTCCTCATATGCTATATGATACAGTGTCAAAGGGTGAGTTTGCTCCCTGGTATTGACCACAACTGATTTGTATCCCACCACACAAAGATTTTTACCAGTCCTTGTAATTCTTTCTTTGTGCAAGATTTAATGCTTCTTCTGATGAACCTTCTTGAACTGACCAGGATTTCAGCCTGGTATCTCCCCACAGTCAATGCTTGCCTTAGTGAGTGAAGTGAAGGAACTGAAGTCATACCAACTGATTCAAAGCATCACCTACAGAAATGATAACTGATGTTTCTGTGGCTCTTAACCCCATTCCTGACGTACATCAGCCATCAGTGTTACTCCCTGGGGAGTATATTTCAGGCCAACAGATTTCTATACTGCACCACTTTCTTTCTGGACAACTACCCTGTTTCCTACTACTATTTTTTCCTTTCTTTTTGAATTCCCAGAGCTTGACTCCACTGATTTTTCCTGCTGGACCCCTTGACATCTTGCAAATTCTTCTTTCATGGAAGCTTTGCTCAGCAAGCTCTTTGCCAGCCTTTCTGCTCCTCCTCCTGTCCATCTGTCTGTGTCACTCGTGTTCAGTCCTTTATAACTTTCCTTATAAATCCTAAAGCCTTTTTCAGTTTCCTTTTATCCTTTGTCTGTACTTGTGGTCTTTGGCATCCTGGAAGAAAAACTGAACATGGAGGTGTGTCCACCTCTGTAATGGACTTTTCATTAAGCTCCACTTTCATTAATACTGTATTCTAGTCCATACTTTTATCTAATTTTCTCTCTACAGACTGTTTAACCTCAATGGTTTGCAGTGATTCTGCCATTAAAATATCTTCCATGTTCTTCCCCTTCTCCCAAACACAGGTTTTTATGTATTCTTTTCCCTCCTCCGTTCAGTCCCTAGGTTTATGAACTCCTTTTGAATTGTGCTCTCTCTGTCCTCGCTGATGTTCACATCACCTCCTGATTTAGATTAAACATCTCTGAATTTAATTAGTGTGCTCTTTACTCTCATTCAGATCATTAAATCGGTCCACTAGGAGCAAAGTGAAAGGATGAGCCTGGAGCAATGTATGCCCATGCAGAGGATCAGACAAATGAGCAGCAATAAGCATTAACAGAGAAACTGTTAATATCAATACACTGCTTTCCTGGGGAGAGTGTTGATGGGATCTAAAGCCAGGCAAAATGATACATGAATGTTTAGTCTCAGGTGGCATCTTTTGCAGATAAACTTGGATTAAGCTGCAATAAATTCATGGTCCTGCCTGTTAAAGCTGTCAGCAAAGTGTGAGGAGTCCAGCCAAGATGTAACACAAGAATGGATTAGCATCTCTCAGTCTCCCTGGGATAATGCAAACTAGAATCTAGCTGCATTCCTGGGATAGAAGAAAGACATCTGAGTGATGGAATGCAGTTTGTCATCAGGGCACAAGCCTCAATTAAAGGTAGCTCTCAGGTTCTGGAGCAGCATCCATGGATGCAGTGAAAACCATCTGCACGGGACTGACAGAAGAGATAGAGGCTGGAAGATTTTTCGCAGGGATTTGTTGTGTATTCTAGGTCCTTTGAGCCCTGGCCAGGCTACTGCCCCTGCTAAGAGATCTGTGCTGTGATCAAATTCTATGACAATCAATAGTTTGCAAGAACACATTTTTATGTCCAGCAAAATACCAGGTGCCCTTTGGAGATGAACTGCTCTGTACCTTCTGTGCACACGTGCCCAGCACATGCTCCATTATTTATGTTCCTCACAGATAGATCAGTAGAACTATTGATCTACAGTTTTCTCTGTCGTTACCATAATAAGACTTGGCTGTCTGCATTGTTCTGTTTTGCTGTGCTATGTTTTTAACTGAAACTTCACTCAGGGGTTGAAACAGTAGCTAATTCAAGCTCATCTGTTTTTCATTGGGAAGATTTGAACATCGATTTTGTGAATGAAAGCACATAACCTAACAGATAACTATCTCCCCACAGTGATGACTACTTGAGATAACACTTAGGAAGTGTTACCTCAAGTGCAGCACAAACACTCCAATGTCAGTAGAATATAAAAACCTGGGCCACAGGGAAATATTACTAAGAATGCATATCATGGCCTTGGCCTTTAAAATAGTGAGGCAGAGTATGATGTCATGCAAGAAAACCTCAGTGCATCTGTTTTTATAGCCACCATACACTATACCAAAGTCGCTCTTGCTTTGGGAGCTCTGTTTTGTTTCCATCTGCATTGGCAGCGGCAGAGAGTAACCCTATGGATCAGTGTTAGCAAAGGGGGAAAAGTGGCTTACTCCTTAGTGTGGGGTGGGGGAGTGCAGGACCCAGAGGCCTGTGGAAGCAACCAATTAAAGAGGGATTGTTCGAGGTAATATCAGAGGTGGTATCACTGATGTGAGGAAAGAGCAAATAACTTAGTCTGTTCCACATGGCTGCCTGGTGGGAATAACCAAGGACTGCGTGCTATGCTCCTTCACAGAAAGCTGCAGTTAAAGCCTGGGGCTTGTTAGAAATTCAAGTGAGGGAAGCAAAGGATTTTTTTGTTCTGAGGCTGTGTTGAGGGAAGGGTTTGGCAGCAGATGGGCACATGGTAAAATTGCATAGTGATGGAGACAAGACTGCCAACACAGTGAGTTGAAGGAAACTTTCCTTTAGGCTTAGACTGAAAACATCCAATGGAAGCTTGACAGTCTCTTTTGTTTTTCCTCTAAAATGGATTGCTTTATCCTCCAGAGATTCTGCAGAAGATGAGCAGAATGAATTTGCATGAGTAGCAAACGCTCCAGTTGCAAATTTAGAGGGCAAACTGTGCACTTATTCTACAACTTATTCTACAACCAGCACTCTGGTGCCTGTTCTTGGAGAGGAATTGTAATCATCTCATCTCGTTTCCTAACTTACCATTGGAGGAAGCTTCCCAGGCTGGGAATTCAGTTTGCAGCGCAACTGAGGAGTGGTAAGAGGAGGGACACGTGACGTGTGCAGACAAGATGCAACAAGCTGAAGGCTTTCCATCTGCTTGTTGCTAGCTTGCATTCTCAAGCAAAATCAAATGACTCCCAGCACCTAGAGACTTCCATCCTTCAGCACTCCTTTTTTTTCCTCCCCAGATTTTTGGAGAGGCTGCACCTGACCCTTGTATGCGTTGACTCTAGATGTGCCAAGCAAGCAGTTCAGTAACCAGCTAAGTGGAAATAATTATTTTAATTAGTGTAATTGGATTACACCAAAGTATTTCTGGGGACTGCTGTTCTGCTTCAAAGAAGTTGTTCCAACTGTCCTGGCTCCGTGTCACTCTTAAACCAACACATTATGTAAGGATTTAGTTGGGAAAGGGAGATTGGTTGGAAAAATGCTCAATTTTCTTCAGAATTAATATTTAATAACACAACAAACACTGTATAGACTGCAGTAAGTCTCACTAGGACAGAATGTTGGTTTCTGTAAGCTATCACCATGGGCGCCTTTCTTTCTCAGGAAGTCAGAAGGTTATAGGTATTTTCTTGACCTTTGTTTCTTGCTTGTCATCAACAACTGAAATCCCATCACCATCAACTGTTGGCAGCCAGAGCAAAGCAGCTGCTTCTGTGGGACCTCACCTCTTAGCAGGAGCAGGTCATCGATCAGCGGTCTGAAATGCTGAGTGTTCTCAGTCAGCTCAAATTATGGATAGCAGAGACCAGAATAAGACATGCCCGAAAATTGGGGTATTTTTCTTTTGTGGTGAAATAGTTGCATCTTAGAAGGTATCTGACTGCAACTCATTACATCTGCTTCCAATTAGCAGAGGAAATAACTAGCAAATCATCGGTGTTATTTCCTTCTGCAGCAATTTTCTGAGACAGTCTTCTGTAACCTTATGTACTCGACAGCATATTTTAGCACTAACACTTGCTATGACTGTTTCTTCTGAGAGGGAATGTGGTTGTCACTAAGGAAGCGCACTGAATACAATTAATTAATGCACTGCAGCACAGTCCATTATGTCTCAACAGATCAGAGTTTGCCACTTGTCCTTGGTGGCTGAGATCAGTCAGCATCAACTGCAAGCAAACCCAACAAGGACTTCAGCACTGGTTTCGTTCCTTGGCTTCTGTCTGTGCTGTTCACGTGGAGATTCAAATTGCAGTCCCCTCATTCCTGTGGATCCTCTAATGGGTGACATAGCTAATACCTCCTGACCTTGCTGTTATCACACGGCTTACTCAAGTGCTACCTGAAAGGCAGTCTGCCATGGCCAGAGTGAACGTTTGGTGATGGTAAACTGGAAGGTAAAACTGGTTACTGAAGGAAATGCAACAGGGAAAACATGCTGGAGGAGCTGTAAGAATGGTTTATTCATGTGGATGTAGGGTATTCTATTAAACATGCCAAGTTGGGTGTATGCCTCTCCTTTTATTATATCCTTAACAGTGAAGTGAACATGGTTTTAGAAGAGCGGAATGTTTTAAGCAAACATTGCTGACCTAGATTTTCAAAGTGGGTGAGCTTGAGGACACTGCCTTCATTTCATGCCTCGTTAACTTAGCCTGTTCTTCAGTTTCTATGGAAACTACCTCTTCTTTGGTGACAGATAGGAACTTCTGATGGTTGGAGTAAGTAGAAAGTAGCACGAGGCAGTAGGGCACAGGATGTGTTACAGGGCTCTAATGGAAAAAGGCAATGAATGAACTTTGAACATAAACAAAAGAGTGATAGTAGGAGACCATAAATGTCAGTGCAGCGACAGCTAAGATGACTCAAATTACTAAGGGATGTGAGAGCACAAACTTCACACGTGACCCTGTTCTGATGGTCAATGCAGTTAAGCTGGGCTCGGGATGCAATCACAGATCAGCCTGACTTTTTCATTATGGATGAATTAGCAGGGGCTCCAACCCCAAATTTCAAATGCGTCGGTGCTGAGGGAGTGTTCACATTGCACTAAGCCTGATTCTGCCTTGTAAAAAACGCACCTGAATGCACGCTTACATTAAAGTATTTCTATTCCTCTGGTTGAATAAACATACCCCATCTTTACAGTTTCAGTCTAGAATATTTCCATTTTTCTTTGAGAAAACTTTACATTTGGAAGCATTTATTGTACTTTTACGTCTCACTAATGCAATCTCATGGTTTATAAGCCAAAAGCGATACCAAGCATTTAGATTCTTGTCACAACAAAAGATTTCAGCAGAGCCAGACTGAAAATTATGCAAACAGTTGAGCATTAGCTAGAGAACAGAGCTGTAGATGTGACTGCGGGCTTTACTGCTGTGGGATTTTGGACAAGCTATCTGATACTATTCTCAAGCCTGTGTTTTCCAATGTGAAAAGCAGTGTGATGATAACTTGCTTTTTATATGCAATTACTTAAGGTCTAGGAGTTGAAAGGTCTGTATATGTAGTGGGGTTTATCTTGAAGAAACTATTACTGGCCAAACAGTTGGACTAGCTCAAGTCAGAGCACTCAAGTGATACTGTGGTTCAGCTATAAATTAACCCTACTCTTTTACTTTCTGTCTTAAGAGCCTTTAACACCCTGAATTTAGAATGCATTGCAAACTGAGCTGCATCAGGCTGTCGTGCTGCTTCATGGATCATTCAGAGGTTACCTGCAGTTCCAGGGAGCCCTCTGCCCACTGAAACAAAACCCACAAACCTGAAGGGCACTGTGAGGAGTTCAGGGCTGGATGCCATTTCTGTTCTGTTCTGTCTGTACCAGACTGGGAGGTGTTTGGGGAGCTCGGCAGATACCATGGCCAAAGTCTGATGGCCAAACCTTTGTGTTTGTGTCAGTTCACTCACTTTATCAAGTTATCTGGGGCTAACTGGAAACACTCAGTAACACAACTAGGACCAGGCTGCCTGAGATAGTCGCATGAAGAGGGTAACCTGCCTCAGGGAGAAGTTTTCTGCAGCCTCACACTGTCTGGCCTCACACTGCGAGGGTTTTTCCCTTGCCTGCCCTTTGATGTAGTGCAGACAGGATATTCTGGGGGATTCCTGTTGTTTTCGAGCTTTCAGAAGATCACAAGAACACAGATCAGTGCAGAGGTAAAAATAACCTTCATTCAGTTTATGTTACCGAATACATGGAACTGCAGAGCTACCTGGACTGCATGGAAAAGCTTCTGTTCATAATTTCACATGGTTATTTGTTAAGCTCAGTTGCTGTGTGCAGCCTTGAAATCAGATGCTGGCTCTGCATTGCTTAAGCTTAATTAAAACACTGTCGGGCTGATATGTTAAAAATGGTGCCGAAGCTGCTCCAATACTGCAGCAATGCACCTAGATGTGAGAAGGAGAGACATGAAGGCATCATCCAGGGAATGCTGGGCCGGGGCACTGCAGTTATGGTGCTCTCTGTATTTGTCACCTATGTTTTTCTTACGTTCTGAACCAACCTTTCCATAGAAGTGGCTGAACCTGAGCACAGCCTTGGCTTGACCACAGCCCAGCCTCCTTTGGCTGCTGGTCCTTCAACTTCTGCATTTGATTGCAAAAGGCAGATGTTCTCAGGGACCATCCCTTCTTTCCACAGATGGGAACCGACAGCGCTCCGATTTCTTGGAAGTCGGGCTTTAGGTGCAAGAGGATTGTGAAACAGAGCCTGGAACATGCTGTTTTACCAGACCTCCTCCCTGTTTTCAGCCCCATGCATAGGCAGAAGGGATCAGGAACCACACTGCACCCAGCCCTGCGGGTGGGGGCAGTGGGATCTTGCAAGAGCAGGAATTGGTTAGCCCCAACGCCTCTGCGCTGCAAACATCTACTACCCAAAGGCTATTTAGGAAGAAGTCGGTCACGATAATAAGTGAATATCAAAAACATCTTATGACCGAGTATTATGAAATCAGCAGACCACAAGAAAAATAGCTGTAGTTGCTGGGGCAGATTCCTCCTTTGCTTTCATGTGACTGTATCTAATCTACCCTGGCCTGCCAAATTATTTGAAAGGATGTTAGCGTGTAAGCTCAGGACATAAATATTATAGCACCTCTCTGTATTTGCTAGTGTGGGTACGGTAAGGAAATCATGCACCAACAGGAGATTGGTGCTGGGAATGTAATTCACTGTTATGGCTCTTCAGAGGCAGAGCTCGCTGTAATGATCTTGTCTGAGTTTTGAGAAGATTAAATCTAGGAAGCCTTTAGGAACTAGACAGGGCTTTTTTTTATTATTATTAGTTCTGAGAAACAAGTACTTGCTATTAATGGGAGCTGCCTAACTTCATCACATCTGACAAGGAAAGAGTACCTGACCTTCTTTGTAAGACGTGTAAAGCAGAGATTATCCTTAATTATCCTCAATATTTGCCCTAGAAATTGTCCTGTGGAAGCTCCAGGCGTGCCTTAGGCTGTGCCACTGGATGGGGTGTGGGGAGGAGTGCCCCACAGCCACACTTCCCTTGGGCAGCCCTGGGAGGCAGCGTGCGCTTTCGTCAGCTCAGATGCACCGTGAGGTCAAAATCCCTCTTCTGCTTTTCACTCCTGTCCTGAGATTAGTAACCAAGAGCTGAGCTTTGCCACAAATAACCCATTACCATCACTTGGTGTCCCGCTGCTGTCAAGAGCAAGGCACGGACCAGGTCTGCCCTTCACTCTCATGTGCCACAGGGGATGAAGGCCAGTTCCTGCACCCAGCTCAAGGTCCAGGGGTGGGTGAGGAGGAAGAAGGAGCACTGTGTTTCCCCATACTCACCCTGTTAAGTGGAGAGTCCACGTAACAGGTGAACAATCGCACCTACCCCCAGGTGACTTGATCCTTCCACAAAGCTCACACATAGTGATTAATCATGTGATAAGGGCAGAAAATAGGTCAGAAGAAAGCAATAGCTTCGTGGAGTCATTAGCCATTAAGTGTGTCCTTTGCATGGCCCACACCTCTGATATTCTTTGGCTGCCAAAGACTTGTGTCCTCAGGGACTCCACTGATACCAGGCTAAGACAGGGCCTTACCTATCTCTGAGATCTAAACTTTTGGACTTGGTGTTGCAATTCCCGATAAGCACACTGTATGTTGCCTTTCTTCTTCAGGTTGGGGTGGTTTTTGAGTAGGGCTGTTTACATCTGGCACCACCAAACACCCACTTGAGGGCCGAAGTGGATGGAAGGTGGGGACAGGCAGACAGAAGTGAATGTGAGGTGCAATCATCAGGGTGATGTCACCATACTGACTGTAAAGATTACAAAGATAAGCAGATTTGTTACCTTTCTCAGGAGGTATTTCAGTCACTAAGGAGTCTGCCTTGACTCACTGAGTTTCCTGGACGTAGTCTCACCTGAGAGTAGATCCACCCTGGTCAAACATCTGTCTTCTTGTATTGCTGTAGTTCTTTTAGAAATGTCCTCTCCTAAGCCATCATGAAAGCATCTTCCCTTTCATGTCCAGAATCCAGCCCCGTCCTGTGCAAGCAGAATCCCATTCTGCACAGCCACAAAGGAGGTTTTATTGTGAGTTTACATAACTTGAAATACCAAAGAAATACTAAAGGCGCCTAAAATTGGCAGTGGGAAAACTTTGCATGTTATAAACCACTCCTCCAGCACAGAATAATTCATCCTTATCACATGACCTTACAGGGCCAGCAAACAACGCACAGCTCTGTCAGTTTTCGTGGTCTGCTTGGACAACACGATGAGTTAACTAAGAAATGAACTATCCCATCTTCAACCAGGCAGAGGTATTTTAGACCAGCTTTGACACAAACTCAGGATTCTCTGTAAACTCTGATTTTCAAGTGGAATTGTATGGTAGGAAAACAGGTGCCACTGCTCTGTGAGGAAGCTGAGTTTAACTGAAGTTTAACTGGCTTAAGGTATTCAAGCTGCCCTTTTCAGACCTGGAAATCGAAATCCAGCTGTCAAGCAGCAATTGAAGTGCAAGTTTTCAAGGGCAAAGGGAATTTTTTTGTCTTCCTAAAGCAATTGCTCTGTGCACTGAAGCATGAGGTGGTCTTACTGGGCTATTCCGTTTTTATTAAGATCCAGTAATTATACCCAAATCCACTGTTTTCCTCTTAAGGAGTTGACTGAAGGATTTCAGCAAAGCTTGCTTCTACCTACCAAGCTCACGGGGTAATTTTAATCAAGTTCTCCATGCCAAATTATTTTGCAGATTGTCTCTGCATGAAAGGTGTCATCAAGTCCATCTGTGCCACTCTGCCTGGGAGTTACCCATGGCTTTAATTCTGGGAAGAGAGTAGGGAGTATAGGATTTCTCGAGGAAGTGAGGATTGTACTGTTCTGCTTTCAGGTGCTCAGGGACAAACAGAGCTGGGGCTGGGAGTAGCCACAGTGTATGATGTGTTCTGGAAGTGCCAGTGTGGGGGTAAATAAACACCATCCGCTAAGCCTTGGTGAGGGAGATGGAAGCAGAAAGGCCTAAGAAAGGTTCATTCCTCTCAGTGCAGGGAAATTTCAAGGGGCCTCAGGACTCTGAGATACCCTTCTGGGTCACCAGTTCATATCCATCCTTTTGACACTGTTTTCCCCCAAATAATTCTTCTCTGCACGCACTGTGCCACTGCACCACCCCGTATCGGTGACTGAGCCCACTCCCCCCACATCAACTGCTTCACAGCTGACAGAGAGCACCTTCTCCTCCTCAGAAGTTCAAACTGAATAATCGTGAGGGATCACGAGGGTCTGTCCACATGAGGAGTTTCTGTCGCTGTCCCTTGGTGTGTGTTAGCTAACAAACCCCAGACAAGCCTCGAGGCGCAGCCCCTCACATCAGCTCGACGTGCGTGCACTGGCAAAGCATCATGGATGCTTAGGCAACTCTTATCAGATCTCTGTTTATAAATACAAGATTTGAATTTGGCTTGAGTGCTGAAGCTCACTAGCAGGCAGGCTCCCCACCACCACCAAACAAAAGCACAATAACAACGACCACGAACAATCGCTGTTTCACCTCTCCCACATTAGCTATTAATAATGTTAATTTACTTCCTTTGAGAGATACCATATGTTCCCCTTCCTGATCCCTCTAAGGCATAAGAAAAAACTAAGGAAATTAGAGAGACTCCATAACACTGATGGCAACATCCAATGTCTTATCAGGCTTCCTGTTGTTGGGAGTATTGTTTTCCTTTAAAGATTAATATTTACAATGGTTACTTAGTTATCTTAGTTCATTCGGTGGCCATTAAAGATTCCAGCCCTGAATGCAATGAATGAACCTCCTTTTATTTGTCCTTGATGACTTATTTGTCTTGTGCCTCGTCTTGGCTGAAAATCAAGGAAAATAATAATTGGGTTGGGCTTTTACTGCCGTTTCATATGAGGGCTCAAAGTGCATATCTCTGTTTGTTTTAGAATGGGAGCCCTTACCCAATGTTTCTGCTGATGTATGCATATTTAAGAGCATATCTTTTGCGATTAGAAGCAAAGTTAAAATAGGTGTTTTCCCCTATTTTTCTTACGTTGTATGTCCGGTTTTTGTGCTCTCTGGGAAGAAAATGTGGGTGTTGTGCATATGATCCATGAGTGCAGCATTAGCCCGGTGTGTTCACTGGAGCAGTCTTGAGTCCAGAGAGGCAGCACCCTGTGCCTGCCTGCCTGCTGTGCATGGACTGAAGAATCAGAATCACTGAAGGGCGTAGGTTGGAGGGGACCTTAAAGATCACAGAGCTTCAACCCTGTGCTGCCCCCCACCAGCTCAGGCTGCCCTGGGCCTCATCCATCCTGGCCTTGAGCACCTCCAGGAATCGGCCAAAAGAAGGTGATGGACCCATCTAGTCTGGCTCTAGTTTTCTCCTCTGCATCAGCATCAGAGGTCATTCCCTGCAGGAGGAAAAGACTAAAAACATTTTTCTTTTTACTTTTTTAATAAAAGCCCGAGCACAGATCAGTGATCCCTCAGTGTGATACAGATCATGGTCTCAATCTGGCCACCTGCTTCCAGAGCTGCAGAAGCATTTCTAGGCCTCTTCTAAGCATCAGGGATTTTGAGGTCACCTTGAGCTGTCCCGGCCCCTGCTAATGAGGAACACAAAAATATCCTCGTATTCACAAGGGTCTTGGACCCAGCCCTGAAGAACAACAGCACTGGCAACCGTGGCCCACATTACAGATCACTTCATTGGAGATGTATGCTGCTTGCAGCACTACAGCAGAGATGCACCGTGGGTGCATGAGCTGCTCTCAGCCTGCCCTGTTTTCCTTTTCAGTGTGAATTAAGCACCTTGCCTCTCCTGGAAGAGGAATCACAGAACTGTAGGGGCTGGAAGGGACCTCTAGAGATCATTGAGAGATCATTGCCCCCCTGCCAAAGCAGCTCCCTAGCCCAGGTTGTACAGGTAGGCATCCAGGTGGGTCTTGAACGTCTCCAGAGAAGGAGACTCCACCACCTCTGTGTGCAGCTCCAGTGCTCCGTCACTGCACTGTGAAGAAGTTGCATTATCACCTCCCCTTAGAATAACTTCATTTCCACCTGCGTGCCCAGAGTCTCCCACAAATGCACTTCAGCTGCTAACCCCCACTCTGTCTCTCCCCCATGCAGCCTTTTCCCCCGGCCTATCACTGTTTTCTCAGCTCAGGTCCTCTGCTCACAAAACCCAGTGCTGTGCCCAGCCCTGGCTGCAGCCCGCAGGAGCACGGGGCTCAGCATGCAACAACATGATGCTCATTTTGCAGAGCGTCTGCAAGCTCTGCGTGTGAACCATCAGTCCCTCACCAGCAAGCCTGTTCTCAAACACATTTGGCTTCTGGAGAAGGGATAATTTATAATTGTGACATTTCCAAGGTTTCTCTCTTTTTCTCTCCTCCTCCCCCGTGGTTTAAAAAAAAAAAAAAAAAAAAGGGCCAGACCATCGAGCTTTAACAGGGGGAGGCTGCGTTTCTGCTTTCTTTGCAGACTGCTGTCTCATCCTGAAACTGCACATTTGATGTGCTTTTATAATGAATTCATTTGCACCGTGGCAGATGTTTTTGATACGATAAGGAACGTGGCCCAGGGGCCAGCGGCGCTGTGGAGCCGCTCATGTTCCTCACCTGCATTGCAAAATGAGCTATCGCTTTCTTATCAGTTAAAAAACACCAGCAACTGCACGTATAAATAATATGGCACCAACTGCCAGCTGTTTGTGCCAGTGACATTCTTCATAAACGAATACATTCCCCCGTCATCTGTTCTCCTCCCTCTCGCAGAAAACCAGAAGTTCGTTTGCAAGTGCGGCAGAAGAGAGTTTTCTCTTTAAGCTTCAGACAGAGCAGTAAAAATGTCACTTTGAAATAATTACATGTTAGCAAAAAATAACTTCCATATTTGACACTGGTAATGATTGATTGATTGCTTTTTAATTCGTCATCCTATTTCTGCACAGCTCTCCAGGCAAGTGGCAGTGCCGCTTCCAGGTCCTTAGGGATTCCTTCTTAAAGAGTTCAGTGTCTTACAGTGATTTCAGGATTTCCATTCTGAATGCTGTGGAAGAATGTTACTCCACTTAAAAATAGCCCTTTTCCCCCTTTTTTTTCCTTTCTTTTTTCCTCTTTTTCCTTTTTCCTCTTTTTTCCTTTTCTCCTTTTTCCTCTTTATCCTCTTTTTCCTTTTTTTTCCTTTTTCCCCTGTTTCAAATGTGAGGTATAATGCTAAGTCACCTTTGTCTTAAGATTTGCAAAAGCCTGGCTTTTTAGCTTCCTTCTATTCAAAGTGAACTTAAAAACACTGTCAGAGTCTCAGACACAGAACCTTTATTACCAAATATTGCAATGAACAGAACTTATAAATACCACAAAGTAAAGCTGTTCTGGTAATTGATTTTCTAGTGTAAAGTTGAAAAACACTTTTGAGCATTTTGCCAGCTCCGAGCAGAGATGTATTTCTGTTGCAGATGACCTTCTGGGAGAGCCTGACTGCAGGGACATGATTCATTGGCAGCCTGCTGGTGACAGGCATGTTCCCATTGTTCTAAAACTCTGGTTTCACATTTCTCCTGTTAGATAAGCTGCAACCATTAACTACACAGTGAGCTACAAACAAAGTGTGATGTAAGAATTCAGCTCATTATCTGATTGGCAGCATGGGGCCACTCTTCCAGGTTAAGGGTTTGAGCAGATTTTTTGACAAAACTAAGCCTTTTCTTACAGTTCAGAAAGCATTGTCCTCCCAGAAGATGAAATATGCTTTTGGAAGCTGCAGTGTGTATATATATAGTGTGAGCCATAAATAGTCCGGGGCTCGCTCTGTGCAGAACCATGTGCATAAGAATTAAGGACCAACTCTGAGATACACCACTTAAATGCTGTGGCTTTTGGATTTAACTCAGTGAGTTGAGATTCAGATCAAGATCAGAATCTGATCAGGGGGTTTGAATGTGTTTTGAGGAACAAAGGAGTTCAGTGGCCTTGGCTTAATCCTAGTTTTAGTTGGAGATTACATATCAATTTCAAGAGCTATTATTTGGGCCTAATACAAAGGCAAATGGATTCATTCCTAAATGAGGAACAGCTGACTATCATGCGAGCTGAAAAACCACTCAATCTTCTCCCACAGTTCAGCCCCTGTGAATGGATGTATGTAGGGATTTGGGAATGGTTGCCATTCGGATCCTTCTGAGGGTAAGATGACTTTCAGCCACGGAATGATTTATGATGATGATGATATTCACACGGGCTATCCATCTGACCACAGTGCCTGATGGGTCTCTGTTTCCTTGGCCATAAGCTGGTTACAGGCACTGGAAACAGGTTGCCTGGTGAGAGCATTATCTTCCCTGCTGCAAAGGCATGAGGGTGAAAGGGGGAAGAATAAAAGTACCTGTTTATAATGGGTTATCGACTGTGTGTTATCTCTTCTACTGTAAAATCTTAGTGGGACAAAGCTTGGTAGTGCTACTAGGGCATGTGAGGCAGGGTCAGTTCCAGAGTATTAACCTTCCTTAGCAAATTGGTGATAAACATAATAGGTCTCTTGTTTCTGCAAGGAATTTTACAGCAGCTCCTGGTCACGCATTAGAACTGACTGCCCTCCCCTGCAGCCTCGCATTTTGGCAGCGAGGAGAAGGCCTGCTTGCACCACATGTTTGTGCCCTTTACTCTCAGTGCAGTTTTGAGGCCTAATTCTGGGTGCCTGTGTTGACTGCAAGAGTTACAATCAAGACAAGGGGCTGCAGGATTCAGCAGGGTGGCTCATTCACATCAGTGACTGTGCTGTGGCTTTTGCAGTATCTGCTTGAGGTCTGTGATGGTCTTGGACGTGCCTGAGACGAGGGCAATGTTGGTGGTAGGTGAAGGGTTGAACTAGATGACCTCAGAGGTCTTATCCAACCTTAATGATTCTATGCTTCCACGACAAAGACTCATGTTCCTTTAAAAGGGAACACACCGGCCCTCCCAGTCACCTTTACCAACCTGAGCAGGCAGTTTATTTAACAAACCTCTTAGTCACTCTTGGGGCAGGACTTGATCCGTACCTGTGGTTAATCCGATGTCCCAACAGCTCTCTGGATCTGTAGAAAGAGGCAGGAGAGGCACAAACATTGTTCTGTGGGCTCCCTCGGGGAACACTGCCTGTGGGTCACACTGAAATGCTGTGGTTGGGCCCATCGTTGGCTGTGGGGATCAGAGCACATCTCTGTGCTGCTGCAAGGTACTGTGATTCATGCTAGACAGAAGGAAGGGATCTGAAAGGGTCCTAAAGTTGCTTTGTGCTCTTTGTCCCTCTAAAACTGACCTGATCTCCTTCCCCTCGCATTTCTTGAAGCAATAGCTCAGTAGTCATCCCAGCACTCCCTTCCACTTCTGCATCCTAACCTTGTGAACATCTTTACTTGTTTTAATCTGCTGACTATTTGCTCTGGCCATTCTGCTCGTTAGCAGTGGCCTTCAAGCTCCCAGGCGAGCACCTTTCATCCTTAGCAGCAGCTCTGGTGCTGGCTGTGGAAACATCTCCCCCTGTCTTCAGTTTGTGCCAGGCAGAGAAGGGAGCTTCAGTGACAGGCACAGCTCTGTTTATCTGGCCAAGTCCAAGCACTTTCCCGGAGAATTTATGAAATGAGCAATGGCACGAGCATGTGACTACCAGTCACTGGATAGCAAGCTATTTGAAAAAGCATCCACTAAAGAGGAAAGTCTGACAGACTATCTGGTGATAACCTCAATTTAGAGAAGTACCTTTCTTTTGAGTGAGTATTGAGTCATAAGGCAATATTGCAGCTTTCCTCAAGGTTCCTCTTTTGTTTGTAACCAATACGGGTAATGCTTCTCTGAAAGTAAACATGTTCAGATGCAGCTTCAAATACCCATGGCCTACGGTCTCTTTTTCCTGCCTGCTTGACCCCAGCATCCCTGGGCTGCCCTGCTGAATCATCCTCCTGTGCACTTCTAGTTTCAGGTTCCCTGGTTTGGCAGTCATGCCTTTCAGCACATGCAATGCAGGTGTTCACAATTCAGCATGTGAGTTTGCAGGGCTGTCATTTGCTAGATGTGGGTAAAACATTTCAGTCTTTGGGACTAAAGGCATTGTGTCTTGGATTTGATCTGTTATCATCATCAAACACAGTTAAGCTTATTCTGAGAATTGGTGGGGTAAGACTCACTCTCACGTAGATGCCAGGTGCCACTTGTTTTCCATGTGCCTCTGCTTCCTGCTGGGCTGGCTTAGGGAGTAACGTGGCACAGAACATCAAGAAATAACACATTGTAGTGAATTATCCATTTTCCATCGTACTTTTCACTTCAAGGAGTTCGCCCCTGCCTTTCAGTGACTACATGGATTTATCAGTTTTCACCAACAGGATCCTATTTTGTCTAGATCCTTCTTTAGTTAGTGGTTATGAGATCATATAGAGGAGGCTCCTTGAAATTTGTTAGCCATTTTTTTACTCAGAATTGGAGCTTTTCAGCAAATTCCCTTTGACACTTTGCCAGATTCCCTCACCAGCTGTTTTCTCCCCTCACCCATTATATGGTTAATGGGCATAGGCTCAGAACTGAACTGAGTAAAACGAGCACAGATGGTTATCTTTCTTGTATTCAGTTGAACAGAACGTGTCCCTTAGTGTCATTTGATGCACAGTGCTTGGCAGTGGGATCCTTACCAAGAAAAGCCAGCTCAGCCCCCATTCCTCCGGGAGGGCAGGCAGAGGAGCCTGTGGAGTTTGCTTGAGACTTTATCCCTTGCTTTGCTGTTGCTAGGTGAATGCATGCAAGGTTTACACAGCCTTTTGACGTGGACTCTACAACCTCCTAACTATTCTACGTGCTGCTTGGTCCCTCTGGAACCACAGGAAGAGCCCAAGTGTTAGCCAGATTGTATTGACATCTTCAAGAAAAGAACCTCTGTTCTAAGCTAGGGGAGACTTGTTCTGAAGAGCACAGCTCTTCCTTTCCACTGATCAGTGTTTGCAAAGGTAGATGTTTTCTGACAGTGATGTAAGATTAATATCTGCAGATTCAGGATTTGTCTGATGCTCCATCCTCTCTGGGGAAAAAAAAAAATATCCCAATTGAACCAAATCTGAATTTATTTAATTAAAATAATAGTTAACCACAACAAGACAGAACTCCCTGGAAACTTGAAATCACCTGTCTGTCTGAAACCCCCAGCTGGAACTGAATGAGTCTGACAGAGACTTCCCAGACTGTACTCAGCTCTGAGGCAGAAATCATGCCAGCTTCTTGAGCCTGACCCCATTGACATCCCCACTGGTTTTCCATTTTTTAACAGCACAGAAGAAGGCAAACCTGACCTTGGTGAACTCTTGTAAGCAGTGTGTCAACAAAACAGGCAAAAAGAGAAACCCAGCCCAAGTTCAGCAGGAATCAGCAATCCTTCTGAAAGTGCTGTATGCTCGCAGAGGGGTGATGATCTCATGCAAATCACTGCAGGCTCCAACAGGAACTTCTCCGCACTGCTGTTGCACTCCAGCTCTCAGCAAGTTTCGTTCTAACAAAGAATGACTTGGTTTTCCTCATTTGCTGACTTTCACTATTAGGCTGTGGGGCTTTGCCCTCATATTTGAGGGAAAGAGAAGCCCCGATGTTGGCTTCAGCGGTTGCCTTTCATGCCGAAACATTTTCAGCCTAATATCTTCTATTGGCAGCAACTGAAGTCAGATGCTTAAACCTCATATGGAGACTGAACATTTGCAGAAAGGGGCTGTACCAAACTGCCTCATGTACTTGCACATGTCTGAATGGCAGTAAGCCACAGACCCCAGATGTTTTTCTCTCTCTGTCTTCTGGCCTTCAGTAATTTAATCCATTCTATTGCATGGATGGTGGTAGGTCCCTTCAGACACTCATATTAAGCTTGATCTTGAGATTTCTGTGTTTTCCCAAGGCAGGTATGAAGGCTAGCTGCTCCCAGGTGCTGCTGGCACTGCTTAGCTTCCACTTCACATTCCCCAGATTCCGTCCTGGTGTGTCTAGGCAGATATCTCTTGGCTGCTTAAATTGAAAAACAGTAACACTCAAATGCACTGGGGTCAAACAGAAAGTCAAGCAACTGCTTTAGGCTTAGACTAAGATTACCAAGAGGGAGAGATTCTGTGACTAGTAAAGCTAAAAGGACTGCCCTTGAATCTAGCACTGCGGGGGCAGAGGCAGCTCTACAGGGAGACAAATAGTCTGAGCATGGAAATGGTGTGAAAACATGAGAAGCAAGTAGTTGAAACAATTTCCAGTAGTTCTGACTCCAGGGAATTGGAGAGCAGGGCTAGCTGTAGCACATCCAAACTGCAAATATTCAGAAAGTTCTGTATTTGGGGTAGTGTTTTAAAGATCCTTGCCTACTTTGCTATTGTTTTTTCTCACCCTTCGACCAGTGAGTGTAGATGACAAGCAGAGCTGGAAATCACGATATTAAATTCTTCACTAACCACAAATTCTCTATGGCCATAAAGAGAAAGGCAAAGTGATGTGAAGAAAAGAGGCCATTAGAGTTCATCTAATGACATGCACGTGTGAGGCAGCCAGGATGCTCGGTGTAGTAAATGAAGCCATGTTACTGTATAAGGGAAGATTTGGTTATAGGGACTGTTATATTTGAATGATCACGACGTGCAAGTATGGAAAATAAATTATCTTTCCAGAGTTTGCAGAGAAGCAAATCTTTGATTTATCCAGGCACAGCTGAACTTTGCAGGCAAGTGCGTTAATGCCACACCAGGTCAGCAGGGCTATAATTGTCTCTAACCAGAACAGTCAAAAGTTGCAGAGTTCACACTCTGCTGGATGAGTGACACCCAGAAATTCTTTCTAGACTTCAAAACAAGCAAAGAGACAAGTATGAACCTGAACTTCAGTGTAATCGCCACTCAGCAGCGTAAACAAACATGGCACCGATTGGAAAATTATTCTTGAGGAGTCAGTTTTGACTGATCCAGACAAGGAGTTCCCAAAGTTAGGGTCGTGCCCTCAGGGAGTGCTGAAGGAAGAGAGGTCATGAGCCTGGAAAGGAGGTTACGAGCTGATAAAGCTTGGAAACTGCTGATCTAAACAAGTGAATGGTCATGCCAACGGGGTCCCCCTAGAATATCTCTTTGCCAGCAGGGTCCCCCTAGACTATCTCTTTTCCATTCTCTTGCCTTGCGAGCAGTAACTGGAGTGAGTTTTAAAGCTGGCAAGGCTAGCCTGTTTATAACATGCTGATGTACTTCTAAAAGCAGATCTCTGGAAATGAGCCTGAGATCAGGGAGATGAGAGCAAGACAGGCTCTTGAAGGAAGGATGTGGGACAAAGAGAAGAGGAGAAGAAACAGGTCTGTGAGAAACAGGATCCACAAAGCAAAAATAAGACTGAGTGGAAGAGATGGAGGCTTGTTCAGGTTGTAAGACAGCTTTATAGTCTAACTTGGAAGGTTAGTCTCACAATAAGCTGGAAAGACAAAGCCCCTGGTACTGAGCTGCATACCTTCATGTGGAAGCTAACCTAATTTCTGGTGGAATTAACGTGTGACCAGAGTAGGGTTTGTACAGCTGATGCAAACACAGAAATCAGGCTCCAAATGGCTTTCTTTACTCTCTTGTGTTTCAAGAGCTACCAATGCCAGGCTCTGAATTTACTTATGCTAAAAGAAAACCACTGTTACTGGGAACTTCTGCAGATCAGTTAATAATGAAAAAATTGGAAAATGCGAGCAGACCACAGAATTAGCATGGCTTACACTCTTAATTTTGGGTCTCATCATTATTAAAAAGTAAAAATTAAAAAATTCTCAGCGATATTTGGCAAAAGTCTCTTGCTGTTGAGTATTGGTGATCCTTTTTGCCTGCAAAGCAGTAAGTTGTTGTCTGTGGCAAAGATTTTCAGCCCAGCTGAGGGGTGAAAGTGCATAGTTCTTGGAAAGGCCCACAGAACCTTTCAGTATCTAAAGGAGGGCTGTAAGAAAGAAGGAGGCAAGACTCTTTAAGAGGGTCTGTGATGATAGGAAACGGGGAAATGGTTTCATGCTAAAAGAGTGGAGACTAAGATTGGCTATAAGATAGAAGATTTTTACAATAAGGTTGGTGAGGCACTCAAGATCAGGCTGGATGGGCTCTGTGCTCCTGATGGAGTTGCAGGTGTCCCTGTTCATTGCAGTGGAGTTGGATCAGTTGACTTTAAAGGTCCCTTTCAATTCAGATGATTCTGTGAACCACACAGTGAGCGTCAGGCTGCTGCCACGCATCCTTTGCTGGGGTCTCAGCAGGCCGAGTCTCCTCGCAGCTGAGGTTCGTGGGAACCTGCTGAACTCTCCCCTGGGCACCGCAGAAAATAAACAGAGCACCTGCAAGTCATGTGGGCTTTTATAATACCAAATTGGTGTAAGGATAAGAGGAACAATGTCTACAGCACCCTATTTGCTACCCAAGGGCACGGAGGATGAAAGCAATAGATTTGGGGCAATTAGGAGGGAGTATAGCAATCATGCAAGTTCAAGTCAGGGACAGAAAATAGGCCTGGAGGTTAGTAAGCCAGCACAGGTCACCATCATAAAGCAAACATCAGGTCTGTGTGGTGCAATACCTAGCCGAGGCTACGTGCTAGAAACAATGCAGAGGCAAAGTCAATAGCATTGAGTGGTATTTATTTAGTAGCGTTATGCTGAGAGGTATTAATGGCCAGGGAGGTCTTTGCAGGGGTTGCCTGGGTGCTGTCTTTCAGTCTCTAAGATGGAGCTGGCCAGGCCTGCTCCTGCGTGGAGACAGGCAGTGCTGCAGGACTAGGCCACAGGGCAAGGCGGGGACAAGTTGCCCCGCTGCCCCAGTTACTGCTCCAGGAACTGGAGTGCTGACCCACAGCCATAGGTGTGAGAGAGAGAGGAAGCCCAGAGTAGGTGTTGTGCTCAAGACCCTGAGAGCAAGGGAAGGCTTTCCTGAGCCTTAACCCCACTGCCGGGGTGGATTCTTGAGCAAGGAAACTCTCTTCTGCTGCTTGAACATACGCCAAGATTGAACCTGTTTTGAATCCTGTACAGCTTCATGTAGCAACAGATCGGTCACATACACGATGCCTCATCTTCAGGGCTCTGTGTCAAGAGCCATGGACACTTTGCTCTTGAACGAACCAGATTTTGCGGGATGCTCTAGACTGAATTCGTGGGTAAGACTTGTTTAAGACTTCTGTGTGCTTATCTCTCAAGTGGTGCTGGAATAGTTTTAGTGAAGCTGTAGCAATCATTCACATATAAAGTTACAGGCGTGCTTCAGACAAGACCAGATTGGTGCAGAACCAGCCCTTATCTCCTGTTCTGGTGATCCAGTCTGGACCAGCCACTACAAGTTTCTTTTCAGAGTTTAAACTAAGCCTTTGGTTTGAGAAATGTGAGGTTTTATTTTCATAATTAGCTTTAGTTTCAGAGCTGCCCTTGAGGCTATTTGGAATCCATTGAAATACGCTGAATTCTAAGTCAGAGGTTTCTGTATTTCATGTCAAAGGCATAAATATGAGATTTATGATACCTTTTGTTTAATGCTGTACTCATGATCTGTCATTCCAGCTAGAGTGATTTTTTCTTCACATCAAAGCATATGACTTTGGTTTCCCAACTATCTTCTCAAATACCTTTTCCAGTTTTCAGAATAACTTATGGGGAAAACAAAGTACGGATGTCATCACGATGCTCAAAATTGTCATAGTTTTAATGTGTGAGTAGTGACCATACAAAGTAAAGAAAGGGTCCAGGTTCATGTTACAGGACATTCATGTTCAGCTTATGCCCAGACTCCAGTGGCTGCTGGCTTTAGTACATTAGTAACCCAGTCCTATAGCTGGCTCAGTTCATTTCTGGATGTACATTTAATCTCCAGTGTATTTCTGGTAGTGAGTTTGTTTTCATGATGCTATCCATAACCATCTCAAGATACACGACATCCTTCTTGCAAGGCAAGTTTTCTAGAGGACAGGAATTTTCAGTTCTTACGTGCAGTCTAAATATTCTTCATTCTTCCTATCCCTGCTGATTCCAGAGCTCATTTCTGTGATACCGCTCTTCGCAGGTTCATGTGCCAGTTGTTGAAGCCTAACATGAGGGCTCATTTATACCCCAGTGGAACTCCTGTGTACTGAGGGAACTTTTCCTGGACAAAACATGTTTTCAGCCTATCCAAAATCTTTAAGTCTTCAGAAAAGGTCCTTTATGTGAAATTTAATGCTCCCACTTGAAAGCCAGGCATGATAAAAATACCAGAATAAAAGACAAGGGAAAAAATAAAAATAAAAAAGAAGGATTTTCTTGCTACAGACTATTGGGGAGTACAGCTGTAGACACAGATTAATTCACTTTGGAGTATAAGTTATCTAGCTGTAGACAAAAGATGATTTCTATATTTCAGTAGTAACAGTGTTTTCTAAGAGTCTGTGACCTTTAATACTATTATGTATGGATTTGTGTATGTGAATGTGATATACAAACTTGTTAACAAGAAGCAACCAACCTAGGGCCTTCCAAGTTGGTGAGCTGATGTAAATTTCTGAGTCATCTCAGCCCAAGACAATATTTTGAATTTTTACAGTATTTTGGGATGCATAGGGAACATTGGATATTTTATCTGACTGATACCTTCCAGTGCCTTCCATTAAGTTTCCTAGTGTACGTCCTGGAGACAGCTAGATGCACGCATACGTCTGGAAACAAATGGCACTGAAATAAAGTGGGACTTATTCAAATTTATAGAAGTGAAGCAGTTCAGCTAACTACAGCAATTGATCTGTAGCAGTATAAGGCTTCAGTGAGTATTCAAGCTTCAGTTAGTTTGCATCTTCTCAACACCTCCTCTTCCTTCCTTTCCCCATATGTTGTCTTTTCCCAGTTCATACATACACTGCTACATACAGACTTGTGTGTGGAACTGCAGATCCAAGCAAGGACAGTAATGTCAGCACAGAGACCATTTGTGGAATGGTCTGGGTGGTGTCTAGTATGTTGTAGTTTCTGTTGAATACTTATTCCCTTGTTTCTAATCCTGTATAATGGTGACGACTAAGTCCTGCAAGTTGTTTCTGGGAGGCATTCTGGAACGTGGCCTTTAATAATAGGGAACTGAAAAATGGTAGGAGAGTGCCTTCCAGTCCTGCATTCCTTCAGAGAGAACTTTAACAATGCTCAGTATTTCTCGATACTGCATAATACCTGTTTCTGAATTCCAGCTGCAGCTCAGGCTTTCTGCTTGGTCCTGCTGGAGCTGCTGGCACTGTTTCATCTGATATGAGCGGGGAGTATGTTCAAAGAGGAAAAAACGCACAGAAATGTGTTTAAAGCACTTCCACCCAATCTGAACATTATTTTTCAAGATCTTGCAGACTGTCTGTAGCATAGGCAGCTACAATATTAATAGCACTTGACTAACAATGTACCAGAGCCCTGTGGCTCTCATATAATAAATGAATTGTGAATACCACTCTCAGCACAAACAATTAACGGGATTTATATTGCATTCTCTCTATTAAGACTGAGTCAGTTCCCCCATGCTCTGAGCATACTGAAATTCTCAGAGAAACTGCAGCTGAGTGCAGTTATTTTCTGTGTTTTTTTGTTGTTGATGATGTCATCATAAATGATAAAAGATATGAGTTTTCATGCCTTCGTGCCGGTACATCCAAAGGTCAGGAGGATTATTTACATGAATATCAATTTCTGTAGGGAAAAAACTTACTGAGAAGCACCTCACTTTTGGTTTCCAGAAATCAGAAAGTGAAATTCTTACATATGTTTACAAGAACTGGAAACTGAACTTCAGGAAGTCACATGATTTCCAGTTACACCCCATGTATGGACATTTAGATCATGAAAGCAATAAAAAAAACCCCTTGCTGTTACAAGTCTGAAGCTGACATGCATTATCTCTGTGTAGCCATGTTCCCACGTGTACGGCGTTAGGTTCTTCCCCCTTCGTTCCAAGAAATTATACCACTAGACACTTCAGAGAAGTCACAGTCCCAGACTGAACATGCAGTGGCTGATACAGGGAGTTTTCTTTGGAAGCTCAGAAGGTCAGTATCCGGTAGAAAGAAAAGCACAACCTCTTGTATGCTTGGTCTTTTCCAATGTTAACGATTCCGTGATATAACTTTATCTGAATAAGAATGGAATCCAAGAAAGGAAAGATCTACTATTAGCTAAACTCACAGATGTGCTTTTCTACCAACTTTTCCTAAAATGACTGCAAGTCCCACTTCTTCTATCTCCTGTAGAGGATGGTATGGTTCAGAAGAGGTGTCTTGAAGTCATGTGTTTATGACAGTGCTGTTGGATATATAACGCAACCATATACTTTTTGTTGTTGTCCTTAACTTTGCCTGCATCGGTTGAGCTGCTCATCTCCAATAAAACCAATTAACTCCTGGTGCCTCATCTGACATTTCCAAGGCAGATCTGAGTCAGATCTTTCTTTCCCTTCCTTATTCCTCAAATGTGTGTGCTCTGTTTCCCTCTGGACACCCACAAATGCAGCATGGAGGAAGTATCTGTGTCAGGGTAACTTAGCTGACTCCCTGAGCTATGGTTAAAGGAGAATTCAGTAATTTGGAACAGAACCATTACTTCAGATATGTTCCAAAAGTGCTGTATGTTTTCCCTTCAGAGAAAGAAACTGAGCTGAGTTGCAATAAAAACAGTCGTGGGACTTTTGGAAGATGGTGGATGGAATAAGGATAAACCAATGTGTTGCAGGCAGGTAGATCCATCCTATGGGCACCATATTGTTTGAAATTCTTGCAGCCCAGACAGCGACCAGTCAGTTTCTTTAGCCAGAGGCTGCCAGCTTCACCCCAAACAGCAAGTAGCTCCTGCTACTGTAGAGCCCAGAAAGTATCCTTAGTACCATAGAAACCCCTGTTGTTATCAGCATAGATATAAACATCGATATGAATAGGATGCCTTTACAATAGAACATTTCCTAAGAGAACTGGAGCTCAGTGCTGCCCACACTGTTTTTCTGTAGACAGCTTCTTTGATATACTTTTGAGGGATGAAACTTGACCAAAATCCATATTCAAAGTGCAGATTTCCTCCAGACAAACCTTTGGACTGATGACCTCTGAGGAGGGAGCCTGATCTGTGTAGAAGCATCAGCACTGACTGCAGGATGCAAAGTAACATCTGAAATACAAAGAAGACCAAAACAATGTGTGATGAGGCCTTTCTGTTCCTGTAGTTAAGATATTTACACAGTCAAGCTCCTCCTTTCAAAACACACTCTGATGATGACTACCAAAGCCACTCCTTCAGAGATGTGCAGACGGGTACTGAGGTAATGAAGAAGAGCAGGGGGAAGGAGGAGGAAGATTAGCCACAGGTGATAGAAAACCTGTGTCAGTGACCCTGTGATGATTGTTCAGGGTGTTTATAAACATGCGAAGTGCATTTCCTTAGAGCACCAGGAAAATGGTGGCAGATGTGAGATTATCAAACACTGACCATGTTTGTGATATTATTGTGCTGTTTTCTTCATTAAAGCATCCAGTGTCAACCTGCCATCATCAGAAGTGCTGCCACGCTGATGTTCTTCCACATGTATTCTAACTATTAACGGGATGTAGAGGTGGTCTTAACATAAGTTATACTATATAATCTAACAAATAGTATATGTTTTTATAATATAAAATACAAAGGTAACATTGACCAGGAAGTGGAGATGCTATAAAACTCTTTGCAGTGCACAGGAACACAGCTCACAGTCATCTTTTGAAGATTACTACGCTGACAGTGGGAAAAGCTTATTTTCCTGTCAGTGGTAGAGACACTCCTCTGCTGTGACCTAATCTCACATTATACATTGGCTCCTTTATTCTTTCTAGGAAGAAAAATAAAATACCCTCTAGTGATCAATACATCTTGAGTCTGTAACGCTGAGTTTTTCACGATGCTTTCTAAGCCATGTTGCTGGAGGGCCTGCGTGGTTCTTGACAACTGTGTGTCACAAGATTTGAATCTGCAGGCTGAAAGCCCTTACCCCAAAGAAGAGGCAAACCCTTCCAGAGGCCCTCAGCAGTAGCTTCAGGATCAGTCCCTTCCTGCCTGATTCAGCACTGCTGATGCCATGGAAGTTTTACCCTGGATTTCACAAGGCCCGAGGACTGTGGTCCTTTCTTTCCTCCATCTCTCTGTGCAGTTAATGTGCTTACACTTATGAAAGGTGTGTGAGAGAGGCTTCGTGCCGGGTGCGATGGGAGCTCTGCCCCAAAGCGCTGACAGCATGAGTTTAGATTTGGCACAAGGAGGGAAAGTTATAAACAAAATGTGTCATGGCAGTGAGATCAAGGGTTGCTCTGGTTTGGTAGGTGAATATCCTGACGGCCACACTGATTAAATAGAGTGAGTCACAGCTGTAGGCTGGGAGGAAGAAGTAGGGCGGCAGAAGGATGTGGCTGTGGAGAGACCTGGTGAGCAGAGATTAGGAGGGCAGTTCGTGCCCAGAGAATAGCTCGTCCACTGGTTTCATTGTTTTAGGCATTTAAAGCAGACTGGGTTAATCACTAACAAAGATGCCCAGGGGGACAATGTTGTATCAGTTATCTTCCTGAGAGTTTGACTGTTCTGGTTCTATTTATTCCAGACAAAAGAACTTAATTGTGATGTTTCATCTTTAGTCTGAATGTCTATAATTTGGACATCCATTTAATTTGGAAGGTTTCCACCAGACACCAGTAAGACTGATTAAAGTCATGACTTAGAACCAAACATCTTTTTCTCCCCGTGTTGCTGACTGCAGTTTGGTTATGAACTGTGAAAGAATGTTAAAATCCAGTGTCTTTTTCTGTGTGTGTGCTCTGTTTATTTTTATTTTCAACATTTGAATTGGGCAGTGAAAAATGTCAGTGATGCTAGTTGCATGTCTTTAGGTACAGATTTGCCTTCCAGCTATTGCATGGGAGAGATTATTTGCTTTTAGAAACTGGCATCTGTGGATTTTTATTTTCCTTGAGTCTCTGGAAAAAAAAAATAAAAAAATGGCATTGCATAAAAGCCTGCAGTGCAAAAGGTAAAAGCAGGGCCAGTGTGGGGACATCCTTTCATGTCTCTGACTTCCAGAGAGCAATAGCAACAAGCTGAACAGAGGCTGAAAGAAGCAGCATTATTGCCTCTCTTTCTCTTCAATTCCTTTCACCAGCCCGGTGACTGCATGTGTCCTGATGACACATTTCTGGGTCACATGTCCCCAAAAGATGGGCTATATGGAGACACACAGCATGGAAAGTATTCCGATCAGAGACCAGTTATGTTGACAGGTTCCACGTGTGACGTGCATTCCTATATTCCTCACATGGACTTTATTAATAGCACAAGGCTGAGACAGAGAGAGCCAGTTATTATTCTTTATGTAAATAAAACAACAGAAATAAATACTCTCTTGCTCCTTATCATATTAAACCTGCAAATAGCTTATTACCCTATAAG
This sequence comes from Odontophorus gujanensis, assembly GCA_013399175.1. Lineage (NCBI taxonomy): Eukaryota > Metazoa > Chordata > Aves > Galliformes > Odontophoridae > Odontophorus > Odontophorus gujanensis. The sequence goes on along the minus strand of VXAB01006675.1, from coordinate 329,796 downwards.
GCAGCTTAGGCTGGCACATGATAGCTCTGGAAAACGCAGAGCAGATGCTGGGATCTGCCCAGCCAAGCTGTGTAGGAGAGGAGTGAAGGCACAGTCCAGAGCTGAAGGAAGAATAGGAGGCCCAGGTAATTATTTTAAAAGCCGCTCTCAAGTACAACCAAGCTGAATGCCTGTTTTGTTGTTGGTCCAGTGGCAGTGTTGCAGTGAAAGAGTTGGATAGTTTTCTTCCTTGGCAACATCAGAGATGTTGCTGCTTCTCCCAGTCAACCATCACTGGGATCCGGACTGCCCTCTATGCAGGATGCTGCTCTGGTTAGGAGGNAAATCATAAAACCATGACAGGAGGTCAGAGGCAGAACATTCTGTAAGTGTAAGCTGCTCTTATTCAGATGCTTCTCAGGCTCATCAGTCACTTCCACTGAAGTAATACTTCTTTCAGCTAGCAGTAGCAGCAAACTGTTGCCCTGGTGTATGAGCTAGATTCACGGAGGTACAAAGCAGTGTTAGTGGTTGTGAAACCAGACCTTTCTGTTAGTGCTCTCTTTCAGACACTGAAACAAACACCAGTCTGGGTGAGTAGGGTTTTTTCAGTTGTGACTCTTCCATACTGATCACAACCTCTGTGTTCTTAAGTTCAAATGATGGAAATAGATTATAGAAACAGTGTTCAAGTGCTAAGCAGGATGTGGCAGTAGAGCTATTTCATTTACATCTGCCCTGTGAGCAAGGAATTCATCATAAATGTACCAGGTCAGTGTGGTTTTCCACCATGCTTATGAGGAGGATTTACCTCCTGCGCAATCAAAATAGAGACACATTAGTGGCTAGGAATATTTACTAACTCATCCAAGCTGATGTGTTTTAGCTGTAAGGGAGAATCATAGAATCATAGAATCATAGGGGTTGGAAGGGACCTCAAAAGATCATCGAGTCCAACCCCCTGCCAAAGCAGGTTCCCTACACCAGGTCGCACAGGTAGGCGTCCAGGCGGGTCTTGAATATCTCCAGAGAAGGAGATTCCACAACCCCCCCGGGCAGCCTGTGCCAGTGCTCCGTCACCCTCACCGTAAAGAAGTTCTTGTGCACATTCGTGCAGAACCTCCTGTGCTGCAGCTTCTGTCCGTTTCCCCTTGTCCTGTCTCCACACACTGCTGGAAAGAGTCGGGCCTCGTCACTTTGTCCCCCACACCTCAGATATTTATGAACCTGGATCAGGTCCCCCCTCAGTCTTCTTTGGACAAAAACACCTCAGTCCTGGGACAGTGAAAACTAAAATCAAACTGACTCTTACAGAGCTGCATGATGGTTTGCCGGACGAGACAGCAAACCTGAACAAACACAACTGTGTGACTCAACAAGCCCAACCACAGCATGCACAGTGAAGGAACCATCTAGGAGCTGACTCCCCACAGCCCACCCATCCCATCTCCCCAGCAGGACCAGCTCTCGCTCCTTCCTGTCTCCTCCCTGACTTTGACACCATTAGTACATGCTTGCAACACTGTGCTGCATCCAGTGTTCTGAGACCAAAGACTTTTACATCTGTTGTGGGAGCAGGAAGAGGAAAAAATAGGAAGAAAGGACCAAAGAGCGAGACAGAGAGACTAAAGCCCCAAGTGTACTCTGGGAATGGTGAGCCACCCTTGAGAACAATGGTCATACTTCTTGCAAAGTAGAATCTTTTTTATTTTTTATCTGTATTTTTGATCCTTGTTTGGTTTTTCCTCCTCAGGCACATATGGAGAAGTTTAAAAACTGCTCCAGTTATTTTTTCAAGAGAGAGTACGTTTTTAAGAAGTATTCTGCAGAGTTTTAAATTGTTTCTGTCCCTCCCCAGCCTCAAATAGGCTCTGTCGTGGTTTTGTGGATTGGCTCGAATGTCCTTAAAGCCTCTTTTCACCTCTCTCTGTTCCTTTTTGTTGCCTTGCTGAAGAAGTCAGTAACTGGTACTTGTACGTATTTGTTCCTAAGAATGAGCGAATTTTGAGGAACCTCTGGTTTCAGCCACCTGGAGGGTCAAGGGATGAGTATTATTACATTCTTCCAGTCCAGTTTCAGGGAAGGAGTGGTTATTTTAGTATTTAATGATCTCTCAAATTTCAGAAGGTGTATTTGTAAAACAGGCCAACGCGATGTTACACTCTACCATTTTGTGACCTCCAAAAGCTTTGTGTATGTTGAGAAATTGATTTTGAATTCTAACGATTTCTTTATGTCTCAGTTAAACACACCACAGAATAATTTCACAGAACTTTTCTGCTGCTGTTGTATTGGTTCAGAAACATCGGGATATCCTTGAAGTGGAGCAGCCTTCTCCAAAGCATTTTGCATAGCTTAATTAGTGCAGCTCTTTCTTTCCCTGTGCCTTCTCTAAGGGATTTCTTCATGCCAGATGCTTCTAGGTACTGAGAATCAGAGCCAGCTGTCAACTGATGAGCTGCTGCTAGCTCAGTCTGCATGTGATGTAATGCAACAGCTCACATGAGTCCCCTTTCAAAGAAACTTCATCTTTCGTATACGTGGTCCTGCAGACAATCCCTTTTACCAAGGGAAAGCTGGCAGCCATGTGTGCCGATTCAGATTCAGGATGCCACAAAGCCTCTATGTCTGTCTGCACCGTCTGTTCATGGCTCTTTCCCCTTGTCAGGTCCCACATACGCATGCTGTAGGACTCTGTCCTTGTTTTATCAGTATCCCGTGTCATGACACCATGCAATGTGCTGTTGGGTGCAGAGGACCAACTAGGTGTGGAGTGGCTATCAGCAAGGCAGGGATGTAGTGCACTATGTCAGGGAGGGGAACAATCAGCTCTGGGACGCTGCTCAGTGCAATCTCTGTTCCTACAGCATTTCTGGAGATTTCAGAGAATTGTGAAGTGTAGAAGTGTTCCTAGTCCTAAACCGGCAGGCTGATAAAAAACAAACAAACAAAAAAAGCCAATAGCAGATGATGCATCTTTTTGCTCGTCAGGAGGGACCACCCCAACACTGTCTGCCCAGCCCTCAGCAGGTCCTTTTTTAATCTAGTCTGGTTCCTGTCCACGTTTCACATGTGCTCCTGTTGAACTTCCTCTAACAGCATGAGGCACTTCTCAGATGCTGCGCATTTGAGGATTGCAAAGTCCTTCCTGGCTGTAACAAAGGGGAGAGAAGCTTTGTGGGTTCTTGCTCAAGCCAAAGCAGGGAAGAAATTGTCCCGTTGCCTTCATTTTAAATATACATGGGCAAATTGAGGTTTAGGAAGTCACCCAGAAAGCACTTAGGAAATAACACAAGAAATTCTCCAAGTGTAGTAAAATAATAAAGTCTGAGCCTTCATCCTATGGGTTGTATGCAGGACCCCCACTCGCCTGTATGGCACACACAGCTGGATTGGGCACTGAGCACTTTTTGGAGTGAGTAGTCTTAGAAATAGCCCTGTTGGTGAGTTCAGGCAGAGGAAAGGCAGCAGTTCCCCTGCTCTGTGTTCTGCCTTGGCTGGGCTCTGTGGTGCTGTATCATCCTGCGTGATGCTACATGCAGAGCAGGTGAAGGCTGGGTGTGGTGCTGCCACACCTCAGATATTTATGAACCTGGATCAAGTCCCCTCTCAGTCTTCTTTTCTCAAGGCTAAACAGACCGAGTTCACTCAGCCTTTCTTCATAGGGGAGATCCTCCAGGCCCTTCACCATCTTTGAGGCCCTCTGATGGACTCTTTCCAAGAGGTCCCTGTCTTTTTTTTATCCTGGGGAGCCCAGAACTGGACACAGTACTCCAGATGAGGCCTCACCAGGGCAGAGTAGAGGGGGAGGATCACCTCCCTTGACCTGCTGGCCACGCTCTTCTTAATGCACCCCAGAATGCCATTGGCCCTCTTGGCCATGAGAGCACACTGCTGNTCCGGGCAGGGGCTGCTTCCCGAACTGGGGGCAGCGGTGGGGTTGGGAGGCAGGGCGGTAGGGAATAGCCGGAAGAAGTTCTTCCTAGTCGAATTTGTTGAAGCCCTTCCATTATTTGGCGCCAAGCAGGTAGAAGTTGGGCAGCCGTTCTGTCTTTAGTAATAGAAGTCTCCCGGAGTTTTGTGCCAATTTTGTCCCAGTTCTCCATCAAGAGAGAACCCAGTTTTCGGAAATTCAGGGACATTTTTGCTTATCCATTTAAGAAAAGTAGCTAGTTCTGAATTAGACACAGACTGATCCTGGAACTTTAAAACTGACCGTAATACTTCAAGATTTACTCGTTGCTCCTTCGTTAGTGAACTCCCCATAGTTCCCGACTGCTCACCTTCTGTCCTGCACAACAGTGCAGGCGTGTGCGAAACAATCTGAAGTTCAGTCAGGCAATGCTGCCGCACCAGGCTTGCTCAGCCACGGCCTGATTTGCACCACATTGGGCGCCATTTGCAGTGTCTCAGGCACGGACTCAGATGTGAACGATCCAAATCGTTTATTACAGGTTTTAACATCCCTTATATACTTTCACAAGCACTCTCTTGTAACTTTCCCACCCGCCTTTACATATCAACAATATAACTTCCCAAAACAATCCTTAACCATGCATGCAGGCGATTATCCAATCAGGGCTGTGAGTCCAAGCCATGCATTCTTCCTCCCATTGGGGTCTGCTATCGTGCAGCTTACTTGAACTTGTTTTCCTCTTCTTCTGGAAGTGTCCTTGGTTCTCAGCCGTCCTTTCTCATGCTGTTTATGCTGTTCCACAGCTGCAGCTCTAAATATACGTTCTGTATTCCCACAGCTCTTCAGTCTTAAATGCTTTGATCCATCTGCTAATCCTGGTTACGTTCCCGTGTCCATTGGCACATAGGTCCTGAGAAGTGGACCTGTGGTTCTGCACCCCCCAAGCCCGCTTTGCCAAGAAGCATAAGGTCTGCTCTTCTGTCTGTGAGGAGCTTGATGTAAGTCAGTCAGCTGAACTGTGGTGAGCCAGTGGAAAGTCAGTAGTAGTGTTGTCCCAGAGTCTCCTGCCTAGCATATTTACACGGGCAGTCCTAGAGGGAAAACACAACAAGGTCATAAAGCCAATGGGGTAAATTCATCACTTCGCAGATAGCTGGGTTCATCTGATTCTGCTCTGTTGTGACTTGCCTTCAAGCTTGCAACGTGTTCCTCTGAATTTTATTTGCCCCTTCTTGACTGATACCCTGTTCAAAATGTTGGTGTTCCTCCAAACTGTAGCACTTGATCCAAGCTGCATGCCTGAGATATGCACTGATCCACCGAGAGGGCCAAAAATGCAAGGTGGTTTTTAGAAAATTGGCCTTTTCTGAAAGGAAAGTGAGCTTTCTTATCTAACTGTAGTCTGACACTCAATGGCCCATGGATACCCCTCTTTGTGGGATGTGTTTAGCTCATTATTAGCTATTTCCTTACAGAAAGATAGTTCAATTCATGCATATCAAGGTAATAGGAACATGGAGATCCAGCTCCTGGGATAACAGCACTGGGCTCTCTGTAGAAGGAAAGTGAGGGGCACACTCGACACACACAAAGCTGTTTTATTTACTCCAGAAAGACCATGCTGCCAGTTGATGACACACCTTCCTTCCCCTCTCTTACTTCTCATTTTCTCTATATGTAGGCCCTCCAATCCCGGAAACTATTTACATCTCCCTTGCAAACGATGACTATCATTTTCTCTCTCTCATTCTCTTTTTTGCACAACCCTCTTTGTGTGTCTTGTCCCGTTGACCTCCACCCTCTCCCACCAAAACACAGAAGTGGTGCAAATCACCGCTGCCTTTCCTGGTACCTAGGCTGGCACGATCCAGCTGCTGTCTGGGATTTTCCAAGGGATCCTGCAGGTTTCAGGCCGATTGAGACATGCCTGGTGGTTCAGCAGGGTTTGCCACAAGGGGGGGTGAAGAACAGAACCCAGCTGTGGAAATTTACTGACTGTCTGTGGATCTCATGACTTCTTGGTAAATCTGAAAATACAGGGAATACAGTTTTCTTCCCAAACCCTTAATGCGACCCGTTCTCCTTTCTGTGCCACCTGAACACCTCGTGGTCACTGGCGTTTTTCCTATAGGTGACAGACAGCAGTCTGTCATTCACTGGAAGCGCAGGAGATAAGGAATTGATGAGTGAAGCCACTAGTTTCTGGTACCAAGAACTTCCATACAGACGGTGAATGAAAATATCGATGTGTTCAACACATTAGGAAACGGTGTGCCAACATTTGTGAAATGAACGCACCTTGAGAGTGTGAGTGGGAGCAAAAAAGGTTGGGAAAAATCTTTCTGCGGCTTCTGTTTTCAAACAGCGACTTGCAAAGAGGTCTTGACTCCTTTTTAAAGGTAAATATGTGTGAATTTCTTTAAACTGTCTAAAGCAGATGATGGTTATGACTGAGAGATAAGGAGGGATTTGCCTGTCTGACAAACTTCCCCTCTGTTTTCAGAGGGCTGGTCTTTTCAGAGGTGGTGAAACACTGCTCGGTGCAAAACGTGGGGCACATTGTGAATTGGAGGCCTGCCAGCTCATGGGCTGAGCAGAAACTGTTGAAATGCAACATGCTTCNCCTACTTAGGGCTGCTTTTAGGGCTGGGGATGAAGCGGTGAAGGTACTCAGTACAGTGCCATCCATTTTCACGGAACCATAAGGATCATTTGAGTTGCAAGGGACCCTTGACGGCCATCAGTCCAACCCAATGCACAGGGACACCCATCAGGAGCTCAGAGCCCGTCCAGCCTGACCTTGGCTGTCTGCGGGGATGGGTCACCACCACCTCTCTGGGCAAATACTAATTCAAATGGTAACAAAACAGTAGAGGTTTTGTGTGGGAGCAGGACATTTGCAGGTGGACAATTAGCTAACTCAATGTGGATAACTCGTTATGCGCAGCCAAAGCCTTTGTGCAGTACAGCATTCCGATGTACTGAAAACTGACATAATGAACATTTCTCTGCGCAGAAAAGGGTAAAGAAGGTGATCCCGAAGAGACCAAGAAAATATAAAAGGAACACAAGGTCAGAAAGCAAAACCCGCAGAGAAAAGCCAACGCTTTAAAGGCAGTGAGACTGCAGTGCTGTAAGTCGAACAAAATGAACGCACTTCATCGTGCTGAACTGTTCGTGCTCCGACCGAATACGTTCAGTTCTTGACAAAGTAATCTCTTTGCAAAGCTACATAATGCAGCAGAGTCAGCGAGGAACGAGTTATAAACAAAGAACCTATTCAGCTGTCAAAGCAATTTTCAGCTATATTAAAGCAGAGTAAGATGGGGCAGATCCTGCAAAGCCTTCTGCTGCGTGCTGCCCCGTGGAGCCGGTGGCGGTGCATGTGTGTCGATCGTGCGGAACAAGGCAGTGCGTGCGTGCACAGGCAGGCGCCCACGCCAACACATGTACACACACGTGCACGGGATAATCGCCCGCTGCCTTTCTGAGCTCATGTTGTAAATTGCAAAACACTTATTCAGATTGCATTTTCACTCTGCGCTTAGGGATGTCACCAAGTTCTGGCCATTGCGGTGACGTGTTTTGTTTCCATGGAAACACGTGTACTTTGGAGTGGGGAAAGCAGAAGGAGACCGAGAAAAGCAGAAAGATCATGCAAAATAAGGGATGTATGTGGTATGAATAGATCGTTTGGGCTGTGGGGCTTGTAACAAAGAGACTCGCCTCTTCAGGAGGGAGATGCCTTCTTTGTTTGTCACTCCAGAATATTTGCAGGCATTCAGATTTGTGCCAGTTAAAGGCATGTGCCATCCTATTTTTTCCATATATGCTAACCACCATTAGATGAACTGAATTAGAGCTTTCCATGCTCCTTCTGCTGACACATGGCTTTTGCTGTTTGCTATGTCATTAGCAGGTGTTTCCTATCTTCATCCCCAAACTGGGGAAGGAGGTGGGGCCTGAGAAACTGCAGATTTCAACTAAGGTTCAATGAAATACCTGTCAAGTCTCCTATAAAAAAAGCTGTGTATGATCCCTACCTCCCAAGGGGTGGGCAGGGAGAGGCATGCTGGAGCTGTTCTGTGATTCTTTCCTTCTTAAAGCAGCCAACTTGCCATTGAATCATTTAATCACTAATTAAAAATCCTGGATAAAACAAGCTGTCTACAGCTTTCTGGCAAACATCCTGCTAACCTTGGTAGGGCCAAGATTTTACCCTTTCCTTGACTGCAGAGCTTGTTTGTTGTCACTTCTTTTTCTTTGTTGGATATTTTTTCCCTCCTAATTATTCAGTTTCTTTTCCTTTCCTCAAATATTATCTTCCTTCAGTTCCAGAATATGCCATCTCAGCGTGATGGACTCCAATGAGTAGTATGTGACCAGGCTAGCTGTGTTTTACCCACATCCTCTTCTGCTGTAGTCTAGAAGAAGACAAGGAGTAGGTACGAGGGTAGTAAGCATTTGAGCAGCTCAAGGCCTCCTCTAGTTGCTCTGTGTGGTCAGGCACCTAGGCCTGCAGGCCCCCATTAGCAGAGCTATGTGTTGCTTCTGGTGTGTGACCAAGTGGAAAAGGGTTGGACCAGGAGCATCCAGCCATTTGTCCGAGGACTGAATGCTGAGAGGAGAAGCAGAATCTTATATGTGAGAGTGCTGTCAGTGATGTAATGAAATTCCTGCTCTGCTTCTGAATATTCTTCAATGTATGTTCACCATGTCTAACCATTTGGTGTTTAGCAGTTGTATCTTCTGCAATTTTGAATTCAGAGTCTCCCTTAGGAGAGACCTATTCTCATTTAGCCTGGAGCTCAGTTAACTCTTCAGTGCACCTCCACTGTCACCCCTGCTCCCTGCTTTAAGGTAGGAATGTGCCAAGAAGCCCTGGCTTCCAGGAGGCTTTTGGGCAGAGTGCACTCAAATTTCTACTATGTTCTGCATGAGAAGCTACTGCTGGTCACACAAGGGCTTAAGTTAAGTGAAATTGTCGGGACTCGCTGCATTCTTTGTGGCTTAGGGCACCAGAATACAAAAGGGCAGCAAGTACCTAAATCCCTCACCAACACATGTTGCCTGTATCGTTGACATGATTCAAGCCCATACTCATCAATTGATCTTTGTTCAGCCAAATCCGTATCTAACGCCCAATACTGATTTCTAAGAGTCTTGTTTGCTAAGCAAAGGAACACATGCCTTTGCTGATCAGCTCTTACCTTGGTTGTTTTCCTTGGCTTTAAACTTTGAATTTTACAAGTTTTACAAGATGAATGCTCTGCTTCGCTTCTTTGCATACAGACAGAAAGAAGCAGTTTGTAAACCATGTGCTTTGTAGCTAATACAGTATTTGGAGTCCATCAGTGATGATGCTTACTATGAACATATGAGGCTCCTTGCAGGTCTTTAGGCTAGGATCTCAGAGGTTCATTCCCTTGCACGTTTTCTTGTTAACATTCATTATCCTTTCTCAGAACAGTGCAGAGGGCTTAGTTTGAATTTCAGGCAAATCTCACATCGCTTTATTTGCAGATGTGTTGCTTGCAGGACTCAGCAGGATTTCGTTCAGCCGTTTCTGTAATGTTGGTTGCAGTTCTCTGGAGGCAGAATGAACAAGGAAAATTCCATTTGGCTTTACTGTTCTCTTATTAGTGTTTTGTTTTACTCATTCCAGAGGCTGGATATTATCTTTGATAGCATGTCATTGAGTATAGCAATGCTGAGTGCAAGAGAGAGTGACAGAGTGTCTCTTGCATGTGCTACTGCTGATTCATTTTGTGTACTTCCTGTGAGGTAACAAAATACCTCAATCACATTAAAACTGCTGATTTTTAGATAGTAGCTATTATGTAAATATTAGATATAATGTGACAAGCTTGAAGGCCGGATCTAGGAGGTAATGTTCAAGGGTGACGTTGGCGCACAGAAAAATAATCTGGAAGCCACTGTAACTTCATGCAAGAGTAAGGAGGTTTGTGAGACTGTAAGCTCAACATTGGGCTCTTCCTGTTACTTGAGTTCAAAAATGAACAAGAAAGATGGAAAGAAAAAAAAAGAAAAAAAAAAAACAAACAACCAACTAATAACAAATCTGTGCAACCTTAGTGTACTATTTATCATCTTCTTGTACCAAAACAAAGTTGGTGATGTACTTTGCCTTGAACAAACATTGGTATTTTCCAGAGTCACTAATGCAGTGCTGGTTTTCATCTTCTCTGGTCTTGCTGTTTCCTGTCTTCCCTTACTCAGACTTTGGAATTTTTCACCTTAATTTTCCTCTTTTGCTTTTAATGAAGAAGCAAAATTAAGTTTACGATCAGAGCCCTCTTCCATACCGGAGGATTTTAAATTCCTAGATGAGAGTCAGCAGGAAAGGATGATAGTGTAATTTCCTCAGAAATTTTATAGTTGAAGCATTTATAGTAATAAAGCTTTGTTGCTGGAACCTTTGAACACTGAGAGTCTGAGAGAGGTGTCTGAACCAGCATGTACTGAAAAGCGTTTCCTAGATAGAAACCCAGGAGGAGAAAGAGGAGCAGGGAGCGCAAGCAATGCAACCATAGAATTGGACGTGTAATTTTCAGCAAAGGGATTTCCTTGTCACATTTAGTGTTTTTGTTTCTTATGACAAAGTGTTTGTGTAGAAAGTGAAGTTTTTAGCCTCCGTACTGTTCCAAATATTAAGCTTTTGGTTTTCTTGATGTGGTTATTTTTTTGACATCGCTTAGTGGTGATGAGTCTGTGTTCACTTGGCGTGATTGGTTAGCTCAGCCGCACTTAATGACTTTGACCTTATAAACTACATTTGACTCAGAAAAGTTTCATCCTGTTGTTGGAAGGAGAATCTGCCTCATTACTCAGTTGGTGAAATCTACTTCTAATCAAGACTTTGTCATGGTAGGATTCAACAAGACTGAAGTGGTACATGCTACTTACGCTTGTCTGTTTTGCTGGGCTGAACCCTGCCCTTAGCGTGTCCTTCGAGTGTGACAGTCATGAGCAAATTTTCAGCCACAATGCTTCTCTCAAAAATAGCTGAAATTGGAAGATTCAGTATATTCACAAATATTTTCCTGTTCTTTCAGAAGTGCTTGTCAGCTCTCCATACTTTTACTCTTCTCCCTTGTATTTCTTTTAGGGTTTGTGTTTTGGTTATGCCCGTTCTGTTTCCAAAACTAATCTTAATTTACAGTAAACTATCCGGAACACTAATGTATCTATATAGACTGGTGCAGACATACAGAGGTTTTTTTTTTTTTTTTACAGGAATTGTTTTTTCTTTCTAAGAAAGAGAACAGACCTGGATACACAGGTCAGAGGCATTCTTTGGAGCAGTCAATCAGTTCAGTTGGACCAAGCTACCCTGGTAGTATAATTCATGCCATATGTGCCACTTGAGACTTAGCTTGAATCCTTACTGGATGATGGTTTCCTTGACGTAGCGGTGGTGAGATGTTTCCCTACTCCTAAAATTGGGAGTATTGCTTGTTTTGCTAAGAAGTTGGAATTGTCATAAAATTGTTATCAGTGGGTAGCTCCTTCTTCAGAAACCTGGTGCCGTTTCCCAGGTCAGAGATACCTCTGTAGGATCTAGCGGATTAAAAGCAGTTGTGATACTATTTGTTTTGTATGAATGCTTGCAGATCAGCTGTTTGCAGGAGCTTCCCAGTGCAAACAAAACCTGTGAACTACGTGTTGCTTTTTAAGAAGTAGCTTTTGTTGTTAAAGAATTGCCAGAGACAGCCCAGTTCTCTTTCAGTGATGCTATAATTAATCTTGATTATAATGTAATCCTGATACAAAATGCATCATTGCACGTTGACAAATGAAGCGTTTGGCACCAGTAGTGTTTAGGTTTACACCATTGTTGAACTCCTGTGTGTGCTGGAAGGTGAGGTGAAGCATTTCCTAGATTTCCAGATTATTCCTAAGAAAAGATACATCATGGAGCAGAAATTGAGAAATATTCTGTTATAGAGGAAGCTCCATGATCAACACAATTACAGCAGGGTTTTACTGGATGTCCATGGCCATTCTTTCATTGTCTTCACATAGATTATACCTTGATTTCATTTTATTTCAGAGCCTTCCAAATTTCTGAGCAGCTGCACGAACCTCTTTGCACTCCTGCTTTGATGTGCGAACATCCATCTATCTTAAGAGATTTCTCTGTGCAAATGAAGTCATGTCAGAAGAAGTCATGGCTGGTCAACTCATCCCACTCTGATGCTCGCTACCTTAGCTCAAGTCACTAAATGATATGTAAATGTTATTTATATTTATTACTCTTTTATATTTATTACTCTTCACAGCTGTATATGTTGTTGCTTCCACTCTTCCTATGCTCCTGGTGCTCGAGCAAGGAGAAATCAGAAAATGGTGACTGTTAGGATATGCTGAGAAATATGCATGGACCTCGCTTACAGGAAGAACATACACACGTGCTGACAAATAGCAAATTATGGAAGAAATACTCAAGGAAGTATTTCTTAAATAAGAGCACTTCTCTGGAATTTGGTAGCTGATGCTGGGCTTTGGTTTGTTGGTTTTTTTTTCGTTTGTTTGGGTTTTTTTGTTTTTGTTCTTGTTGTTTGCTTATTTCTATCAGTATTTCAGTGCTCTACTGAGAGTGTTGTGAAATTCTTTCTGGTTCTTAGCCAAATAATAGAATAAACTCTTACTTGCCTGATGATTTTACAACTCCTCTATATGAAATAAGCTTGTCATTTGTTTGTCTGACTTCTTTCCTGCACTTTGTGTGGAAATGCTACCTAATCTCACAGAGAAAGACTTTGAGACTTAAATTCTTGCAAAGTTATAAAATGGAGCAATCAGAAAGTGTCTGGCCACTTAACAGAGTACTCATGATATTTTTCTGTGATATTGTTAGTATTATTAAAGATAATTACCATTGTGTTATTAAATACACCAAGCTCTCTTATATTCTGTAATGTAATTTTCCACTTCAGTTCCCCTGCATTTGGATGTATTAATACATCTTCCACGTAAGGTCTGATTTCATTGCTCAGTGTGTGTCACACTTCAGAAAAGAACTGAGATTTTTCCAAATTGGAGTCCCATGAACTGTCCTTCTTTCTAATGTCCATCCAATCCCTAGAGCCCAATAGGTAGGTTAAGGTCAGAAGTACGATGGTGTCACAAAAGACACCAAACTAATGAGCAGGGCTCTTTTTTTAAGTTACCAAAGGACTGAATAAGAACAAAAAATATTCCCCACAAACTGCAGACATTATCACACTGTGATTGTTGGCACTATATTAGATATTTTCAAGCATTCAGGTAATGGATACAAAATTGGACGCATGAGAAAAAGTATAGAAACGATATCTGCAGGCGACCTTAGCTGTGAGAGAATGGAAGAATTCTCATTCAGTTCAGATGAAATAAATTTCTATCCACAGGGCACTGAGAGGAAAATAACTTATATGAAACCAAGGGCTGTAACAGCCTGATTTTGTTCTCTGGACCCAGGTAAATTTCATCCTAACACAATAAATAAATACATAATATAAAGTACAATGCTATTTCCTGATTCACGATCTTGTTAGACTCTAACTAAACATACATCATGCTGGAATTGCAATAACGCAGGCTTAGTACATGGGGAGGGAATTGCATCCACCTACTGAACGTGAAGAAGGTGTACCAAAAGCAAATCATTTAGAGAAGAATGATATTCTCCTTTAGACTCGGTGATAATTCTGCTGTTTTCCTCTGGAAGATGGTCCTTCCCATGTGCAATTATTTTTAGATATTTTATTTCTCAAGCAAAACAAATAAAAAAAACAAATTTCAGGTATTTTCCCATATGCTATTGTTATTCTATAAGCTGAAAAGCAACTTCAGCCAAGTAACTTATCTCTGATTGGATAGGGGCTCAGAGATTGCAGTATTACCCACACATTTCTTAACCCAAGGGTTGAAGTTGGGTGAGAAAGCCTCAATAAGCAATTTATGGAGAAAACATAGGCACAAGTCAGCAAGCTGCCCTTTAGCAGTTGTAGCACGCCCTTCACAGGGTTTGAATGGAAGAGATTTGGTGGATGAGCCGTGGCTGGCTGAACAAGGTTTAGGGTTCAGGCCCCACAGAAGGGCGAAATCTGAAAAAATGCTTCTCACCCAGCCTTAAATCTCATTTAGGACCTCAAAATGTATTTGGGTATTGTGCTGAAAGAGTGGCTTTCACACATCCAGAAAAATATCACAGTTACATCTGTGCTGAGTTACAATAGGGCTCAAACATTGAAAGCTGAGGAGGAAGATGAGAAATAAATGGCCAATGCCTCTTTAAGAATCCACAAGAGCGAAGCAATAAAAACGAAATACAATAACTCAGATAATAAAAACATTATCTTACAGATTTCATACAAACTTTGCCTTAGGGAGGCCACCTGGTTTGTGTTTTACTGACACAGCTGTTCAGACTTTTTTTTCCCGTTTGCTACATGAAAAATAGAGGAATTTGAACAGCTGTCTGGGTTAATTTTATTAATGCCTTCAGTAAGTAAAAACAAAGGCAAGTGACATGAATGAGTGATGTGAGATTGCCTGTAAAGATGCTTTAAAAACTTTCCAGAGTAATTCCTGGACCTCATGAGCAGTGAATGAAGTTCTGTGGTCACTAGGAGCTGACCAGGGCGGGCATTGCTGGTCGGTTTCTCCTCTCTCCACATAGATGAGACTCACTCAAATTGAGGCAAAGTGGCAAACTCAGTTATGCTGGAATCTGCCCAAGGTAACCCCATTGGCTTCACTGAAATGGCTCAGAATTCCCATAACTGAAAGTAACATCACTCAACAAACCCAAGCAACAAACCGAACCGACTAATTTTGATGCAAACCACCCATAATTTGTTCTGTTGCCTTCCAGGGGCGTACTCCTCATCCTAAAGGTAGAAGGGGAACATAACTGGTCAGGGCGTCCAAGCAGACGTCGTTTCTCAGAGAGGAATGTTATTTTTTCTCTTTTCTTGATTGCAGTGTTTTGGTGGGAGGGGAGGGAAGGTTTGGTGCTGATCCGTGCTGCCCTGCCGACACGCAGCACACGGACAGCATCCCAGCAGGTTGAAAACAGGTCCAGTTTAAACGGGTGATGGAATGAAGCAAGTGGCAACTGCTTTGCTTTTTGTTGCCCAGTGTTTCACACACCTCTAGCGGCAAGCCCTCTTTGTTGCCAAGACAACCCCGAAGAAATCCGAAATCCAGAACAATACCCTGTGCACGAGACGCCTCGTATTCGTTAGTGCATGCGTTCATTGTGAATGTCAGGAGAAACGCTGCCCTCCAGATCAACCCAGGTAAGTCCAGGTAAAGGTGTAGGTGCTGTCTGTAAGGTGATAGTGGCTTGCATTTATAGATTGTCTTTTGTTCTAACAGCTGCCAAAGCTCCAGGGCTGGCACTGAGAGCCTGCTCAGTGTAATTCCTGCAGTGCAGCGTTACCTGAAGCTTATCAGGATGCTTCCTGGGGCTGTCCTGAAAATATGCCAGAGCATGGGCACCGACTGCTCCCCCCAGCCCCTGCTGTATGTGAGGGTGCTGCAGTGAGCACCAGGCTGCCACGATGTGCTTTTGCAGTGGTTTCTAAAGATGTCTGAATGCAAGTTAGTGCAGCCATGAAGGTCTTTTCACTGAATAATTGGGACTGGACAGAGCTGTACTTGGCCTCTAGGTCAAAGGAAATATATACGTGTGACTGAAGCCTCTTTGCTTAAGGTCTTGGCTCAGTGCAGGACAGTGGAAAGTCTAGAGCTTTGGGTTTTTTAATGCTTATTTATTTAACCCTGGTGAATGAATGTAAATTGGACAGAGGTCCAAGGGGTTGGCTGGACTATATGGGTAGCCTCTTGCTAAGGCTAGCTGCAGGGATTACTCTGTTTCTTAGAGAAATGCTATGTACAGTTTGAAAATATAAGTCTCACTTCTCCGAATTCTCTCCAGATCATCTTATCCCATTATATTTTCAGTGGTAGAAAATAAGAGGGTTTATTTTTTTATTATTTTTTTTTTCTGAGCAATGCTAGAAATACGTTTTTTGCCACACTTAAAGCTGATCTTGACCTCCTCACTAGGAATGGCTGTGCTGGCTAAAACGCAGGTGTCAATAGTTGATGGCTGGACTAGATGATCATAGAGGTTTCTCCCAAGCTTTTAGATTCTGTGACACCATCACAGGAGGAGAAGTGCAAACCAGCCAGTGCTGAAAAGGGAGTGTTGCATGTTGACCATCACGTGAGGAGCTCAGAAGCGGAGCTGGTTCTGCTTTATTGGCTTCATCAGCTTGTCCATGGCTTCGGTTTTCCTGTATGGTGTAATTTCTCCCTGGCTGTGTGAGAAGGAGCCCTGTGGGTGAAATGTGGGGATGTACTTCAAGCAGCGTTGCTGGAAGCAACAGTTCTGCCCTTGTTTGCCTGCATGAAGTACAAACTCTACACTGAGAACCATCTCACCTCCATCCTCCTGAAAGCCACGTCCCGTTGGTGTCAGATGAGGCATCCCTGAGCTCAGGCCGCTGTCTGCTCCTGCTTTCACACCTCATAAACAAGGAACAAAGGGGGCATGTGAAAGAACTGCAATTTCATAAACTGTCAAGTGGGAGTTGTAGCTATTATAGAACATCCCGTTCCAAAAGGAAACAAATGATGATCTGATGCTGCCGGGTAGTAGTGACGTATGTGGCTGCAGTGTGAGTCAGTCACTGTGAGATTCAGATACGGACCAAGAGGGAAAACATTTGTGGCAGCAGGACCAATCACATGCTCATAGATAGAATTACCTCAGCTCATTTTTCATTTGGGTATTAATATGTTTGCTGCGCTTCTTGGGCAAAAGGCAAATAGCAGCACAGAGGACAAAAGCACGTGTAGGAGCCGTTCTATCTGTCTCTTCTTGCAGCCTCCCACCCACACTCCTGCACAGACAGTGATAATGTATCGTGAGCGTTTTGGTATATCACTGTTTCGTTCAGTAAAATGGAATGTGTTGATGTTGTTGTCATTTGTGTTCTTTGGAATCCCGAAGTGTTCCCCATTCCAAAGGCACAGGTCCATGAATGGGACAGCTAAGCAAATTTGGGGGAGAATATTTTGTTTATCGCCAAAGCGTTGCCTTGCTCTAATTGCTTGCAGCTCGGTTGAATGCTTGTGTTCATTTAAAAATTAAAACTAAAACATAAGGATTCTTTTAAGGCCCTGAAGGAGTCTGTAGAGCTGATTTTCTGGTATGTGGGGGATGTGTCATGATGTACAAATTGTGAAATGAATTGGCTGTATAATGGAAAGTTACCGTTATCTCGTGGGTAATGTCAGTCAGAGATAAGCAACTCTGGCTGTGGATTGAAGACAAAGAAGCTTCAGTAGTGATAGTACCTCGACGTGCTCCCATCCCTGGCGTTTTCAGCAACGTCTTTGCCAGGGTTGGAGGATAAAATGGGAAAGGATTTGGGTTCAGGTAACTGAAGTGTTGTGAATAAAAAAAGGTTCTCAGAAAGCCATAGGAGCCATCAGGCACTTGTGTTGGAATCTCGAGAACGTGTTTGACCTTTTAATGGAGGTTTAGTCAAATCTAGAGCAGAACTGCAGGTTGGAGCTGCATTCTGAGCCCCAACCAGGACCAGCGTAGGTGGGCTCTGAACTGTGTTTCAGAGGAAAAGCAGAACTCTCCTCACAGGAACTGAGAAGTTTGGTTTGTGCCTCTTGACCTGCGATTGCCTTGTTGCCTTACTTGTGCTCCAAAGCAGTGTCAGGTTTGGGGGGGCTCACCTGGCACCGTTCCCTGCTGGTCACAGAGAGTGCTGTGCATTTTGACACCAGGCCCTGGTGGCAAACCCCCGCTGCGCCAGCACTGCCCTACAGCAATGCTCACAGAAGCAGATGGGTAGAAAAATGCTTCACTGCAAACGTTGTCTGTAGCAAAGCACTGGCAAGCCAGGCTGGTTGCTGCTGCCACCAGGGGAGGGGTCTGGCCTGAAGCATGTACAGTGCCTATCTCGCAAAACGCCAGCCCCAGAGCTGCAGCAGGCTGCCCAGCTCACCATTATCTGCTGGATCCTTTCCCCCCCCCGGCTCTGCCTTGGCACGGGCACCCTCCCCTCTTATCACTGAGGTGGCAGCATTCTGTTTGTACAGCTGGGAGCTCTTGAGCTGCCTCTGTGTGTGTCCTTCAAGGTCATAAAGGCATTTGATCTCCTGACCGAAATACCTGTGCCAGCCCCTGGTCAGAGCTATGGGGCTGCGCTGCTGCTGGTGGAAGTGCTTTCCTGCGGTACTACAAAGCAGCTTTCCTGGAAGAGGGAATAGTTCAGCAGTATTGCAGAAAGGTAATTTCAAGCCCATAAAGAGCTCTCACTGTAGTCTTCAACCGCATCCGCACCGCACCCTCTGTGCCTTGGCCTCAGGTGGGACACCAGCCCCATGGAAGCACCGTGTCCGCAGCATGTGCTGATGTTCCGCCACGCGGTCCTGGTCCTCGTACCCAGCACAGAGCCCCCAAACAACGCCTTGGCCTGCTCTGCCCCGCTGAGGGCTGATGTCACCGCCCTGCAGCCTGCTGGCATGACTCACAGTGGGAACACAGAGGGCTCTTCATGGGCTGCAGGAAGGCAGGAGCCGCGTGGGAGGCTGTTGATGGGGGCTGGGGGGGTGAGGAGAAGGTGCTGGAATGACCCGGGGTTCTGGGGTGGGGGGCCACACTTCAGCCCCCAGCACCCAGGGTTGGAAGGAGGTCAGCTCCTGGTTGGATTTTTTTCCCTGGGGGTGTTCTGAACAGTTCTGCCCTTGTTTTCGTACAACATCGGGGTGGGGTAGGAACGGTTTTATTTTAGAGGAGTTTCCCATGACTCGAGCTGCCTGAATTAGTCAGGAGTAAGGGAGGGTAGCACGCGGCCAGAAACAAGAACCCAGGCTCCCTGAGAGCATGAACACTCGTGGCTGAGGCATGTCACTTTGTTGAGGCACCTTTCTGGGGTGTCTCACTGCCCCGAGCCCATGGATGGCTGTTCTGTGTCAGCAAAGCTGATGGAGGGATGTGACACTGGGGCAACATTTCCAGCGAGGACAAACTGATCCAAATTACATGAATGGGCACAAGTAGAATCAGAACTGCTGTCACTAGGGACAGCCAGCCAGAACTGTTAGGATGGGAGGATGCTTGGGCTCTGCTACACAGCTGACTGAGCCTCCTGGGGAGGGGGTGAAGTGCAGTTCCTAGGAGCGATGGCAGTGCGACCATGCTGACATGCACGGTGGTTCCTGAGCATTTCCAAAAGCCTCTGAGGTTGCCCACGGAAAAGCATTGAGCACTGATGATGTTAGAGTGTATTATATCTAAATATATGAACCCTGGAATCAGCTATTTCCCCTCTCTTCCATCATTCTGATATAATTGGAAGCAGGAAGGCACTCACAAAAGGAATGTTGTTTCTGTGAACCATTTTTTGCTGAGGATTCAGAACCAGAGTATTGAAAAAATTGTACAGACCTCGGTTTGCTTACATGAAGTGCTAACTGACCACTGGCAATGATTTTTCTAAGTGGTTCTTTTATGTCTGCAAGGAACCAAAGAAAACCTCTGGATTTAAATATCACTGAAGTGTGGGAATTTGGAAATCCAGGTTCAGCAGTGGATGTCTCAAGGCATGATGATCAGATTTTTAGTGTGAGGGCACATGCTGCAGATCAGGATGAATAGCAACCATGCAAATTCAGTATTTAATTAGGAGTCAGACGGAGTCAAAATAGACAACTAGTTACACTAATAGAGAGGCAGACAGAAGCAGCGAGAGTGTTTTGCTGTAGATGTGAGCTCACACTCGAGTGAGCTGATATGGCTGGCAGGATGTTAGGAAAATGCTCACAAATTGCAAAGCTGCCTGAATTTTCTCATGACCAGGCGTTCACACCATGTTTACTCTTTGTGATTCCCTACAATCCCTCTTCACTTACGCAGTCAGCAAAACAGTGTCAGGTGGCTGGTACGATCCATCACCGTACCGAACGAGCAGCCAGCACCGAATGGCTGGACCAAAGGGGCAGTGAACGACTTAGAAAGTGATGAGCCATGATTCTTTCTGGATAACAACCAGTTCCAAAAAGGCCCACTTTATGGGCATCAAATGATGTGCTAAGATAGGGACGTGTGCTAAATTTGCAATTAATATCATTTTTTAAAGAATAGATCAAACAGCTCTAGCAGATTTCCTTGAACTGACAAGTTCCATTAAACAAGAAAGCTCATTCTTAGTAGGAGATTTTAATATAACACTGAGAACAGAGAACAAAACAATGAATGGAAACATATCAGCAGTCAATTTCCTGAGTATTCAAGCCTGCATTATACTTTGTTCTTTGCTACAGCCACAGCTCTGTAATTATCAGGCGTATTCATGGGACTTTTTCCTATTGACACTCAGCGTGAGTGTGGCTGGAAAGAGATTAAGCTTTTGTGGCAGCCGTTTGAATTTGTCTAACTAAAAACAACCTGCAAGGCTCTGGGGGACTGTACATCTCAAGAGATTTGTGATGGTCTGCAAAACCTATGGGTCACAGATTCGAATGTGAGCGTTGGTTGCATGGGATGCGTCGCTCTGAAATGATGGACTGACAGCTGTCAGGCAGTGGTGCTTGCTGGCAGACATGGCACAGTCATGAAACAGTGGCTGGGGATGGGGCTGATGCCGGAAGTTGTTCCTTTGTTGTGTGACTGGGATGTTCTTGTTGGGCAATGGATGGGAGTGATGGGCAAGCTACTGCCCACCATCTTTTATTGGAAAAGAAGCTTTGTGGAATCACAGAATGACTTAGGTTGGAGGGGACCTTGAAGACCATCAAATTGCAATCCCCTGCCATGGGCTGGCTGCCCCCTATCAGCTCAGGTTGCCCCATCCAGCCTGCCCTTGAGCACCTCCAGGGATGGGGCACCACAGCTCTGGGCAGCTGTGACACCGCCTCACCACCCTCTGAGTACTGAATTTGTCCCTAACATCTAACCTAAATGTGCTCTCTTTTCGCTTAAAGCCATTCATCCCTTGTCCTTCACCTAGCAGTTCCCACAGACACAATAGCTGCTTCTTAACTGATACATCAAGGTCACACCAGCTGGGTTATCCCTTACCTGTACCATCAGTGGGAATTCCCAGCAGTGTGAGAAATGGACTTTCCATAAACCAGCCTGCACACAGCTTTCCATGCAGGTTTGCTTCTCCTTGCAGCAATGCAGAGAGGTGGCGGCGAGGAGTCAGGAGCAGATCCTGCAAGGAAGGCATAGGATTGGACCCCTGGTGATCCCACAAAGCTGCGGTGTGAGCTGGGAGCACACCCAGCCTTGGATGTGCAGAGGGTTCCCTGTAACTTATGTAAACAGAGCTTCATTTTCATTTGCACTGATGCAGCATTTCCTTTCTGCAGCCGGACAGTGCCATGCTGGCAGGAAGCATTTCCTCCAGGTAGCATCACATCTCTTGGCCATTCAGTACCAGTACGGGTGGGAATTCAGCTCGCAGTGCCAGTTTGTTCCTCAGAATTGAGCACACACCGTGTCTTTTTACACGGCTCTCTGTTTCTGTGCAAACAACCAAGATGGAAAACCAAAATCCTGTTTACTCAGGCTCTTTCACAGTCCCATAGAGCAGGAGCGTTAGTGTTGGTGTACTGGCCCAGCTCCAGCTCAGGTAATTACTGTGCATTCTGCCCTACTTACACACCCCCTGTAGTTTCAATTAGAGCAATTGTTTCCATTTTTCTTTCCTCCCCTGTCAAGTATTAATACAGTTGCTGTTAAGCTGCTCATGTGGTCCCTTGCCTGGGTGTTGTGTTTCCATGGTAAAGGCAGGCATCCTCGGACGCATACCTGGACCAAACCCTCACTGGCAGAGACTAAAGTAATTCCATAATGGAGCTGTGCTGATTTACACCGCATGAAGATATGGCCTTCCTGTGTAGGCCATACATTCTTCTATCTATTTCAACACTCTGTAAGAACATTTTTATACACTGTTCATTCATTTTTCTGCTTGCTCTTCAGCTGGGTTTGCAAATAACCCGAGGTTCGTGCAGTGCTTTTAATTTACGGTCATAGTGGTGGTATGTAGAGGTTACAGCACACAACTTCTGTGTGATATCTACTGGGATATCTGAGCTCCTCCACTCTTGGCTGTAGTTGGGTAGAGAGTTCACAATGTGTGATGCTTTATGTTGCGAATTGCTGGAAAATGTGTTCTCTGGAAAAAAAAATAAAAAGCAAAACACCAAAATCCTTCCAAATTTATGGAGAGAATTAAGCACATGAAAGGATGCCTGAAAGCTATGCAGCAGCTTAAGCCACCTGGTGCACTGAGCATTCATGCTCACAGCTGAGGGCTGTAGCACTTACTGTGCTGTTTACCTTATCGAGAGAGCCATCCTTTCATGTGGTACAGAACATGGCCTGAAACGGCATGCATTTGTGCTGGTGGGCTACGTGCTGCACAGTGCCATGAGTTCTGCTGTCTGATTCTCCTGTCTGCCACGTGGCCCATCACATTCAGGTGCTGGATGGATCGATGGTTGGATGTGTGCAGTTACAAGCTGTATGGGAGCTGGAGTCATGGAAACCTTTCTAGTGACCTCTCTGAACGTTAGGCCCTCATACAGAGACACAAGTAACCTGTCTGTGATTTTCTTCCTGAAACTAGCACATGTTACCTTTCTCAGGGCTCTGGTTGGGCTCAATTCTCAGCAGCAGAAGAAGCTCGGAGTCGATTCTCTGGGAATGTCTGGATGCTAACCCTTATGTATCTGGCCCTGAATGAGACGCTGTGATATACTACAGTGCCTCCCTGTGTCCCACATGTGCTTGGTCCATGCCTAAAAGAGGATGTTGGTCTCCTGTAGGTCCTGCGTTTCATCTGGCAGCCCCATGCAGGTGTCTCAGGTGACCCCAGGTATTTAAGATAACTCCAGATGTCTATATTCAGACACCTCAAGCCCACCCACTGCTTGAGTCGCTCAGCTGAATACATGGTGATCAAGTTTATCTTTAAAATGAGATGTTGGGAAATTAAATGATCCTATATAAAATTAGTAGGATTTTCATTCCAGGGTAAAACTAGGCCTGTACCCTCTGCACTGGTGGGAAGTGGGCTGGCACCTTCACTCAGCAGCTGGGTGGTTTTGTTGGGATGGGTGGATCCCAGGTGAATGTTGGCATGTCCACGAGTAGCACTGAGGCACACGTGTTTAAGTGCTGTATTTAGATGATAGTGCCCTGGATGCTGTTCTCATGGTGGTACAAGATACAGTGATACTGAAGCAGTTCCCACCATCCCTCTTGCATTAAGGTGGTCAGATTCCTGGTCCAGCATGACTTGGTGAGTGGATAAAAGTGATACAGGAGGTCCCTGTTCATTTTCTGGTGCCATAGCAAGTGCAGATTAGCTAAGCTTTCCAATCCAAGAACTGTGTTTCATTTTATATGCACTACAAATGGTGATGATTTCAGCTAAGCCATCCTGACTTCACCTGTTCTCTCACACTGCTTTTTTTCTTTTAATAATGTCCATTTATCCACACAGGGAAACGTTTTCTCTTCAACACTTTCCCAGGCTTTTGAATTTCTACAATGAAGGTTGCTCTGCAGGTTTAAAACAACAGTGTGAGCCCAGCGCTGAGTGCTGCTCTCTCTTCTTTATGTAATGGCTGTTTGCAGAGTCAGTGTAATCCTTTACATACAATTTTTTTTTCATCCCCTTCATGCAAAACAAAAGAGTTTGGTTGTTTTTTCCAAAGAAAACAGTCTGTGTCAGCTGTCTTACACACGCACACAGACACACACACAGAATACCAACCCACAAGCTTTTGCAGCCACGAATGCTAAGTCACAGGTTCCTTGCAGCAGTGATGGGGCAGGTAAAGAGCTCAGAATGTGCCATGTTTGCAAAGTCATTCCACAGCACAGCAAAAGTTATCTCCAGTCTTTCCTGCTCTTACGCAGCATGTCATATACTGCTTTGTAAATAGCAGTTAATAAAACAAACCAATTGATCGTCCTTTGCTCGGCTTCTATTACAGCCTGCCCAAGGCTTTTCCCTTGCATTAAAGGCCTGTAAGAATTCACCCATTGTGAGCTAAATCGTGGAGTTTTTAACTCTTGGACTCAGTTTAGAAGCAAATCAAATATGGAGGAGTATGCCTTTGGTATTGTGTTCTTCCAAAGAAAGCTCTAAGGACACCCAAGCAGGAAGGTTTTCTTTGTGCTCTTTTCTATGTTATTTTCCCATCAGCTGTTTGTGCAGCCAGTGGTGACACAAGAATATGGCACACTGGAATGTGCACTGGCAGCTTGTGTCCCCAGATGTGCCCTGCAGAAGCCCATTCCCTCCTGGTGCTCTCATCTAACATTTGCAAAGGCTGTCATTGCTGTATCTCGCTTTTGTACAGGCCTTAGCAGAGAACAGGCAGATGAAAATCAGGTTTAAGCTACCCACGCCTCCTTGCAATCACTCTTCAGAGAATTAACTTACCACGTAGTGAGTGGGTAAGGTGCTCAGCACCGTAATGAGGCAAAGGATTGCTGGGAGCAGAGGGAAAAGGGGCAGTGTTGGAATCACTTTGATGTCTAACCAGTTGCCAAGGTAGTGGTTTGAACAGAACGGGTGAGACTGGCCCTTCTAAAATCCTGCCGGCCGCACTTCACACCATCTGGAGTTTGTGCAGAGCCCGGTTTGGGAAGCTGGCCAGCAAAGAACTACAATAATCTAATCTTGCCACGATAGAAGTGTGAATAATCATTTCAGAGTCTGACTGGAAAAATACCGCAACCTGTCATTGCGCCTTAGGTGGAGGCAAGAGGAGAACCGATGACACACTGAAAAGCACTTCTTAGAAGATAAACAGGAGTTGGCTTCCACAGGCCGCTCAGCTGAGAAAGCCAGATTTCCGTCAGCCAAAACAAAAGGCAGAAGGGGAACGTAACTGCTGGGCTTAGGAGAGATACCAGCCCCATCCCTGCTCCACAGCCACCAAGGCACTCAGCCCTCGTTGAGAGGCAGGCTGTGTTTTATGGCAGCTGCTTCAGAGCCGTGGTACCAACTGAGCCTCTGTAGCAGTCTCTGCTGAAACCTTTGGTTTCACACTGCCAGTTGTTTCTCAGATGGGATGAGAGCTGACCTGGCCCTTGTTTTCCAGCCTTGTGGCATTTTTTTTTGTCCCACCCTGAGAATGAATTGCCACATAGTTTTTCCCATCTTCTTTGCATCTGGTGAAACGGATGGCTTCACTGTGATGGCCACCACAAATTTTAAATGGCAGCTTTTGGTGTTCACTGGCACCTGGGAGGCGTTTGCTTTAGTGGTATTCATGCAGTTAAATAAATTTTCTTCTCAGCATCACCTCGGCAGAAGTTCTGGGTCTCAGTAATGTGGGCGAGAGCCCCTAACGTGGCACTCAGCCACCTCTGAATCTCTCTATGCACCACGCTTTATCTTCACTCATTTGGGTGCATCGTAGATGCTTTCTATTTCCGTCACGTCTCCTCTTTCAGTCTGGCTGCTACAAGGAAAACTGCAGAAACCTGTCGGAATAAGAAATCTGCACTTCACAGTGCTTTCAGAACAAATCCTGCCTCTTTTTCCAAGGGATCTTCCCAGAACAGACACAATTTGAGGCAAAAAGGAGTGATTCTGATTGACACTCAGGAGCCTTTATGCTGCTCTGTGGTACAGGAGAATGATGTAGTCATTTTCACAGGCCCTTTCACACCGACCTACAGGTGAAAAACGTGGCCAGCAACTTGCCCCAAAATCTACATATCTAAAGCTGGCCGGGCCTGGCTCCATCTCTAAGGAAGTGTTTCATTTTCTTTGTAATTCCACAGCAGCTGCTGGATAATTATTGTGAAAGGGTCCCAAAGCAAGGTTTGCTGTTTCTCCCTGTTTAGGTTAAGGGCTTTTCTCTGTTATTACTGGCATTGAGCTGCGTGGTTGCTTCCAAGGCAGGCTGCTCCACACACGAGGAGCAATGATGCAAGCTGTGGATCGATGGAGAGCCTTGCTGCTCTCCACTCGGTGCAGGAAAGGGACTGTTTCAGCTGCCTGGAGGCTGCTGTGGGGTGAGGTACAAGGACACAGGAGTAAATCACTAACTTCAGTGGTTTCAGCATTATTTTGCACCTCTCCCATTTTTACTTCCATTGCCATGGCCTCTCAAGGCCATCTTCTAGGCAGTAAGTTTGCTAGGGCAGAGACCCAACCAATTTTTACAAACCTCATTGTGTGGTTCAAACCAGAACTAACTCCACTTTAGCTAGTTCAGTTCGGTGCAGTTACATCCCTAAACCAAGGACAATTGGGATGAGAGTTATAAAATAATTCAGGTGAAGTTTCTTGGAGAGCTTATCATCAAGTCACGTACAGAAGGGCTGATCATTTAAACCCATTTCAAAGCGTGGCCTTTAAAGGAAACAGCCACGTGGTTGAGGCTCTTAAAAAATATCATCGCTTGATGCCCAACAGCCCAGTGGCAAACTGCTTGAATCCTTTACGTAAGAGTGTGCAGAGCATCCGCCATCATTTAAATTGCCCATCTTGGACTGCTTAGTGCTTCAGAAAAGGGCAGTTTACACGCATGGCCTGGAGACAGAGGATGAGCCCTGATTTGCCATTCAAAGCCATTGTTGTGGCCTTTATGGATCCAGCTGTAGGCAAGGGCTGGGGTGAAACATGTCGTGGGAAGGCAGATAACGCAAACATGAAAGCGGCACAAAACATGAGAGCCTATAAATAGCAGGAAATAAAGAACAATACTGTGATAAAATCCATAAGACAATAAAGACCAATGTGGCAGAGAGCGTTTCCCCCCCACCCTTCTCCAGAGTTTCTCTTATTTCCCAAAGCTGCAGAGATCATCTGACTGCTGTGTGGTGAAGTCCAGTCAGTTAAGCACCAACTCACATGCTTGGAGCCTTACGCAAAGTATTTCAAAACCCTGATTCTTTTGCTTTCTTGATGTCCTGCCATGGGTACTGTGGTATTTTAAACCATTCCCTACTCATCAGCTTGTGAGAGCAAGGAGAAAAGAAGGAAGAGGAAGGGAGAAAAATGTCTTAGAGAGATTTAGAGCCATTAACAGCCTTCATAGGGTTTCAGACATTTTTGTGGTACTTCTTTGGAAAGGACATGTCTGTGACATAGTAATTACCAGCTCCTGACCTGGCCCCTTTGAACTGGATTGAGAACCAAACAAGGCTGCTCCTCCATGAAGTTAATCTATAGCTGCGCAGTGGGCACCGCAGAGCTCCCTCCCTTCTCTGGCAGCAGCAACTGGAGACGGTTAATTATTTGGAGAGATATCCATCTTCAGCCTGGATCTCAGAGGAACATGTCCTGTCAAGAGCTAACCACTCTGTGGGCCTGAAAAGTCATGAGAACGGCTCACAATTACACGTCTTACTGTTTTGGCGTGTAGGCATCTCTGGGGATGAGATTTTGTTGCTTATTTCTGCAGGACCCAGCCCCATGGTGCTCCAATTTTTGTTTTTAATTAAATCTTCAGGTGGTGTAACACTAACTTACGTGGAAGTTGTTAGGCTGATTTATGGCAGTGGAGGATTGAGGACTTATAGTAGGAAACAAGAGGATTATATTGGCTTCCAAGTTCATGCTGGAGCTGGGACTGGAGCTCAGGAGTTACTGAACAGCTCTCTAAATTGCTTTTGTTAGCATAAAAGATGTGGTTGTCCTGAGTAAACCCTCCAAGAATATCCGTTTTAATGGCAAATCCACTTGTTTTGTTCCCATGGCTGGTTATGATGCCTGCCTGCTAATGAGCACAGCTTCTAGTGCTCAGATAACGAAGTTGCTCCCTCCTGGCCCACCCAATCTTCTTACAGGATCCCAGCAGGGAAACGTGAGGACAAGATCGGAGGATGCGAAGGGGGTGACAACTGCTTTAGCTCACAGAGATCAGAAATGACAGTGAAGTCAGAGCAGCTCTACCTGAAAAGTCGATGGGTCCACACCACGCTCCAGAGCAAGACATGGTTACTATGGGGGATCCGTGCCCCTCCACAGCTGGGGGCTGGATCCCTGCAGCCCTGCTGACATTCAGGGGCAGGCAGGAGGCTGTACATGGGAGTGTGCCCCACGTTAGGTTCTCAAGCTTTGTGTGCCCTCATGATCCATTTTGTTGTTTCCTGCTGTTTTGTGGAGACAGACAGCCTTAGACGACCCCCCTTCAATCTAATGGGCTGCTTCTTCCTTCTGAGGCAGCATTTTGATCTTAACTGATGCTTACAGTTTTCTCCTGTAGGGTAGAGGGGCAGATATTCCTGTTCCACTTCTTACTTCTGGACAGAAGAGAAAATTTTGAGCAGTCTTAAGGGAAATCATCCAATTCCTATTTGACTCTGAGTCAGTGCTTTAACCTATGCCGACCCTTTCTCCTATACTGCTGCAATATTTGTCAGGGTTTCTGGTGTCCAGACATTTGACTTCATCTAATTGATGGAATTTTGCTCGTTCTGTCTTAATTGATCATTATCTCTTGAAGCAGCCTGAGTGCTTTTCTGTATCCAACACTTCTCTGTGCCTTTTTGTTTTTTTTCCCACTGTTTCCAGAAGGGCTTGTTCTTTAGAACAGATGAACCACATACCGAGAAAATGAACAGGCCAGATTGCCTAGTGCTCAGCACCCACCACTGAGGACAGATTTTCCAGAGAGCTCAGTTTCCAAGGAGGCATCTAAATAAGTGACAGATACTAAAAGGTGGAAATGTACCCACTTACTTTGGTGCTCAACTAGTGCTAGAGGTGCTTCAAAAAACTTGCTCTCCCGTGGCTGTTCTCCTTTGCTTACCTTATATGAGTCCTCTCCCTCTGTTGTACCCTATTTATGTCCTCCTTCCATGCTTACCCTCATGCCATGCTCCATCCCAGAGGTGTGCACTGGCCTCCTCCTGTTAGCTGCTGTGTCCTTCTGCCATCCTCAAAAGGTCAGCATGTCCATACACTCACATTTCCTTCAAGGGGCCCTTCAGAGCTAATGCCTCCAAATGTAGAACATATGTGCAACATAAATTAATTGTTAAGGCCAACGCTGATTGAAGTTTGGTAATTCAGCCTGCAGGATATACCATATGTTTGAAGTGTATTGCCCAAGTTTAAAATCTAAACTCCCAAGGGCAGGGACCACTCCTTCTTCTATGTTTACATAGCATCAATAAGGCCAACAGTACTCGAGTCTGAAATACATTAACCTTGGCCAATACATTGTTAAGTTTAATAATGACTAGTTAACACTAAAGCACAATGGATAAAATATATAGACAAAGACATATTTTGGCAGAGATTTTGCCCTCTTTCTGATGCCAGATTCCTGCCCAAGTGAATGGTTGCTGGTCATCTGAATCATAGACAATGCCTTGGAAAACTCACCCTTTGTATTGCACCATCCTGGTTTTCCCTTGCTCATCATGGGCAAGGGAAGTCATGGGCCAGGATTTAGGGTAACTTAGCCAGGGTCCACAGAAGTGAGAAGTCTGGAGTAAGAAGGCACCTAAATGAGATGCCAGACACTAAGCTCTGGCTATCGCAGAGCCAGGGTGTAAATAAGCAAAGGAAAATGAAGGTTTTGAAAAAAGGAACTTAGTGTCCTTCCTTATTACTGACCTCACTAATTTGTAGACTCCAGAAACCACACTCAAATGTTACTGTGTGCAGGCCCTCCAGTGGGAGCATAAGAGAACTATAGGAATAGATCCAGAGGCCATATGAGCTGGCAGGCTGTTTTGCAGTGCGAGTTATGCAACATGTTAGTACCTCTAGGTATAGGACCAGAGGGATTTAAGCTTGTACAGCAGATGGTCCGTGCATCATTGCTGGAATGCGCCTGCTGACCCTAGGGCAGAGTCTGAATGGACTTCAAAAGAGAGACTGAGCATGCTTCAAAGTGTTATTGTTTAAATGTTCCACTAAAAGGGGACTCCGGAACAAAATATCTAGCAGAGGTCAGTTTGAAAAATGTCAACACGCATAATGAGAAAACAGCATGTTGTGTGAGAAAGAATATTTCATAGGGATATTCTGACTATTTTGAGTCGGGAAAGCACTTTTATCATGTGTGTCAGCAGGTTGTCATAACCTAAGTGTCTGTCCTCGCGAGCTGGGAGCTGCATTTACTTCTGTTGGAAAGAGCAAGGCTTTTACATGAAGGTCAAAAGGCGCTTTGGAAAGTGTGGTTTGTGGGAGAGCTGTTAGAGCAGAGGGTGTGACACAGGTGTACTGCAGTACAGCACCAACAGCCTCAGCAGCCTCTGTCCTGCTCATTTTGAAGGCAAGTTTTTAAGAGCCCAGTGTCTGGTGTAAGAGCGTGATCCTGTATTATATAATTGTGTACCATACTCTGTTCTGTTCCTTCCAAAGCCCAGAATGCCCACTCATAGCATGTTCTGTCGCTGGTGTAATCCATGAGGTTTGGATTCTCCTCACTCAATTCAGCAGGAATTTTGGTAGAAAAGGGATTGGGCTTGTGTTCCAGTCAACGGGACCGATGCCATGAAAGAAGATTTCTCACAAGGCAAACTTCACAAGACCAAGTCTTTGGTGAGAAACTTTCAGTGAGATTTTGCCTTTGCTTTTGTCATTCAGCTGGGCTGCTTCTTAGCTCTAATTAGCAATGGTCCAGCAGCTTTCATTTGGCAGAAGAGTTTTGCACTGGCTACTGGCAATTCGACATGGGTGGCTGAAAAATAATTTCCTTTGCTGGAAGCTAACAGTAGCAATCTGAACTTTCATAGCACCTTGTTCTGCTGGGGCATGCCTCTGTCTTGATGGGGACGTGTTAGAATAACACACAGATTAAAGGCTAACCCTCCCTGCAGACGTAATGCTCATCCAGTGCCAGGAAGAGCAAACCAGACCCAAGTTCAGTCATACAAAGACTTGTTCATTTCATGTATCAATATTCACTGAGATCAGCTGGCTTGGCAGGCTGGGCTGAAAAAGCCATTGTGCAGCGGAAAAAGCTACAGGGCTTTGGAAACATCTGAGAAAGTGAGGTGTCCTTGCATCAGGAAGATAACTCAGGCCTGTTTGTTGAGCCTCTGTATCATGGTAACATAACTGACACAAAATGTGAAAAGCAATCACTTGAAGTGTGTCAAAAATAGCATCCACACCCACTCTGGAGCGCTGGTTGCTCCTCTGGGTATCACCAGTCAGCTGTTAGCTGTGGGCCAGATTAGGAAAAACTGCAGAAACGTGCTTAACCAAGTGCAAGCTCAGCAAAGCGTTCCGCCTTGTGCTTATCTTCAGTGTATGCTTAAGTTTAGTGAGTGGAGAAACTCTTTGTTCAATACGGCAAAGAACTGATACAGAATCGTTCCAAGTTTCACCTTTTTTCATCTGTTTGCTGAGTGCTAGGAATAGCTGATCTCAGTGAGTGAATTGTTGCAGGTATTTAATTGTCAGGACTGAAAGTGTGTCAGTAAGCTAAAGGTAACCTGCTATCGCACCAGTCCCAAAGCAGAGGAGTTACAACACATTCCTGTTTAACATAATTGGTTTTAGGAATCCTGGGTCCCTGGAAATATTGTCCCAATTGCTCCAATGCAGATACACTCTGCAAACTCTCTGAGCTTGTTCAACTGTTTATGGAGAATAAAAAGTCATCACAAAGTGAATTTGTTTAAAAATGTGGACAAAATTCTGCACAACGGGGAAACAAACTCAAGTAAACCAAAGGGGAAGATAGTACATCCATTACTCAGCTCACATTTTTTACTCGAGTATAATAGGACTATAAACATTTTCTGTCAACAGCTTACAAAGAGACTTGTTCTAAAAGTGATGCATGGTGAGAACTTGCATCTAAATCGGGTACATCTAAATTAGACTCTGAATACAGAACATTCCCAAAGGTGGCTTTGGGTTGGAGCTGATTGAGTAATGCAGAAAAGAATTCACAAATACTGAAAGAAGAAACACCCCCAAACCTCGCAGGAGTCCTCGCCGATTACACGCGCTGTGCAGAGTACTTGGGGGATGCTGAGGGGAAGTGCCCTGTGTAGAGAGAATTTGCTGTTTGGCATTCTCCTGTTAGTGTGCAAAACGTGGCCAAGTGCTTTGCTGAACAAGGAAGGACTTATACATGCACTGGGTGGGGCCTGCAACACTGCAGTTCTCGGCTTCAGTAGGTGGCAGAGATTCTTTGAATTCTCTTGCTCATTTACATTAAACAAACAAACAGAATTCCCAAACCACAAAGCCCACAAATTATGTATGTAGCTAGTGTGTGTAATCACAAGTTCCCTTTATGGTTACTTTTATCTTCCATCTCTCTCCAGCTTTCCTCCGCCTGTATTGCTGCTGGTCTTTATGAAGCCCCACATTCTGCAAACGTTTACGTGCACCATTTGCTTTATGCTTCTGAGCAGCTGCAGAGATTTCAGTACGTGTTAAATAGATAATGAGCCAGAACATAATAGAACTGCATATCTGCTCAGATTAGACCGAAGCAAGTAAAGTTACAGTTTACGAAAATTTCAGCGCATGGGCGAGAGTTTTCAGGGCCTTCATTTGTATTATCTCTACCAGAACTGGCACTGATCCCTGTGCAGCTCCTGGCACAACGGGGCTCCGAATCTGACTGAGATCCCTGGAGCCCGATGTGCTGTAAAGTAATGAGCTGCTATAATGAATATAATTGGGCACCAAACATCAAGTACCCGAAGTTCAGGAAGACTCCGGCGTGAGTATTGCCAATACATCTGCTGATCACACAATCACTGAGGTTGGAAAAGGCCTCTAAGGTTATCTAGTCCAACCATCCACCTCCCACCGATACTGCCTGCTAAAACACGTCCCTAAGTGCCACAGGTGCCTGTTTTGGGAATGCTGAATTATTTCCACCACCTATCAGCTGCCACCTGATCTCTTTAAAATAAACTTGTCTTAATGGGCATGTGGCTGGATTGTCAAAGAAACTATCAAATTTGGCACCGTGCTGCAGTGGGGAAGCCAAGTCCGGGTGGGAGCGATTGCTCTACATTCTTACCTTCAGATATCCTATCACCAGGCCAAGGTTGTGCGCAGCGATGTGGGGCACCGAGTATCATTCTTCCATGATGAGTTATCCTCATGACATGGGGGTACACTTAATATCAAGTAAAGGAAGGGTGAATGGCTGTAAGCACTTGGTGAGGTTTTGGCGGATGTTCTGCAGCGACAGCAGCACGCCGTGCTGAGAGGCACAGCCAGCAGCTAGCAAGGAGTGTGTTATACAGCTTTGTGAACACAGACGGTGACACAGGACTCCACGGACGTTCCAGAGGTGAACTGGTTGCGGCTAAATTTGCCCTCCTGCTCCTGAGTTTGGTTATTAGAGCCCTTAGCTTGAAAATTAGCTGGAACTGATGAGCTGAGTCGGAGCTGACTTAAGGATCTTTGCATATTAAGAAAACCACAACCCGATTTAAATGCTTGTGTCTATGCGGCATGGAAATTCAGCTCTCAGTGGCTTCCCAGCCCCGTGGAGAGCTCCTGCATTGAGTTGGGGAACAGTTTTGCTTTGGATTTGTAAGCTAGGAAAGAGTGAGAAGATAATTTTTCTCTTCTGTCTTTGTTTTCGAGCTTTGTACCTGCGTTTTGTTTCTCCTGCTCAGGCATTCCCTGGCAGTGACCTCACACCTGTTATATATTCCATTACCAGAGGTGAATAATGCAGGCAAATATGAAGAATGAGAGAACTATGTGCTTGCTTACTCAGATAATGAACTTAAAGGATGAAATCACCTCAGTCTTGAATTCAAAACAACCCTTTGGGATCCTGTTATGGTGGTAAATGGTACTGGAGGAAGGTGGAGTGTGTTGTGTCAGTGGCAGTGGCACTTTTGCTTCCTCAGACTTCTTCCCCTTATAAGGGCAACCACTGCTGGAGTATTGACTTTATACTTCAAGAAAGAAACCTACACCTTGATCAGTGGCTTAAGGCAGTTTATCCAAGACCAGAGCTGCAGGTGTGCTTGACCACAGGCTGACAGCACATCTGCCCCATTTGGGGCCACCATTTGGAGAGCCTGGGGGCAGCGGCTCTGCCACCCCCTCCCTGTCACCCTGTGCCAGATGTCAGCTTGGCTCAGGCTTGCCCTTATGGCAGCCACACTGCGCCTGACCCCTGCATGGGTGTACAAAGGTGGGAAGAGGGTGGGCCGTTTCCTGCTCTTAAACAACTGCACGCTGTTAGCTCGGGGACAATTGAGCCTCTGGTGTTTATACTGTCTGTGTCTGCACAGACTGTGGATGCAGTCACTGGGAGGTTTTCTTGCTGATTTTGATGGTGCCAGCATTTCACCCTTGATGTTTATTTTAGGAATCCCCTTTCTTGAATCAGTATCTCAAGCTTCTTAAAACTGCACTGTGGCTACGTTTGGCTTTAGTTGCATTACCTTTTTTGTCTTTTTTTTTTTTTCTGAGTAAACTTAAATGGTGAAGTCTTACAAAATATGGTCTTCTTGGTGCCCTACAGAAAGTAAGCCCCATGGTAGGCTCAGGTTGGTCAGTTGGAAACAACTCTGTGCCGTGAGGGTGGTCAGACACTGGGGCAGCTTTTCTGGTGAGGTGGTAGATGCCCTGTGGCTGTTAGTGCCCAAGAGGCATTTGGACACTGCCCTCAGTAATGCACTTTAAGTTCTGGTCAGCTCTGAAGCGGTTAGGTAGTTGGACTATGTGATTTCTGAAGGTCCCTTCCTATTGAACCACTCAATTGCAGTGCATTCCATCCTATCCTATCCTATCCTATCCTATCCTATCCTATCCTATCCTATCCTGTCCTGTCCTGTCCTGTCCTGTCCTGTCCTGTCCTCTCCTGTCCTGTCCTCTCCTGTCCTCTCCTGTCCCAGCTTGAACCCATCTCCAAATACACAGGTTGCCCAGAGAGGTTGTGAATGCCCCGCATCCCGGAGGCATTCAAGGCCAGGCTGGATGTGTTTTGAGCAGCGTGGACTGGAGGGAGGTGTCCGTGCACATACTATAGCAGGGAGGTTGGAACTAGATGATCTTAAAGGTCCCTTCCAACCCAAACCATTCTATGATTCTATGATTCAAGGGCTCAGCTCAATATGAACCTCAAACTGTTGCCAAGGCACTCAGAGAAACTCAGCATCTTGCACTTGATCGGAACCCAGACGAGTTTTGTGCACAACAGGTATAATGAGCTTGTGTCAAATGGAGAATTTTCCTTGTTCAATCTCCAGATTTTCTAATTGTGTTACACTGATTGGTCTCCAGCTGCGAGGAAATACAGTAAACTTCTTATTTAATAACTTTTCGATAATCTTAAAGAAACAGTTTGCCCCTGCTGGAACGGCATAGTCTGCATGTCTTCAGAAACATCTTGATAAGTAACACCAGGCACTGAAAATACTTTTTCAACCCTGTGGGCAGGAATACAACTTGTAGTGAAGCTGCTCTGATATTCAGTCAGCATGCTCACTGCTTATGGATTCTTCCTTTCCTTTTTCTTGATGGTGTCTCAGACCTCCAGACACAGAAGAAAGTCCATTAGAGGTGAAGCCATCTTGTATTTGAGAGGGACTGAGGGACAGACCTGTTTGGATTTCTTGCCTTGCATTCAATTTGAACACCATTCTGGGTCCCCATGCAATTTTTCACTCTGAAAAAGACATCTGGGAAAAGTGCTTAGGAAAAACAGCAGATTCAGAATAAAAACAAGCCCTACCAACCAAACAAAATCCTTTACTTGCCCCTAGGTCTTAGTGACTGAAAGGTGATGACACAGAAGGTTCCTGACTTCATCTATTCTCACATAGCCTCTTTTTCCTCAGTGGCAATTATACTCCTGAGAAAAAATCAGAGTTGTTCAGACCTAGCCCTGACATCTTTGAGTAGATTATTCCTAAAATAAAGAAGCATTTTCAAGCCTGGCAGTTTCAGATGTTATGATCAATGTTTATTTGTTTGTCCTCGCTTTCCATGGAACTGGCAATGGCTGCTATTTCTCTATCCAATACCACTGTTATGTCTGTAGCTCTAATCTAGCTACTTACATGGTCTCCACCATCATAATGTTTGAGAACATCCCAAGAAATTAGAAAAACAAAACAAAACAAAGAAGAATAGAAACTCTAGAACAATAAATAACAGACTCTTTTCCATCCATCCCAGCCTGATTTATAAAGCCTTGAGTCTTCATGTTTGCATGTGTGAGAGGAAGAGCTGAGATGAAGAAATGGTTTCTACCTTGGGCAGTGAGAATGGTGTGGGGGAGGCTGCCATGGGAGAGGCACACTGGTGACCAGGGCTGCTCCAGGAGCCTGCCAGTACTGGATGTGCTTCCCTTCAGTTTTCTCCTCCTTAGCCCTGGCTCCATAGTGTTTTACCAGCTTTCAGTGGAGGTGTTCCTTCTATTTGTTCTGACCACATTTGAATCGAGGGCAGAGATTCTATGTCTCTTTCTGTGTTTGCTTGGGGATTGTTGTCTACTGCTCCCGTGGGTACTGAAGTCACCTGAGTTGAAATTTATCCTCAGACTGAGCTTCTGGTTTAGATAGCTTTCCTTTAGAAGGCTGTGACTAGCTAGTAGCGGACTGCTGGGAGCCCAGCCTTATCTGCTCACCCACTGCCCAGTTCTGGTGCTCTGGACTTGCAGCCAGGGCAAGGAGAGGCTACTGAGCCTTCAGTCTGTTGGCTCTGGGCCTCGTTTGTGGGGAAGAAAGCAAACCTTTTTCCACAAAGTGGGCGAGGTGTGTGGGGAAATTTTAAAGGCAAAACCTCCTACCTGAATAAAAACAAGCTAAAACTCTTGCCATGTGCTTTAAATCCAACAGCAGCAAATGAAAGAATTACCAATGTATAAAAATACAAGTAAACACATGCCAACGTTAATTGGAGGAACATGTCCTTCCCCATGACCTTAGCCTGTGTGACCATACTTCTGCTGTAAGGGATGTGAACACTCGCTTTCTCTTCCATAAGCAGCAGACAGAAACCTCATTTCCAGCTGCAGGATTAAACTGCACGTGAGGAAATGATTGAGTACATTCTTGACACACCTTTTTTTAAACCTGGATCAATCAAAAGGAGTATCATGATATCTCATATTTGGGCTGGAAACTAAGCAATTTACGTACTTGCAGGAACGAGATGCAGTCGTCTCCGAAGCTTTTGTTGGCAGGAGGACAGGCAGCTGTCAGCACTTCAGTCTAGAAGTAGATGCGGCTCATTAGGACGGTTGGATATCATCAGATTAGCTGGGCTTGGAGATAGGGTGAGACAGGAAAACACATGACAAGAACTGGCACCTCAAACCCTCTCCCTTCAGAAATACTACCTCAAAACCAAGGAATGCTGTGGTCGATTGTAGCCAATATCAATAGAACATATCCTAATTTATGGGCAGACTTGCCAAGTCTGCATGGGTTTCAGTGCCCCTGGTACACATAAAAGTTATGGCACCAGTTCTGGATTAGTTACTGGGACTCTGGTAATGATGTTCCTGGCATAGCACTCCTTGCAAACACATACTTTGGAGGAGTTCCCATACTTCTTTTTTTTTATTGTCCACCAGAGCTGTGGTGGTAAACTGTATGAAATCAGTCCAGAAAACTGGAAAAAATCAAAATCAAACTGGGGGGAGGGGAACCGAGTAAAGATGGCAAAGCCTTTCTGGTGTAGACTTGAAACAAAGCCAGGAATCAAATGGCTATGTCTTGGCAATAGAAGAGTCACGAAGGAGGGAGTTTTAGGCTTTCTTTCAGTGCCCTTCGAGGTCTGCCTGAAATACTCAGCTCAGTTCTGAAATGCTTGCTGAGGAGAAACAACTCACAGGTGAATAGCAACAAAGGCAACAAACAACAGAAATAGCTGAGGGGCAGCAGGGGCGAGTTTTGAGGAAAGATTAAATGGGTTTGGCTTGGTGACAGACAAAGATAGCCAAGGTCCTTGACAATACCACGTGTATATTTGAACATAAACAGCAGGAGGCAGATGAAGTGTTTGTCAACACGCATGGCTGTGGTTTGTTTTTCTGTTCAAAACCTCTTTGTTCTCAGCACACTTCTCCTTTCAGAGCTTGCACCTCAGTTTCACAGGCCAAGCAGCAGGGATATCTTGTGTTTCTTTGGTGCTTTTCATCCCACCCTCCCCAAACACTTCACCAAGGTGAGCTGAAGGAGCCTCATACAAAGCAAACAAACAAAGAGATTAATATATTCCTCCCAAAATGCAGTCAGCTGCGGTGTAAAGTCAAAGAGGAGATGGATTCTCTCTCTTCACGTTACTGCAAAGTTGCAAAGGATGTGGTATCCACACTTCGCTCATTTCTGGGGACGCTGTCAGCAAAGGAACAGTGAGAATGCACTGCAGCAAGCAGCGCTGAGATCAGACATTTTGCCCAAGGAGATGGACAAATAGCAGAGGCAGAATGGCAGTTTCTTTTCTTCAGGGATATTTGGTTTGATCATCCTTGTTGCTGCCTTTGTGCTTAACTGTTATGAGGATGTGCAGACAGAGCTGGATGTTATTTTTCTGCTGAGCAGCACCTCAGCTTCCTCAGTGCTGACTGAAGGTTGCTAGAGCAACATTAAAACCACTTCCTATAGAGAGGAGATGTGCTCTGTAGGCCAACGCAGCTAGCAGAAGTTATGAAATTTCATGGGGGAAATACAACGCAAAGAGCTAAGTGGTGTGGAGACCTTAAATGGGGATGAAACTGCAGCCACTTCATTGTCAACACTACGGGAGGACAGGAGTGTGATGCTCTCGTATTTGAAAATCTCTTAGTATCCAGACCATTCCGAGTGTACCTTCCATAGTGTTTAGCTGAGAATAAATGAGGAACTCACATCTGGGCTGTTTACTAATGAACCACTTCTGTAGAGTTTGATTTACTGCTCAATTGCACTGGTGTGGTCCTGGGAAGGAGAGTTCAAGGCGTCCTTATTCTGGATGTTCCTTCCTTGTATTCATCCTGAATTCTGTGAATCAGAGATTTCTTGAGCAGTGCTCCTGCTGAAAAACATTTGCAGTGCTTTTGATGCAGACCTTTTGCTTCGTTGTGTGCTCTGCGTCCTTGGCTGTAAAAATAATACAGCAATTTCTTCTGGTTTCCCTTCATGCTCCCAGAGTAATTCAGGGTATGGTATATGCCAGGAGAATTGTGAAAGCCTGGACCAGGATTCTGCAAGGAGATCACCTTGCTAGAAAGTGTCGGTATACACAGAGAAAGAGAAAACAGCAGAGAGCTTCAGAGACTTGCCCTCTGTGAAAGATTACAAGTCTTCTGGCTTTTGAATCAGAAGAGAAGTGGGATTTTTGGCATCAGCAAGGACTTTTGTACAGAGACATGTGAAAGATCTCATTCACTTCAGAGCTCTAGGCAGAGGCAAGAACAGTGGTTACAACACGCTTATCCCCAGATCTAGATGAAATGTGGCCAAAAAGAAGTGTTGTGTATGGTCAGAGTCCCTTACAGTGACTGAAACCAGTTTCTGGCCCAAAGCTCCCTTGGTACACTTGTGCAGTGCACCAAGAGGTGGGCAGCTGTCTTTCTCTGACCCATCAACAGCTGAATGAAGGTACTGAGCTAATGGTATGGCACTGGTGACAAGAAATATCCCTTTGACTACTACAAAGCAATTTGAGCAGTGTAACCTGTGAGTCTGGGATGCAGGAACCATGCTAGCCCCACTGCCAGCAGGAGGGCTGCCTTTCAAATTAGGCTGTGCAAAATATTGGAGAATGTGCAGTTTGTAGGCAGCAGGACAGCTGTTCTGTCAGATGATGGGGACCCGCAGAGAGCTCCATTGCTCTTATGCTTCTTTTCCATCTCTGATTTCTGCCCTGCTGATGTTTGAGCGCATTACTGTCCAGTCACATGGTTTGTTTTATAACCCAAAGGGGACAGCTGAGCTCCTTCTACAGCAACACTGTTTTTTTGTTTTTTTTTCTTTGTGATGCCAATGCCATGACCTTTATTCATGAAAAACAAAGTGTGAATGGGGAAAGCAGGGTGGAGCTCCATCAGAAATGTGATGTAAACAGTTGCAAAGATGTGGCTGTGCACCTCCAAAGGCATTTCCCACCACATATGAAGCTGAGCAACACGGATTGCAAATACAGCAGAGATCCTATCTGATATTTTGTTAAGCTAATTGCCTATATCTAAAAGCAAGGTCTAGTAAAAATTGCCAAACTGAACTCTCAGTCTGATTAGACAACGATTGCGTCCAAAGGACTTCATGGAAACAAATGCCCATTCCAGGTACGAGCTGACATTTCAGAAATGCCAACCTCTTCTGCTGTTCAGGAAGGTAACAGGGCCCGTTCAGCAGAAGAGCTCCATTTTGCTGTGGAAACACACTCCCCCCAGTACCCTTCAGATCTCATCCTGAGGCGAGTTTGAAATAATTCATGCTCTCACTCTTACAGAAATATTTTCGTGCTCAGAGCAAACAGCTGTGGTGCTGGTGGAGGACAGCAGAAATATGACCGGGAACAGGCTGCTGCTGCCAGGTGGGCAGGAGCCCACGCGTTGCTTCCCTGTGCCATGGGAGCAGTGAGTGGGTGCCTGGCAGGGAGAACACACCCAGTACACATGAGGTCTCAGTGTGCGTAGCTGCCAGACGGAGAGGATCCCGGTGTGTCTGGGTGGGTGGATCCCAGTGAGGCAAGCATCCCTTTTGTCAGCACCGTGTGCTGCACTTGATGTAACAGCCAAGTGGGGCAAAGGGGCTGAGGGCACCCCACGGAGCTGAGACTAGGTCACTGAGGGTCCTGAACTCATTCTGTGTCTTGTTTCATGTTAACACAGCTCTGTGATTACAGAATTTTGCATGAACTGTTAGCTCAATGAACTGCACCTAAAGGGGAGATTCAGGTTGGATATAAGGAAGAAGGTTTTTACGGGAAGGGCAGTGAGGCACTGGCACAGGCTGCCCAGGGAGGTGGTGGTGCCCCATCCCTGCAGACAGCCAAGGTCAGGCTGGATGGGCTCTGAGCTCTGATGGAGCTGTGGGTGTTCCTGTGCATTGCAGGGGTTGGACTGATGGCCTTTAAAGAGTCCCTTCCAACTCAAACAATTCTGTGTTCCTATGGTCGACTGGGCATGGTGGTGATGGGTTGATGGTTGGACTACATGACCTTAGTGGTCCAACCTCTATGATTCTGTTTCTATGATGCTGATGGGGATGGATTTCTGCCTACCTTTGCTTCAGGAATGTGTGGCTCCTGGTGGGCCCCACACTGCCAGCTCCTTCTCTCACAGGCTTCATGCCAAAGGCTTGAAAAAGATCAGAGCTCACATCCTGCTCGCCCCTGCTTCTCGTCCCCTAAAATGGGTCAGTCTTTCAGTAGGTGGGGAGGAAACATCTCATAAAAACACCACTGTCAAGGCTGCTTCTAAACAACAGGGCAGATACGCATGCCATTAGCATATAGGGACACGCAAGAAACTCCCTCAAATTCTACCCTTGCTGACAGCAACACCATGAGTCACGATGGCGCGGGGCCAGGCCAGGAGCAATCTGCTGGGAAGCACCCGGGCACAAACTTTCCACAGCCGATGCCTGCCCAGGTCAGGAGCCAGCATCAGGTATCCGCGCAGGGATGCCGCGCTGAATGCTGCCGACTTTATTTTGGGCAGTGGAGGTTCTGGCTGAAAGACCACTTGAGAGCGTGCCAAAGGCCCAGAAAAGGTAACTGCTTAGGAAGGCTCAAGGTCACCCAAGCTGCCCGCCTCTCCACAGCGACATCACTGCCCTCCAGAGCCACACTGCCACAGCGGTGGAAGCCAAAGCATCCTCCTTGGGGCACGTGGGGAAGGCTCCAAGTGTCTGTGCCCAAGGACAGTGGGCAGTGACGTGCCAGGAGCTGTGTGACATTCCTCAGAAGGGCAGCACAGCACTCTGCGGGTTAACCCAGCGCCGGCTCCCCTGCCCCAGCCACCAGACGCAAGCAATTTGTTTTGCATTTGGACTGGTAGGCTGGAAAACCAAAGTGCTGTGTTTTTAAGTTTATATTACACGCTTGCGTTCCAGTTCTGTTAATTAAAATCATGTAGCTGAATGAGCAGTTGCTGGATAGCTCGCAGGGTTTATTTTAAATTTTCTCTTTATTTTTTCTGGATGCTCGAGCTTTGGATGCTCTTCCTCTCTCTGCTTGCAGCACATTAATTCACCTAACCAGAAACTCTATCTGCCTGAACCAGTAAAAGCGTGCATTTGGGAACGGTTTTGTTTCTTACCGTGTTTTCTGTTAGTGTTTGCCTCCAGCTGCCAATGCAATTTGTCAGAGCAAACTAGGCACTTCAAAATCATTTTTAATACGCTCTTCCTAAGTGTTCCACCATCACTTTGAGAGGGAAGGGACCCCTCAGCAAACAGAAAGAAACATGAGCATGGAGAAATATAGCTGAGTGATCACACTTCTTCCTCATTGTGGGTGTAATCCGTCACCTTGCCAGGATCGATGGGAGCAGAGGGTGTCAGAACACCTAGCCAGAGCACAGTGGGTGTCCAGAACTTTAGATCGTTGCAGCCCCTTTGCCACAAGGCAAACAGCATCACCTCTGAGCACACCTCGTGTTACTGGTGCAGGACTCACCCCACTGGGGGAATGCTGCTTCAACTGCCCGGCCTCACGGTGTTGCTCTCAGGACTGCAAACTCGAAGTGTGAGCACGCACAAGGCCGTGCCAACGTAAGCACGATGCAGTCGGCCTGCACACCAAGCTCCTTGCAGCTCAGCTCTGCACCCACACGCACCCACCTTAACCCAGCAGAGCCCTTCTATGCAAATCTCTGCTGCTCCGCATCGCGCTACGTACTGGCTCCAGAATTAGATCCTCCAAGATGACATTTTTCTGCAGCAAGCACATTCAGACGTAGCCTTTTCAGGCCTTATATCTCAGTTATTAATAGTATTGTTTGCCTTCTCTTGGAAAATTGAATTCATGTGATAAAGGGGAACTTTACATATTAAATTCTGATGTACCACTTCTGGTATGAGCGCTCTTGCAAAATACAGAAGTGGAAAATGTAGGTTATGTGGGGGGAAGTCGTTTTCTTCTTTTTTTGTTTGTTCATTTGCTGTTGTGGTTGTTGTTTTATTTTTGCAAATTTCATAGGACGAAGCCAGCAAAGGACAATAGCAACACTTCACAAATCTGTTCCCCATTGATCATGTCCCATCCAGTCAGGTGACAAATTCAGGCAGGCACTGCGAGGTTTGGTCAGAGCTCTCACACGAAGCAGTTATTTCAGGCAATAAAAAATGACAAAAAGATGTAAGTAGTACATCTGCCAGCGCACGCACAGTTCTAGGTAAGCTTAATTAGAAAAGTAGAACTTTCTGGAAAGCACATTCATTGCATTTCCTCCTGCAGCATTAAATGAAATGAGGAGCACACGTGTATTTTCGCACAGGACAAATGCTGAGGAGTATTTCTGGGGGACCCTGTGAAGGAACGGCCAAACAGAAGCAGCACATCTTTATTGAGCTCTGCTGGTGTGACCCCAGCTTTTAGCATGTGGGACGCAGCTGAACGAAAATGGGTTCCTTGAATTCCTGGTGCCTGACCGAAATCCACACACGTACTGCTTATTTCAATTTAAGGAAAAGGGATTTTGTTTCTTGATCCTGTTACATAACTCTGGATCTGTTCTCCCCTGAATACACAAGCGTGTTTATCATTAATCTTAAAGGGAAACAGCCACCCTTCAAAACCTTTTCTGAATTTATATGTTTTTCAGTGGTAGATCCCAAACAACTGGCTGTGAATTAAAGATGAAAACACATTGTTTCTTTTCTAAATCAGATTACTTAAACCTCGTTTTATGCACAGCTCTTTTCCTGCTTTTGCCCAATAGCAATGGGGAAGAAAAAAAAAACACAATAAAAGCAGTTCTTTTGGACGTGACTTCCAAAATGCAAAACATACAGCTCACGCAGCACCCAGCAGAGCAGAGTCCCTGTTATTGCTTTTAGCTCACTTTTATGAAGCCGGCTGCCTTTCAGCTTGGAGACATTCTTTAATAATACCTATAGCTTTCGTTCTGCACTACATTCCATTCAAGGGTTTTTGATTGCTCAGGGACTCTTGGAAATCCTACGGGGCACAGGAGAGCTTTTTTGTTTCCAGATAGCTGTCAGTTAACCTGAGAC
Source organism: Odontophorus gujanensis (assembly GCA_013399175.1). Classification (NCBI taxonomy): domain Eukaryota; kingdom Metazoa; phylum Chordata; class Aves; order Galliformes; family Odontophoridae; genus Odontophorus; species Odontophorus gujanensis. The sequence continues at coordinate 285,748 of VXAB01006675.1, read as the reverse complement.
ACCAGTGTGACCACTGGCGCCCAGTTTGGTCCCTCTGGGTTTGCCCCTCGCTTTAGCGATCAGCTCCAATAAAGGAGCAGGCATTTCTCAACCTGCCCACTGTTTGGGAAAGGCTTCAGCCTTTCAGATTTGCAAAGTGCCTCGAATTAACACGTAATTACCTTGATGGAAGGAAACGGCCGGTGGAAGCAGTCCCGTAATGGCCAAGCAGTTGCAAACATGAGCAAAACAGGCCAGCAGTAGTATGAAATCATGTTCATAATAGAACGCGAAGCCGTTGAGGCTGCTTGTCAAGAATTCCTGTGGCTTTTAGTTTCCTGATGTGCACTGGTTCCATCACTGGGAGATTCACGTGATGGGAGTGTACCAAAGTCACAGGTTGTGCTTTGACTTTTGTTTGGTATTTCATGCGTGTATGATCTAAAGACATAAACTAAGAAAAAAGTAACTGTGCAGGCCTTCCTTTCATCTGCAACGAACACAAACTAAAACTGCAACCGCTGAGTGGATTGTGTGGATTACTGAAGTATCCTGGTACGTAATAGCAATGGCAACAGTTCTATTCCCTGATTCAGTAATGCTCCAAGTCTGCAATCCAGAGTCGCTGTGTGATGCTTAAATCCCTCACCAAATCTGACACCCTTTTTTTCAAGCTCACTGCCACACAGGGGAATCCTGAAGGGGTTGTATGGGGGTACGGGGGTATTTATACAGGAAAGCTGTGCTTGGAGGTTTGTTACTGCAGTGGGCTTACTCACAGCATCTCTTTGCCATTCTTGCCTCTGTCCTTTATAGATAGAGAGTGCTCTGTCAATTTCTGCCTGGAACACATTCTGCTTTTTATCTTTTTTCATGTTTATATGTAAAATCTTTCCAATCCCTGCAAAACCTGTGTCTCATTTGTGCCTTGGTCCTGAGTTTAGCAGGCACAAGTTGAGAAGAAACAAGTTTTTTTCTTCCTTAAAAAGCAAGAAACATTAAACCCACTTTAATTCTGAAGGTTTGCTGATGAGCATATCTCAGGCCGTGGTGTGATATCGACCCTCCATCCCCCCCACATGACAGAAATGCCATCCACCTCTGCCATACGAGGCAGTCTCATTGCTGCCCTTCGAGATCTCCTTCCCACAGTGCAGACACAGAATCTCTCTGTCTTCTGTGTCGTCTCGGTAGATTTCCACAGCCAGAGCCAAGCAGGGGATTTGTCCCCATGTCTTTTTTAAAACCTGTGACCCAGACGTGGAGATTAAAGACGAGTTCTGTTATTGGATTAAACAGATACAAGAGGTGCTCACCATATCAGCACCTAACACCTTAAAACTACAGGAAGGAGACCTGCGTGCGAGTGGGGAACACAGTCTGTAGGAAAGGGACAGAACACGAAGGAAGACCACTGCCAAGCTGTGCCTTGGACAGGTGTGCAAAACCCAGCCACGCTGGGCGATGTGCAAAGCACGGAGCGTTGTACCCTGGCTTTCTATAGCATCACACTGCTGGATATGCTTTAGGTCTGGTGTACAAGTCATTTGGACTCTATTTACCTGTAACCAAAGTGGTCTGGGCCATATTTCTCTCAGTCTGGATGAACATTTTCATGGTGGGCTGCTGAGTGCGACGCTTGGTTCCGCTATTCATGGCACCACTGTGGCACTAAGAATAGTAATAGATTAAAGCCAGGGCGACAGTAAAAGGACAGTAATTTAAGGCACTGTTTACATGCTTAATATGATGCACATGCTTATGCGTTGCAGTTTGGGCTCTGACTTGTGACATCGGTTACATAAGAGCTGGAGGAGGCACTAGCAGTGCCGCTCTGTCACAGGACTCCTATGGAAACAGCAGTCAGCGATGTACACATTTGGGACACAAAAGGCCTAATTAATATCACTGTCCCACTTAGTTCCAGGTACTGTTTACACACTTCTGTCTTCGGAACAGCTTGGGCTGCTTTTTTTTTTTTCTCCTTCCTCCTCTTCGGTATTATTTTTTAGCCCAAACACAGAGAGCAGCCACGTGCTGCGTGTGGCTGAGGAACAACAGAACAAGAGACAGAAAATACAGGCTTTGATTCCTCTAGAGAACTTGAGCAAAATGTTCCGCTGCTGTCAGTGGTACAGCTGTGCTGGCAGGAGCTGCGGCACAGATGAGGCTCCGGCCGCTCCTTGCGTTCTGCTGCCGTGGCTGCCGCTTCCTCGTCGGTATCGAGGCATCCTCGCAGCAGCTGAGCCGCTGGGAAACGCTCTGCCTCGCTCCCTAGCGCGGCCGCTTGGGTTTGCGGTGCTTGGTGGAGTCTCACAGGGATGCCTGCGGATGCTGAGCTGCGGTACGCAAGGAACCTGATTCATAAGGCGTAGGTGGCAGCATGCGCTACATCGCGTAATTAGTTTACACCAGTCCGTCGGAGGAGATAGCTCTTCAATTAGCTGAGCCTATCTTACACCTGTATCTATCTCTCGGCTTGAGATCGATTCATTTTTCCCACCAGCTCGGTACTGGGAAATCAGGGAGCAGCTCCGGAGTCGTGATGCTGTACCTGTGGCACTGTGCCCCTGGCAACCAGCGCATCGCCCCATGCGCCTGCACGAACCAGCCCAGGAAATCAGCTTCTCCTAGAAGTGTCCCAAGGCTGCTGTGCTGGAATTCGGTCCTCTCCCTACCAGCCGGGGCGTAGGTGGGGGGCTCCATAGGTGCCACTGTCTGAGCACCGTCCCGGTGGTGTGGGAAACTCGGGTCAGTGTCTGGGACAGCCTGAGGCAGCAGGGCTGGGGGGAACGTTTGTTCCTTTTGGCTCAGTCCCTGCTGCTTGCAACGTGCGAGGTTAGCGCTGAGGGATCGCTTCGTATCCAGCTACTCTGCCCCTGCAAAGAGAGCGGTGTTTTACAGCGCGGTGCAGGGGCCGTACGAAAACGCCTAGCGAGCCTACGGTAATGCCGTCTCACAAAACGACGGGAGACGAGGGTAGGACAGCAGAGAGACATCTCCGAGCCACATCCCCCCGTCCGACTCCGGAACGAAAGCATCGCACGCTTTCGGAGAATCGAGAGCCAATGTGGGACACACCGCACTTAGCCGGGCGGGGAGGAGGCAGGGAGCGGTGCCGCCGGATCCGTGCCGCTCCCCAGGCACCTGCCGGCCGCGCTTCCCCCAGCACGACGGGGTCGGTCCGAGAACAGTACCCCCCCATACACCCCCAGCCCTCCCGGAGCCGCACCGGCCGCGCATCCCGAGCCCCCGCCGCCCTCCCGGGTAGCGCGGCCGTGATGCTTTGTCTGAGAGAAGGGCTCCCTTTGTGCGGGGATGGAAAAATAGCGACGGACAAGAAACGAAAGCCGCGCGCGGAGCCCTCGGGCAGCGGGTGAGGCTGCGGTCGGGAGCACACGGGGCAGTG
>VXAB01006675.1:73411-282023 GCA_013399175.1 Odontophorus gujanensis | reverse complement strand
GTTGCCGTGCGCTAACCTCAAGTGGAGAGGCTGGTACAGGCGATGCTGCATCTGATGCTCGCGGGCCTACCTGGTGGGTAGTACGGCTGCTGCTCTTTCTTTCCTTTATTTATTTATTTTTTAAATTATTTTTAATTTTTCTGCTGCTCTGAGCTAAAATCGAAGTTTTGATGGCCTTGGGTCGGGCTGCGGAGCGCAGCGTGTTTCCGGGCTGAGCGGGATCCACGTTTTGCCTCGATGGCTTTAGGATAACGACTGCCCATCTCGCCTCTAGCAGGCGGCGTGTGGGAGGACTTGCGAGGTTTCCATATAAGAACATGGGAGAATTTATGGCTGAAGAAATGTGCGGGTTGCACGTTATTTAGGAAACAGAAGGCAAGCTGTGCTGCGCTTGGGCAGCTCGGAGAGAGGCACGGCTTTGTGTTTAGCAGCTGTAAGAGCTGATTTGTGCTGTTTAATAAGAGCTGTGTTTAAAGGAAATCACTGATGGGAAAAGTAGTGGGAGAAGATCCAGATAAATGCAAAGGATCAGCTCCACGCGTATTCCAGCACGCTTTGTGCTGAGGTGTAGAGATGGAGTTTTCAGTCAGTTCTCATTCTTTTAACCGTATTGGGAAAGGCATTAAGAAAATGCTGTGAGAGGAGCTGGTTGAGCTGGGAGTGCTATTTTGGTAACTGCAATATTTTTTTGCCTGCATGACAACGTGTTTTGGGTTTTGTACCAGGAGGAAGGCGAGGCAGCCCTGGCTGCAGGCTTGTCAGCTGCTTGGATGACAGTCGCTACAGGTTTAGATTGTATGGGGTCGGGAGTAAAATAACCCATTGAAACCTGCTGCAGGGGAGTTTGGACGTAACAGGCTCTGCTGAAAGCTTTGCTGTCTCTGATAGCTGCCTGTTTGCTTCAGGGTTAGGGTTTGGGTGAGCTCGCTGCCTGCTCTCATTGTCTGCTTTGGGATCACGGAGAGATTTGCAGAAGTGCAGCGGTGAGGTTGCCCAGAGGGTGTATATTTTTTTTCTTTTCCAAAGAAAAACTGAGGCAGGCAGCACCGGGATGGGGTCGCTCATCCAGAGTGAGAAGGGAGTATGGTGGAGGCTGAAGCATGAGTGTAACAAGGAGGGATGTCTTTGTTGCCTTGGTTAGGCTGACGCTGGAAACTTTTATTTTTGGCACTTTCAGAGACAGCACCTTTGTGTTTCAACTGTCTCTCCCTTTTTCTCTGCTTTGCATGTGTTTTTTCTCTTCCCTTCATTTGCCTGCGTCTCACCTTCTCTTTTCCTTCCCCTTCTCACCTGCTTTGCGTTGCTTTGAGGCAGCACCCACTGGAGGGCGACAGACACCTGTCCCCGTGCTGCCCCGCGTGGGAAGGGAGCGGACCCCACGCAGCCCGGGGGACAAAAGGCCGCTTCTCGCTGTCATTTATTAACCCACGTCTTTTATGTGTGGTGCCGGGGGTGTTTACTGCCACACTTGGCCAAAAGCGGGAGCTCACAGGTGGCACTGCGATACTGGGAGGTACTGGGAAGGTGGGTGTGTGCTTGGGGTGCTGGGTCCAACAACCCGGGGCTTTGTCTGTAAGGATTTTGCTCTGGGATTCAGTAGAAATTTGGGATGACTCAAATGCTGCTCTGTTTGGTTTTGCTGTAGCTAAGAGCAGACTGTTGTTGGCAGTGACTAATTGGCAGCTTTTGGGGGTTGCTTGGATGTTTCTTACACGGCAGAGGTGAAATGGGAGGACTGAGGCAGGAGGCTTTGGTGCATTTTAAATCCTGTATGAAAAGAGGTGCTACGTTGCTGGGGGAGAGAGGAAGGCGCTTTGGGTTGGCTTGCTCTTTCTGCACAGAGCTTGTGGAAGCCCGGTGCCCTGTTTGTAAAGCCTCGGGGATGGATTTGCCTTACAGGTGATCACTTTTCTCTTAAATCGGTACTCAAGACTGAGCTGCATCTTGGTGGTCTCTACCCAAGTCCTGTTGGCTGCACGTCTCCATAGAGACCCTCAGGCACAAGCCTTTAAACAGGCTGCTGTGTCTCTCAGGCAGTGACACCCCCAGTACTCAGTTCAAGACTCAGCAGCAAACCCCTGTTACTTTAATGATGTCCCTTCTAGCTTTTCCAGCACCCTTGGTTTGGGTAAAAACTGCCAGCTCCATCAGGAGAGGTATCCCTTCGCACCCAGGCATTTAGTCATGTTCTGAAAAGGTTATGCTCATTCATTTCTCTTAAATTTAACCATACTGCAATGCATGAAAATGGATGGGAAAGCAGGGGTAGTTAAGGCCTTCTGCAGGTAATGCTTGTTTGATTGCTCATACTCATAATGCGTAGATCGTTTAAGAAGTGCAGCTTTGAATAGATTAACTACTGGGATGAGTGCATTCGACTTCTCATCACTGACTTCAGCCCTGTGAAGGGGGGGGCTGCTTGCAGGACTGGGTGCTCAGCATTTGGAAGAAAGGTGTGAGGATGAAAGTTCTGTGATTTAACAATTGAGTTTCTCCATAAATGCATACCTGCTTGAATCCTCAGCTGTTGTAGTGCCACGGATTTAATAGATCTGTGTTGGCTGATTGTCATCCCAAGGCATGTAAACTCTAGGCAGTACTCTTTAAATTACAGTGTAGCTAATATTGATATAAGATAATGTGTTAGAAATTAAATGAGGGTTCCCATTGTGCACTGCTCTTCCCTCCCCCTGAGACAGCCATTGGAAGGTCCATCATGCTGCCAGGCTGTGATTCTGGAGCTGCATCTGCTGCGTTCTGTCAGCCTTGTTTTTGTCTGCATGTCTAGCTCCACACAAAAAGCAGTTTGACACTGGCTCCAAACCCTGCTCTGGGAGCATCCACAAATCCTCCCAGCTTGGCAGGTGGAAAGGGAGGGTGAATCAGCCGGCTGCAGGTGGGAAGCAGCAGGCAGATGGCATGCGGCCGCATGAGGGTGGCTGGTAAAAGCCACGTGCTGCTGGGCATGCTCATTCATTTCAGCAGTTACTGGATTTCCTGTTGTGGTTCTTTGTTGCCCAGCCCAGAGGAGCACCTTTGGCTGCAGCACTTGGGTCTGAGTGCAGCTGGTGCGGGGAAGTGATGATGCTGTGCCAAAGAGCAGCAGCAGCACCCAGGGCTGGAGCGCGGGGTAGGTGGGCTGCCCGCAGGTAGGAGAGCAATGTGTGCATAGAGTCATGGGTGCTGGTCAGCTAAAACGTTCTTAAAAGCACTCTCTTTTTGGCTCAGACCACGTGGCATTTGCATTTAATTTCATTGTGGCAGTATAGTTTCCTTACTCTTGAAACTGAAATTTTCTGCAGTGTTTTCCACTGAACGCAACAGATGAGAAATAACCTGGTTTGACATTGTTGCTGCCTTCAGTGTCATGGTGTTGTTCAAAACTAAGCTCGCACAGAAGAAATTCAGAAAGCTCTATGCATGCTAATGTTAAAACATGCCTGACTTGTCTTTCTGGACCCATTTTTTTTCCCTTTTATATATTTCTTTTGCCTTTCTTTTTCTCTTCTTATTTTTTTTTTTCCAAACAGGAAGAGAAAATCCACTCTGGAGAGACTCTTCTTCATGTAAGTGTTATTTATGCTTGTTTATGAAATTATTTAAAAAAAAAGGGTCATAAAGCTGGATTAAAATGTTCCATTTGGGGACATTTGCCATCTGTTCATAGAAACCAAGCGTAGAGCGTGTGAAGATAGGCTGTAGTGGTACAGTAACAATGCTCAGCAACTGTTACCTGAAGTCTATCTCTGCTGTTTTCTGTGTGTATCACTGCAGAGCTTAGAAACTGTGCAGACATTTAAGCAGCGTGCCTGTCAGGTTGGTGTGTAAATCCCAGAGGGGCAATATTACAGTGGTTTGCCCAAAGCAGAGGAGACGGATCGGTGAGAGCTCACTTTAGCACCTGAGTCCCTGAGCCCCAAACCTCATGACTAGAATCAGCTTCTCCACCTTGGATTCTACAAAATCCAAGTTCTGTCCGTAGAGCTGTTTGTTTGTGTGCATGTGTCCGTGTGGGTAAGAGAGAGTGTGCATACGCGTATTTGGCCTCAAATAGCGCACAGGTATTTCAGGCCTTTTCTACAGCCTGTGCTGATACCCATTAAAACAAGACTAAATGCCACTGTGGATTGGTGAATACCGTTGCAAATGTTTTGTGGAAGCATTTGGCTCCAGGCTGGACCCTCGGTCTGGAAGGGCCCAGTCCAGTATTCTTCATGGGACAAAGAAAGCTGCATGTCGTCAAAATCAAACGCTTTTCTCCACACCACGTAGTGATTTGGTTTCCTCGCAGATCTCTGATTTGATAACTCTTGAGTGTCATAGTAAGCTCTGCTCTGGTATTTCTTCCCAGTAAATAAATCCGATTAAACGTTCTAAGGGGCTGTGTAGATGAAGAGTCTCATTGCTTAACGCAAAATTAGCTCAGCAAGGAAAATGACTGCATTGTTCCCAATGCAGGGCCCGCTTTGCATAACTCTGAAGCATGTACTGTGTCAAGTGGCATGGCAAGCCCACGAGCGCTCACATCAGGCTGATTTCCCATAAACCAACATTTATTTATTTCTTTTTGGAAAAATAACATACATCTCCGAATTGCAGCACCCCATTTATGCTTGCATAGCAACTGCTGGTTAATATGTACCAAAGACGCGGTGTGGTAACAAATGTTTTTTTGCTATTGTTGAGCTGGAATGTTAGTTCAGCTTCTAGATAAAAGCGGCTTGCGCAAGGCGCCCTGATAGACCATAATTTCTGTGGCTTGTATGGTAGTTCTGTAGGCAACTGTGGTCTGCTGTTCCCCTCCCCTTGCTTCCCTTCATTTTCCATGTCAGAGAGGTGGGGTTAGGTGAGGGCGGAGCGGGCGGCCCTTTGAACCCAGCAAAGCATGAATGTGCAGCCCACTGCCAGGCGAGCATCTGCAGCGAGCACGCTGTGTTCCAGTTGTGTCTCTAGGAGGAAAGTTGTAGGGCACTTTAATTAATAGCTTTGAACAGTAAGTGTTCTCTGGCTGGTTTTATGGATGTCATGGGGCTGCCTTTTCAGTGATAGGAGAAAGGAGCCCCCCAAAAGAATTAAGGAATCATGCTTTCTTATAATTCACATCCTAGTTGAGGCTAGTTCAGGGGTTGGTGTGTTTGTCAAGGTACATGATTGTTTCTTAAAGGCGATGGAGAAGGAAAAATTCCAGAAGGCATGTGATTATTATCATCTTCAAGATCAGTATTTCATTCTAGCATAGGCAGTTCAAACCTGCACGTTTCCCAGAGATTTTTATATGGGAAACAGTTGGGGGGTGGGGTGGAGGGTGGGGGGGGGAAGACAAAGAAAAGAAAACAAAAACACAACATAAAACACCTTTAAAGAAAGAAGCTCCCAACCAGAGAACGCAAACAGATGAACCCTGCAGAGGTGCAGAAAAACTGCAGAATGAGTGTTCAGCCCTGCGCAGCACAAGTCTGCAGAGTTTTCTCTGGACATTTCAATATCACCAATAATTGGGAGCCTCCTAAATCCAATATGTATGCTCCAAAATGAATGAGCAACGAAAGGTTTGCGGTCCATAGGCCGTCTGTGGTCCACGTCCATCACCTGCTGTGGCTTTTCGACAGCTAACAGCAAGCTTTGAGCATCAGAGCCTCTCTCTTCTGGTTCTGTGCATGAACTATTACGATTTTGACTCAATAACTCTACTTGTGCCTGACTGTGCATCGGCTCCCTTTGGCTTCTTCAACTGTGTGGGCTTCCTAGAGAGTTACACCCCAGGGATGGGCTAGGGAGGCTGTTGCAAGATGGTGGCCCTGATGGGCAGCCATGCTCCTCGAGCCTAGTCAGATGGGGATGACTCCTGAGGCGCTGAGTGTGTTGTGGGGGGATAGCCCACAAGTCGGTCACAGTGACAGGAAGGACTTTTTGTGCCAATGACCAGCCTTATGTAGTGGTAATGATAAGAAAGGGACCATCTTATTGTAGTCACTTTGCGACAAATACTACCACAATTCATTACTTTCCATCAGTGCCTCATCCTATGGAAGAATCACCACTGCCCATCTACATTGAGGAGGGGACAGAAGTCCCGATTGGTGAGTGCAGTTGGGATGGGATCTTTTTAAGGGGGGGTATAATGGTACTTGGGGTTTATATTCCTCATGTTTGTCTATACCCGTTTGTCTTTGAAAAAAAAAAAATAATAAGGCTTGTTGCAAATGTTTTGTTTTTATTTTCTCAATGCAAGTGTGTTTTAGAGTTGCTGAGAATTGATAAATGCTACTAAGTGTTGGTTCCCATCCAGTCGTAAGACAAAGCGTGGGATGTATGCAGCAGCTTCCATGCAGATGTCTTAGCACAATGCTGGGGATGGCCACAAGTATCAGAAGAGGTAGTGCCCACATCAGCCTTTGACCTCAGTGTTGAGATATTCAGGATATTCTGCCAGTTGGGCCAGCAGTTTTTGCCTTGCTCACACTGTCTTGCCTGCAGACTGACATTGCATACCCTGCTGAAAAGCCAGGAGACGAGTTAGAGAGGTTTGCCATGACCTGTGTTGCACACCCTCGTGTCCGAGCTCTGGTCCAGGCGTACCATCATTACATGTATACCTAGGTTCAGTTTTGTTCTCGTTTTATTCTGTTGTGTTAGTGGGGCTTTCTTTTGTTTGTTTCTTTGTTGTTGTTTTGTTTTTGTGTGTGTGTGTGTGTGTGTGTGTGTGTGTTTGTTTGTTTTCAAATAGAGGAGCAGTCTTTCAGATAATCCATAAAGAAAGGTACTAAAAGATCAGTAAGTTTGTCTGTGGTGATCTCTTTGGACTATAGAACGTTGAGGCTACATCATTTCCCAGAGCCCCTTATTCTTGGATGCATTCAGTAAGTGTGCCTTGGCTACCACCTGCAGAGTCTGTACTGTTGAGCAGTATTCTTCAAGTAACTTTTTCTTACCATACACCCTGATTTTTTCCATTCCTAAACTGAAGAAATTGCTCCTTGTCCTACTATCTTTTGAGCTAGATTAATTACGTGCCTCTATACAAAATGGTACCTTGAAGGTATTTATAGGTGGATAGCAGCCCAGGAGTCTTCTTAATTATAAACCCTATTAATTTATCTCTCTTACTCTCTCTTTAGATCTTTTTTTGTTGTCCTTGCTTGTATTTTCTTTACTTTTTCTATCACCTTAGTAATCTGGAGATGTGGTATACTGAGGTTGAACAGTTCATGCTATATATCCACTGCAGTTGTTTTGACATGACAGTATGCTTTAGATTTCCGTATCACTCCTCCATATGCACACACCCAAAAATAGCCTAGCTCTGACCCTTCTGCATCGCTCAAAAGCATCACATATACAAACTGAATTGCATGGTTAATTTTACCTGCAGTCACCTTTAGGTCTTTCTTGAGTTCACAGCAATGTCACTGCTCTCCTGAGATGTGGGGCTTTTTGTTAGCAGCGAAGCCCCATCCCATTCCATGCTTTCCCCTAGTTTTCCTTCTAGTTATAGAAATTCTTCAAGTAAAAGCTGACAGGGCTAGCTCTCTCCTTCGTGTTGTACATTTCCTTCTTGTTAAACAGCTAACGTGTTGTTGCTGTGTCCCTTGTGTGTATGGTATGACGTGGCCTTTCCACATCACAGTTAACTTTTCTCTCGCCTCCTCTGGGATTACAGTCAGCTGAACATCTGAACAGCATCTGTCCCCTCTGGTAGAACCATCTGGTTGCTTTATGGTTCAACCATAGGAGTATTAAGTTCTGTCCCAGACTGTGATATTTTCAGCTTGTCTGTCCCATTGCACTGAGGAGGCGTAAAGTGCTGAGGTGCTGCTATCTGCACAAGGACTGTAAGGTTGATGAATGACAAAACCAACCAACCCCCAAAAGTAACAAGGGAAAAAAAAAAAAAAAACCCTGAAAAACAGCGCTGAGAGTGGAAAGCTTTTTAGAGGATGTTTGTTCAGTGTTGTCATGAAGGAGATTTGTTGGATCAGAAATGCAGCAATAGCTGTGAAGTGCCCAGATTGGGTTGGGAGCTGCATCGTTTCTATTTTAAGTATGTATCTGGGCTGTCAACGCCACAAGTTGTAGTTGAGGGAGAATGAGTGGAAAAAGTAAATGATGCAGAAATGAGTGGAAACCACAAGCTCTAGGTTTGGGTTTGAGCACCAGGCATGGGTCAGGGCTTTTGTGATAGTTGTGTGCAGTGTAGATGGTCAATCTAGGAAGTTGGCTGCAAAAGTCTGCTCCGGGTTTAGGTCTCAGTTCTGGTCTTACTTTCCATTCAGCTTTCTGGAGTGATCCAGGTTCAGGGTATTTGTTTACACCTGTGTAGAGCAGAATAGGATGTAAAAGAAGCCCTTCCTGAGTTTGGGCTGGTGAAAAATAACATGCAGTGCAGTTGTTAAAACTATTTAGCACAACTGTCACTTTTAAAACACCTGTTTGGAGAACTTAGATCATTTCCTCATCTAAAACACATTTTGGATAGTGTACAAAGTGCATGCTATTCTAGCCCAGCCCAACCAATAGTTGTGGAGTGCTTTGTAACTTCTGTATGTACGAAAAAAAGAGAAATCAGTTCTTTCCGAGTCTAAATTTAACAACCCTAATTATTTCAAGCAATTTAAGAGGAAACATAAATCTCACTTGTTTTCATGAAGCAGCTGTAATAAACAGCAGCTAAAAATAATGGCTTATAATGAAAATCTAGCTAGCGCTATCGTGAATTAACCAGCAAAAGGTCTGCTACATAGGATCTAGCCAAAGGCAGCATTTCTTTCTCTGGAAGGAGAGTGTTTGCATTGAGGAGAAGGTGGTTATTCCCTAAAAGCTGTTTTTATCTCCTTTCGTGAGATGAAGGCATCAGCATCTCTGCTTGAATGTCTTGTGATTGGAAGAAGCTCTGAGCTCTGCACACTTTCTGCATACTTCTAGCAGTTTCTCAGGCACATTCCTAGAGGAAGGTAGGTAAGCTAGGTGCAAACAAACACCTTATCAAAAGAGAAGTTGAGCAGTTCAGAAGATTCTAGTTGAAAGAATAGGCAGAGTGGACTGTTGTTCATCATTGCTGGTCTATAGTGGGGAATGGTTTCAATCTGAACCTCCCTTCTTTTATAGGGACTGGCTATAAGGAAGGTTTTTACAATAATGGAGGTGAAGCACTGGCACAGGCTGCCCAGAGAGGTGGTGGTGCCCCGTCCATGCAGACAGCCAAGGTCAGGCTGGACGGGCTCTGAGCTCCTGATGGAGCTGTGGGTGTCCCCATTCATTGCAGGGGAATTGAACCAGACAGCCTTTAAGGGTCCCTTCCAGCTCAAACGATTCTATGGTTCTGTGGTTTATAAAGGAAAAAAAACAACAACAAAAAACAGGAAGAAAATATTTGTACTGGCAGTTGCTGTATTTGAGCCATACAGAACGTCGCTGAGGGAGTAATTGCCTCCTCAGGGATCAGGGAGCAATAGAGCTGTAGGTTGAGATGTTTGTTTATGTTATTCCTTCCAAGTCACATTTTCAGAACTTAGTGTTGTTTAATAGTGCCTGTCAAATTAGCTGCAGAGGCGCACAAAATCAGGATCTAATTCTCCACTGATTTACTCCAGCAGAGTTTTGTTGATTCCAGCAGCATTGCTATTGCTTTATCGCTGTACAAACAGAGTCAGAGCCAGATCCCCTTGTTGAAGGATCAGCCCTGCTGACCTTGAACCCTGAGGCATGTCTGCAATAGATCTGAGTCCCTGCGCAGACAGAATCCCAGCAGTCTGCTTCTGACCTTACTGGTGTACTTTTGCTAATGAATAGTACTGCCGTGGTGGACTTTAAAATGTATGTGAGTGTTACAGATAACTTGTCTGTGTAGGATACTTTCCCCCATTAAATCAGTTCACTGTGATGGAAAACTCCGTTAGCACTCTGAAACCATATTCTTTTGGTGGTGCTCAGAGGTCATGGTGTAGCCCAGGCTCATTTGAGTCATCTTGATTAGGGAAGAAGAATTTTCTTGTAATCACACAGACTTTCTTGTGCTGCTGCTCAGTCCCTGCTTTTAAGCATCTCTGATGTCTCATTAATGGCAAAATCTTTCCTGCATTTCCAGTCTTCTCTTGCTTTTGAGCAGACTCAGTGAGGGACAGATGCTTTGTTATTTTCATTTCATCCCTTGATAAGACAGTTAGAGCTGGTTTTGTTTTGTTTTTAAAGCAGTCATCATAGGAAGTGCAGCTTTCTCAGGCATTCAGCACCCTAAAGAGAGCTGCTACGGGGTCTCCAGGAGGTTGCCTTCCCTTCTTAGGGAAGAGAAGCATTGCTGTCATACGTACTTCTGGGTTTGCTCTTTCATGGGGTGCTGGCATGTGAGAAGCTTGGTTTTTGCCAGGTACTCAGTGCCCTCTGCAAGGTATTGAGTGGCCTCCTGTCCTTTGCAGCCAAAAAAGAATTGATTGCTCTTGGCATCAGGCAAATCTGGACTCAGAAGACTGCAGGTAGTATTCACCAGTTATTTATGTGCTTTTGCATGCCAGAGTTTGTCCCTAGAATATAAGAGACTTCAGGCATTAATGACGCTTGCCACTAACATCCTTATTTTATATTATGAAAATAATAATGCAATAATGAACATGGCTTTTATTTCATTACCACAGGGAAATTAATTTATTATTTTTTTTAATTAGCTGCAGTCCAAGTAACTGTTAGCTCTGTAGCTTCGTTGCAAAGTGTGAGTTACGTACCCTGAATGAGCAACATATTCCAGTTTATTGTGGCACAACGAGTCACGGGACACACTGTGGAAAGCAATAATTGCCATGCGCTGTAATGTTCATTAGGGTGTTCTTGTTTGGTTTTCTTGAAGGAATATGTTTTTAGCCTGACCATGAAATGAATGTTCTCTGTTATGCTGTCAGTGGGGAGTGCTGCTTGGTTTGTACTTGGCTGCAACTCACTCGTTTGTCGCTCACAGCACACACCCTCTGCATCTGCTTCTTTCTGATGGCTTGTGTTGTGTACGTGCAGTGTCAGTATATGAAGGTTGAGCTTTCCATTTTCTGTCAGTTATCTTTTCTTCCCTTAAATTCTAGTCTTCTTTCTTGCCCCAGTAGGAAAATTCAGATTGGTTACTAGGAAAAAAATGGTTCACCTCAGAGGAGTGAAGCACTGGGACAGGTTGCTCACGCATTGTACGGGCTGCACTCAGATTTCAGAGCCTGACAGAACAAGGCCACCTGTTGGCCCTGCTCTGAGCAAGAACCTGGTCTGCACGGCCTCCAAAGTCCCTTCATCCTCATTACTTTATGGTTCTGTTTAGTACCCAGTTCCTGTTCTGATTCAGCTCTGCTGGTGCATGTGTCATTATCTCCTTGCCCCCCTGACAGCAGGAGTGACCTCATGAGGGTCAGTGAAGTTACTTAGGGCTTACTCATGGCTGATCAAAGTCAGCCCTCTGATGTGGGTAGAAGGTGAGGTTTGGGTATCTCTGTGTTCAAGCAGCCTTGAAGAGAGTTCTGGGATATCTGGGATTTAGCAGCCACCAACTGCCCTTGCTCTGCCGGTACGTGCTGCTCTCCTCATGTGGCCAGGGCCACGTGAGGGACTTAATGCAGCACGAAGCATCTGCTGCTCAGCTCAGTGCCTTCCCAGCCCTGCAGCTGTCTGCCAGAGAGCTTGTGGTGTGCAGACAGCCGCCGGTGAGCTCCATAGGGCAGCAAAAAGGTGCTCTTTCTCAGAAGAGTCATGTGCTCCCATTCACCCTAGCAGCAGTGAGCTAGATCTTATTTACAATATGTAAGAGACTTCCAATTGCTTAGAAAATTAAAAAAAAAAAAAAAATTAAAAAAAAGAGGGGGGGAGAGGAAATGGGAATAGAGTTGCTGTTCCCATAGAATCTACCTGGATAATGTGTTATTATTTTGATTTTTAATCAACAAGATTTTCTCTCTGTATATGCATCCTCCTTAAGTGATGTAGTGGGCTGCACTTTCCAACATGAAAAGGCCTTGTGCCATGCAGAGGAGTACAGCAGTGTCATGTACCACCATCGTGGTCAGTAGAGTCGAGGGCCCCTTCTCCTTCACTCCTTTTGCAGGTCCCATTCAATGATGTTCATGTAAGGAATGTGACTGAATCACGTGGCTTTGTGCTCCTCCAGACCTTACCTACCTACCCAAATCCAGGAAGGTGAACTGGAGGAGGTCCTCCTGCTTTCTGCTGTCGTTTTACATACGGAGAGTTTTTATGGCTCTCTCAGCTGTTTGCCATGTACCCATCATTTGCAGTGCAACTGCAAACAGTTTCCCACCTGTCTATTTATAGCTCTTTTGCACATGAAAGGAAGTCATGAAAAACAGTTGTTGTCATGATGAAAACAGCTTCAGATATTAAAGGTTAATGTGCCACGTCTGTTGTAAGGATCTTTGCTGACATGAAATTACACTAAGAAAGCATTTGTCCTCAGTGGTTCAGCTTTACCAACTGTGTCTGAACTGGTAAGCAGGAGTAGGGTAAGTTTATGGTAGTCAAGTTGGGACTATAAAAGTAACAACATGCAATGAAAGGCATCAACTGCCTTTGAAAAGAGAAGAGATGGAGCAAACTGCTGAGGTTGTTTGTATGTTGTCATGCTCTATCTGGGGATGCTTACCTGCAAAAGCTAGCAGAAAAGCAAGCACCTGCAGCCCACGGGAGTGACAGTGATTGTGCTGCAGTACTCGTGTCACACTGAGTCACCCTTGCTCTTAGGAAATTCCCTGCAGGGGCAGCAGTGCCAGTGTGAGTCCAGCAGGGCTGTTGTCCCAGTGGTGTGTGGGATCAGGGTGTTGTTTGTGCTTGGTGTGGGCTTGGCACTTTGCAACCCGTGGTATGCAGAAGTGGTTTAGAAGTTCTCTTCCCTGGAGAAGTGGAGTATTTGTTCAGGTGCTGTCTGGTTTTTCCTATCTCTTGACATAAAAACAAATGCAGCTCTCTGAACTGATGGTAAAGGTTGTCCATGGCTAAACAGAACTGAAAGTACGCCTCTATTGGAGATGAGCCCGTGTTTCAAAGCATACCGGTTTAGAGATCGATGCAGAAGTACTTAGTTCAAACAGAAACCTTCAAAATAGATGAGGATTGATGAAAAATGCGCGGATTTTGATCAGCTCGTGTCCACTGAGAGGCCTGTAGGAGCCAGTGGCCCCACTCTGACGTGCCCTACGTGCAGGGGCTGTAGCTGGAAGCTGTGCCAAGGCCAGGCTGGGTTTGCACAAACTGAGCCAGTGTCCAGCCTTGCAGGCAAGCACCAGCTGTGCAAAGTGAGAGACAGCATAGTACCTGCACAGCTTCGCTTTTCCTTTCTTTTTGTGCCTGTTAACAGAGCTGTTCGTCAAAATTGTGTTCTCTTTCTGAGCTTGTTCATCAGTGCTGTCACTTCTCCTTTTAGCATATCCTTGGCAGAAATCCCCCACTCTCTGTTTTGCCCCACCATCTCAGTAGCTTCGGATTCATTTCCTCTGCGAAACTTCATGCGTTTCAAGTTTCTGTTCCATTTTTTTTCTCTTCTTTTTTTTTTTTTTTTTTTTTTTCTGGAAGGGAAGCAAACAACAACAGTGCATTAAACCTCAGGGTGCTTAGGAAGTCTCTTCTGGCTGAAGTGATGCTCAGCAAAGGCTGCTGCCCCACCTCAGCCCGCACAGACATCTCCTGCTGGGATCTGGATTGTGAGAAGAAAGGGCTGTGGGACCTGCTTAAGCAGCTGCCTCAGGTGGGCTTAGAGATCTGTCCTCAGCTGTTGTTTGAATTAAGAAGAATGGGCAGAAACAATGAGAACACAACGTGGTCTTTGCATTGAGGTGTCCTGTGCAGATGCGGCAACGGCTCGGTAACAGAGCAGATCAAAGCCTTCAGTGGGTATGGGAAAGTGGGCTTGTTTTTCCCAAAACATGTTCTCTTACATATACACCTGTTTCCTCCCTATTTAAGAAGTATACTGAAAAAATGCAGCAATCTTCAGTTAAGAAAAATCTAAACACCAATGCTAGTAAAGTCAATAAATTTAAGGCTAAATTTAGAAGTAGATGGGCAAAAATACTCAAACAAGCAGGTGAGGATGGAATGATTTATTCCCCAGAAATAATGACATAATGAATTCATACATTTAGTTGTTCATTTATTTCATTGAATGGCCACTTTATTGTTTCTCCCCCATGCACTGAGGCACTGCTCTGCTGCTGAAGCACGGAGATGGCTCTCAGACATTAACATGCATTGTAAGTGGCTTGCAGATGTGTCACGTACAGTCAATACGTTATTAATCACGTAGAAAAAATTCAATAGACACAGCACACAACACTGACTATTCAAGCTCACAAGCTTTGTGTGCTTTCAGATTTTGTCCTCTTTTTATAGCAGGATGCGAGACATGTCTGTCATTTTTTTTTTGTGTGGTTTATTAGTGGCAGTAGAACTTGTTTAATTAACACCCAGGCTTACTTGAGAATTGCAATCCTCCAAGCAGCAGAGCTTTAGAATCAAGAGTCAGGTACAGAAATGCTTGCTTCTTTAGTTGAAAGTTGGCTAGCTGCAGGATGCAAGCTGGTTGGAGAGCTGAAGATGCGCACAGCTCATCGAGTCACATTTATGATGCCCATCCTGCCTGCAAAGCCATCACCTTGGATACACTTGGATACACTCCTGTGTTTTGTTAAGATCAATCTCGGAAAGATTAAGGCTTTGAGAGGTGGTATCACACAGAGAATTAATGTTTTTTCACTTTGACAACATGAGAGCTGGTACAGCACAGAGCGTGGGGGAAGCAGCGGGGAGCTGGTGCAGCTTTCCAGGCTCCTGACAGCCAGGAGCCCGCTCTGGAGCACCCAGGGGCATTAAATGAGGTCAGCAGTTGGCTTCACATGAACAAAACCAAGCACTCATTGGATATTTTCCCACATGTAATTACCAGTGCAGGGTACCTTGGATGAGCACTTTCCATTCGTTCTCCCTTCTTCTGCCAGCCCTTGCTTTCATAGACTTCTCCATGCTCTTTTTTGTGCTTTGGCCTTGGGTTTTCTTCCTTGAGGGGAAGGCAGAACAGGAGGGGAGCAGCTCTCTGCTGCGGGACGCTTGGGTTTTGGGTTACAGGAGAGCTGCAGGTTCTGGTTTCCATTCCTTCAAGGCTGGGAAGCATCACCTCCACCTCAGTCCCGCGACTGGATCGTGTTCCCACTGGAACCCATTGGGGTTTGACCTCAGTGGGTCATCACTCTCTTTCACCTCACACAATGGGAAGGGAGGTTTTAGTTTTCTCCCATTGGGTGCATCCCCGTGGGTTGGTTGTAACTGAAGTATAGCAAAATGAGCATCTGCAGCATTACATGACAACAAATTTTCTGCTGCTGAAATCCCAGCAAAGGTTCCAAAATTTATAACAGCTCTGTACCTATTTGAACTGTTTGAAAAACCTGAATGGAAACATCACAGAGAAGAAAAGAGTATGTGGAGAAAAAAGTATATATATCTTTTGTCCAGATCGCTACTGATGAAGAAGAAATTGCATTAAGCCTTGGGCTTTCCTCTCAGAATAGACTTCAGCTTTATGAAGGAGTGTGTTTTCCTCCTGGAACATTTTCAGTAGCAGATTTTTCAGTCAACCTTAGGAAACTCAAAAATGTGTGGTAGTGATAGAAAAAGGAAAGATGAATAAATGAAAGGGGAGATGGCAGAAGCTGGAGGGAAAACTGAGAAAGAAGAAAGATGAATTGATAGTTGTTTAAATAAATACATCTACCCAGGGAAAAATAACCAGGAAGAAAGGAGTCCATTAAAGGCAAAGAGACTGAGTGAGAGGGAGCTGAGGCATTGCTAAGAACAGGGTCAGTGTGTGCAGTAAAGGAAGGGATATCATTTTTCAGAAGCCATAGATATTTTGTTCAATGAAGGAACCTGGATGTGAGTTAAGGACGGTGCTTTTTGTAGGGGCCACGCTGGAGGCACTAGTGTGGCCTCAAGGGCTGCCAAACATACAGGCCTTTTCTTTTGCAGATCAGGAAGACTCATGCTAAGGCCATAAGTTTGATCAAGGGGCTGTTTATTTTAATCACATATTGATTGGTTTAACCACACTGCTCCTTGAGGGAAGGCAAGCTGTCAGCATCAAAATTTAAAGCTTTCGAAGTTCCAAGTAATCCTAGGAAATGAGCCAAACATAATAAATGCAGTTTTATTCCGACCTGGTCCTACTGCTGTTGAAATCGATGCCATCTTTTCCCTAGCTCTCAGCAAGAGGTGAAGCTGCTTATTTAAGAGCAACTCCTCAGATCCAGCGATCAGGGCAGCTGGTTCTGAAACAGTCACAAATATAAGCATGAAACACAGAAAGAAGCTTTCCAACAGATACAGGAAAGCTCTGTTTTTAAGGGAGCGTTACGTCGATTTCCAAGATTTGAAAGAAAAAGTTGGCAGAAAAATTCAAGAGATAATAATGTCCAAAGAGGTATTGAGTTTTAGTAGGGCTAGAAAAATTAGTTATAATGTGATAATGGTTTTTGAAATACATCTATTTGAGACAGAAAAGAAGGAGAGAGCATTGAGAAGCTCGGGGTACACAGTGCACGCAGGCAGAATTTGGTAGAAGAGGGTCCTTATATGTGATGGTACACATCACACGGCAAAAATAGTCCCAAAATCAGCCATGCAGACATGCAGTCATTCCTCGAGCAGAATTCCTATTAAGGTCAGAGCTACTCAGAGTATATACTTTGCTTTTAGTTTTCTAACGGAAGAAAGAGCTATAAAACAAATATTCAGTTTTGATTCTAGTCACAAATAGAGTGCAACCAATCCCTATTCAAAGTTTATATGCAGCGACCAGAAAAGAAGTAGCTCCTTCACTGCGGTTTGTGGTCTTCAGATACAAGACTAGACATGCATTTCTAGCACACACAAATATTTACAAATGCCTATGTGTGTGTACGGGCTGACTTTGATTTCTGTGTATCCATCGGAGCTTGGAAAACTACTTGTTTGAAGACTTGATTTTTAAGGATTATTGAGTGAGGTAAGCTCCACAGTGATTTTGTCCTTGGGACTCCTCCTGGGAGGTGTTACCCTATGTCGGTCTCCTGTGTCTGGCTGTAAGAAACTTGGAGTGGATCACTCCTGATTTCTCCAGAGCAGAAATCGAACAGTGCATTTTCAGATGTGTAATCTCGGGGTTGTCTGTCCAAAAAAGTCAGTGGTTCAGCAGTGATGTGTGTTGTGTCATTCTGACAGCCAAGAGGTGTTGGTGGCCTTCCTCCACATGCATCACTCGCCAAGAGGCCTCTGCACGGCCTCCCCCTCCTGTTACCCCTCATTTTTTGCATGTTAAGAAGGATTGCATTTCAGTGCCAGTGTTTTTTAAAGGGTCTGGGTTATCTGAGGCGCAGGCTGTACGTGCAAAGATACGATAGGTGTATCACAGCAGATGACCCAGGTCAAGTTAGCTGTGAAGGCTCTCTCCTTGTGGGTAATCTCATGGTATTTTCAGGGACTGCCATGGAAGTCAGCAGGAGAGTTGGGCTTGTCACAGGGATATTTCCCATGGGGAAATCCCTGCACCGGGCACACGGGGCAGATGTGTGATTCTCCTTGAGGAGCCCGTGAGGTGCTCCTGGCTTTGTAGGGAACAGACATTTGAGTCATGCAGCGAGGCCATGCTTGCTCCCTTGTTCTGTTTTTCCACATTTTACCAGCATTGATTTGACAATCGATATCCTTCGTCCTCAGTTAGTTAGGATTTGTACCAGTGTACGTGAGAGTGGATTCTGGGCCTGGCTCCCCTTGCTGTTGGGTCAGGCTGTGGCTGTGGGGCTGCGCTCAGCCTAGCAGCATGTTGCGGTGGGCAGGCCTGACTGCTGCTCTTTATTTATCCCTATTAAGTTCATCAGATGCAGACAGAGCTTCCTGGGGCCATCCAAAGCTTCCTGGAGGGGTACTCTCACAGGCAGCTGTGTCTCTTGGAGGCAGACGCGTGTCTCCAGAAGGCAGACATGTGCCTCCGACTTGGATCGCTCGTTTCGGACTATGTGGTTGTAAGAGCATTTTCTTACAATATATTTCCTTGGGGGATCAGATGGACTTAGATCTCGGATACCATCCCCACCAAGTGATACAGTAAAAATAACCTATTATTCTTTGGTTCTGACCTGGGCGGTGACAGCATATTGTTTCAGCATCTCTGTCAGACTGTTTCCCTTAAGAGCCATTTTAACCTCACCCAGTGGGACATAACTAAAGGAAATGAAACTCCAACCGCATTAAGGAAAAAGACAATGCCTTTCACTAAACAAACTTTATTTTCTTGGCTTTTCTTCGCCAGGGAGAATCGCCCGTACCCCCCACCCTTGCAGCCTTTGTAGACAGTTCCTGTAATTGGGAATGGCTGGGTGGACACCAGTGGTTGGCAGCGAAGGGGGATAAATCCGACATCCCTTGAACGTGACACAGACTGGGACTGCAGTCCCAGGTGGCTGCTCATTGTCAGTTCCTATGGTACTGGTCAGCGGTACGTGCCTGCCAGCCACAGCTGCTGGCCCTCGAAACACAATCTGCTTTTAGCAAGACTAGATAAGAAAGACACAGCCAAGCTGGGCTGTTACTGGTGTTAGATCACTACAGTACCATGGTCTGCTAGCTAAAGCTCGTGACTTGTTGTGGTGGACCGTCTCTTGGCATCGGGTGAAACAACCACCCCATGCAGCTACAAAGCAGGCACCTGAGGAAGCACCATTTGACACGTGGTGCGCAGGTATTTAGGATAAACTGCGGTGTGGTCAGGGAGAGTTAGGGTTACGGAATGAGAAACGTTGCACTTTCTGTGCAGCACCGAGGAACATTCGGGTCAAAGTCGAACTGCGGTGAGGAGGATTAGAGCCGGCAAAAAGTAACTAAACAACTCTCTATTGCAGGGTGAAAATGGATTGCAAAGGCATCACAGCCCAAGCACAGTTTTTCATCTTAGAAGTGGCTGATATCTGTAGTTCCCCTTGTTTTTTGCCATGCCAGTTCTCGACGTGTCCAGCGCTCTGTTTCAGGATATTTCCAGTATCAGTCCCCACGGAGCGTAGTTAAGCTCCAATTTCGGACCTTAATCCCGCCGGGATCTATAAATGTATGCGTCTCCTTGCCCCATTAAGCAGGTTTATGGCTGTCCCAGCAGCTCACCCACAGATTCTGACAAACTAAAGAGTATCCTAAGCACTGGATGTGAGTTTTGCTCTCTTTTGCACGCTTTCTCCCTCTGCTGATATTTCAGTAACCCCTGTGAAAGAGCAGCTTCCATGAGAGCTCATATGCTCTCCTTTTCCAGAATAGTCTGTCACCTGGTGGTTACGGCATTCTCCTGCCAAGTTAAAGGTGTGGATTAGTTTGGCCTATACCTTGTCTCTAGCAGGAGTCAAGAGGAGGTGTTTGAGAGGAGCACATCTCCTGCCCCATACCCAGACCCATAGCGGGCAGTGGAGGTCCACCACTCTGTGGGTAACTTTCTCCTCCTGCGAGCTCTCTCTGCTGTTAATTAAGAGGTATTACAGTTGTAGCAGACACCAGTGGCCCATTCTAAAAACAATAGAAAGTCATAATGATCAGCACTGGGGAGATTAAAGTTCCTTTTTAGATCGTGGCCTGATAGGCAACTGCTGTCGCAATAACCGCTTTGCGAAGGCCACAGACATATCAGTGGGGCGAACGTGGGGCTGCTGTGGTGCTGAAATGTTAACCTTCTGAATCTTTCCGTGGTGCACGGAAAGATTTACGGGTACAGTGATGCATATCTATCTCAGAATCATGTTCGGATTAAAAACTTCCTGCAGAGCTAATGTCAGCGCAGGTTTCAGGTCACTGCTACAAGCTAAATCAGGTTAGAGATCAAAACCAGCAGGCAGGTAGGAGGCTTGCAGCTATCAACTGGGATAATCTGAAGCATGATTTTTTATGGCTGCACCTGCAATGACACGTACAAGCGGGGAATGGTTGTGGTCTGGAATGAACTTGCTGGCTTGCCTGGATCTGGTGAAAATTCCACGTGCTTTTCAGCATCAAAATACTATGCAAAAATAACCGGTCGGATCCAGCTGAAGTCACTTGAGATATATGAAGAATGAATTGGCCTCATGTGCCTGAATTCAGGTTTAACAAACAGACTGCAAGCTATTCCTAACTTATTTTCATTAGACAATCTGTGTAAAGAGACACTTGTTAGGTATAATACTCCTAGCTGTTATTATTTACACAATCTCTGACTTTTGTATATTGCAAATTAAATATATAAATCCTAAAGTAGGCTCCTGTTTAATATGGTTTGGGTTTTGCATCAGGTGATTCATGCCACTGGATTTTAATTAAGTAAGGAGTCATCATTCTTGGCAAATTGTTCGGTTGCTGCATAGGTGTGATAATTGAATCTGGAGGTTTATTTTTGTCCATTTATTGATGTCGAGGGAAAACAGCACAGTTATGAAAATGGAATAAACTGCAAAGGTTTCTTCAGTTCTTGCAGGCTGACTGGGACAAATGACTTTCCATTCCAGGTTTTATGAATATATAGTTTTCTGAAAGCATAACAGCACTACAGGGAAAGGAAACTGCAGGCAATAAATGATGCAGTGTGGCTTGTGTTATTGGGAATTGGAAGTTTTATCTTTAAAACATAAGAGGTACTGTTCTGCTGTATTTCACTTCTGAGCAGGAATCAGATGCAGTGCTTTGTACCTTACTGTGGACGTGGAAGCAGCTTGTGACATTTGCCTGTACTGCAGACAGAATCTATAGCGGAGGCAAGGCTCAGCGCGGCTGCTCGCTGTGCAGCTTTGCTGCGCTGTTGTCTGTGGGCAGCAGGTAGGCAGCAGGGTCAAGCCTTCACTGTCCCCTGCATTGCAAGGACAGCAAGGAGGTGGCCACAGAGTCCCATGCTGGTTTGTCTATCTGTCCTGGTCAGTGAAGGCAGCAGGTGTGTGTGTTTTCATACCTCACTTGGATAAATAAATAAACACACTGTGTTGTTTTTTTTGTTTTTTTTTTGTGGAACTGACTTTGATTAAAGAGCTCTTGCAGCATTAGAGAGCTCCACCTGTCAAGACTTCTTAACGAACCCAGTGTATTACTATTTTTTTTTCTGTGTAGAGAGCAGAAACATGGCAACAAAGGAGAAGCTTCAGTGCTTGAAAGATTTCCACAAGGACATCCTCAAACCTTCCCCCGGCAAGAGCCCGGGGACGCGGCCTGAGGATGAGGCAGAAGGAAAGCCGCCCCAGCGGGAGAAGTGGGCGAGCAAGATTGACTTTCTGCTGTCCGTGGCTGGGGGATTTATTGGCTTAGGCAATGTCTGGCGGTTTCCGTATCTCTGCTACAAAAATGGCGGAGGTGAGTATGTATTTCCTTCTCATGACTCAGTCAGCCTGCCTCATCCTTGCTCTTCTCATTGCCTCCTTCCCGTTTTTAAAAGGGGTCGTCCGGCATCTGTTTTCTGCCCTTTTCACCAATCTTTGGGATGGGAGAGATTGATTTATTACTTACTAGATTTTGTTAAAACTCACAGGAAACCAACAGCGCTTTAAGTTTCATACTACCGAACCTTTTGTACTCTTTCATTCTGCTGCCATGAGTCTGACTCTGGTGGGCCATTATCGCAGCCTCGTAGTCTGTTATGCACTGCAAATACAAGCAGAGGGGGTGACTCAATAATCAGACAAAACATCAAACAATGGTTTCTGTCGGATTTCAGAGTAAGAGCATTGTGAGCCACGTGAAATGGTTGTGTGCCTAACCCCATTGTTATTGCAGGTTTTCATCTTAAGAAGGTAAGGCAGTGCCCTTCCATCTGCATGTACCCATTTCATTTGCAGTCTATGTACATGAGCAAAAATACCTCTGAATTAAAAACGTTGAATACTGATATTAAAGTATCAGATCTGCTTCTTTGATTATATATGCCTGTTAACAATTTGTAAACTATTCTGTGCAGAGTCACTCACTTTGTCTCCGTTTTATCCTGTTATATTTTCTCCACAGGTGCATTTCTTATTCCTTATTTCATTTTCCTGTTTGGGGGAGGTCTTCCCGTTTTTTTCCTGGAGGTGGTGCTAGGACAGTATACCTCTGAAGGTGGAATTACATGCTGGGAAAAGATCTGCCCTATTTTCACTGGTTAGTACCTCTTACTGTCCCTTACTGCGTAAAGACACCTCTGGAAGCCAGGAAGAGCAATGCAGTTCCCCCTGTGTGCATTCATTCAGCTTTTTGCTCTAGTCATTGAAGGCATGATATCGGTTCCTGGAAAGGTAGAAGTCAGAGAGTCTGAAGGACAAAGTGCTGTATTGATTTTGATGCTGTCATCTTGTTAACGGGCAGAACTGCCAAGAGGCGAGAAACAAATTGCATATTTGGCCTTAAAAAGGGCAACTGCACATTTTATTCATGGATATCAGAGAAGGCGTTGTTTTGGAAAGCCAGCGCCTTTTACGTGCCCTTTTGCAAAAACATCTTCAAAACATTATTCTGGTCTGGAAGTCAGAATGCTTTGGCCGTGTGAGAGCTTATCACCGGCGTCATTTCTCTGTTACTGATAGCACCAAAACCCACACAGCATTTTGAGGAGGGTTGACACAGGACTTGGGTGGTGACTGAGGTTGTCCTGGTGTGTTTGTCTCCTGTTATTCAAGGGCTTTCACTGGCAAATGAAGAATCATCCAGTGCTCACAGGAATTACATGCGTGCTACTCTGAAAGCTAAGTAGGATGAAAATCAAAGGCCAGGTTAGCAGGATTACTGAGGGTGCTGCCTTGTCTGTAGGTTCCCCTTTACAGCCTGACAGCACAGGTGGAATTCTGAGGAATAACTGCATCGAACAGTGGGGCACTCTTCCAAATTACATTTGGAAAGGACAGGCATTTCTCACCGACACGTCTCTGGCTCTGCCACTGCTGCCGTTACAGACATCCCTCAGCCCCTCCATCACTCCACACAGCAGGGAGGGTGTTCCCTGGGGCTTACACTTCCACCTAATACTCAGAATGCTACTGAGCTTGATGTAACAGTGCTGCTTTAGCTCCATTTTCTTCCTCCTCCTCCTCCTCCCACTTCCGCGAAACCTTTTCTCTAAAGGAGGAAGAATGTGTTCCTAGTTTAAATACTCCCAGGCATCCATAATGAGAAATTGTTGCTTTAGTGATGTGGCTGGCTGTATATCCTGAATGAAGTGCAGCTGCATGGAATAAATAGCACTTGCTCTGATTGCTTTCACCTAGCATAAAGATGATCTCTGCTGGTAAAGACTGCTGTTACAATAAGGTTTGCAACTACGTACACGAGGTAGATACCTCAGGTGCTCTGGTAGCTATCAGGATGTTGTTAAAGGGAAACTCATTGGCTTTTCATCCTCTTTTGGGAGTCTGCTCTAAGGTTTCTAAAGGAAATCTTTTTTTCCCTGTCATTCCTAAGCGCCAAACCTCATAAGCTTCTTGGAGGTTTATGTACTACATAGTGTAGTATGGCCTATATGCTAGAAGATTTTCAGAAAACGGGGCTTCTTGGTGTCCTTTTATTTTGTATTTACAAAAACAGTGACTGCTTAACAGTGATATGCTTAACTTCTGGCTTAACATGTAGCACGGATCCCCCAGTGGGGCTTAGCTGCCAAGGTAAGAGAGATAGCAGCTTCAGAGAACAGTTGTGGTATTTAATTAAAGCCTTCACCGGAACAGCATTCCACCACCTCCCTGAGTTGTGTAGCACTCGGCCTTATCTGCCAGTGACCTGGCTTTTAAAAAAAAGCAGGGAACATTTTTTATCGTCAAATATTGATAGCAAAGTTAAACATTGATCTAATTACCTGTAACAGCTACAAATGTCGTGCTTCCTTTGCACAAATGAAATTGGGGCAGAAACAGCAGCTTTCACTTCGATAACTCTGGAGTTTTCCTTTTTAACTCATTCAAGAGTTGTCCTTTTTTGCACCTGTACAGAGCTGAGCCAGTTGATAAGTGTGAATGGTGCAGGAGAGCACGGCCAAGCTGTCTCTGGGAAAGCTGCATGGGGGGACGGTGTGGCGAGAGTGGGATTACCCAAGCAGGTACCCTGTGATGTGAGATCGTGTAGCTCCCAAATAAATGAAGTGTGATGCCTCAACTTTCTTGTAATAAAGCCTGAAATAGCTGGAGTAGTGTAAAATTGGGTGGACACCCTGCTTCTCTTCCCCTTCAGTCTCAGCAAGACATAGCCTGAAGCTCAACCCTGAGTGCCAGCACAAGTCAAAGGCAGCAGCAGTGCTTATGTGCAAGTTCGCTTTCCATTAGTGATGTGGGAGGGTGGGATACAAGTCCACAGCACAGCAGAAACAGCAATAGCAGCAGCTCCTTGACCTCACAAGGAACCCTAGCAAGGAGCACGTGTCACATCTGTGTGTCTTTCTCTTTTTCTTCCCTTCTCGACAGGAATCGGTTATGCTTCCATAGTGATTGTGTCCCTTCTGAACGTGTACTACATTGTGATCCTGGCCTGGGGACTCTACTACCTGTTCCAGTCGTTCCAGAGCGTCCTGCCCTGGGCACACTGCCACCAGAAGTGGAACACGCCAACATGCGTGGAAGACACTCTCAGGAAGAACAAAACCCTCTGGATATCACTGAATGCCACCAACTTCACCTCTCCTGTCACAGAGTTCTGGGAGTAAGTACTCCATCTTCGTGGCGCCTTTGGGATGCTTTGGGGCCATGCCAAGGGTCATGCCTGAGATTTTGCAGAAGTTTAATGGGGAGCGCTATTTAGGAGAGGAAAATGGCTCTGGATATCACTCATTGGACAGACTGGTAAGTCTGGGAGCAGCGGAGGAAGTTGCTGGATGTGTAACTGCACTTAGCCTAGAGAGTGCAGGGAGCCCTTAAAGCCCAGTGCAGTTTTCAGTTTGGAGGAATTCTTGTTCTTTTCTCATCTGGGCTTCTCCAAATTCAGCAAGAGAATAGAAACAAGTCACTTCAGATGCCTGGCAGTGGGGATTTAAAATGGAAGCAGTGACAAATCACCACTGCTGTGGATGCCTCTTCCCTTGCTGTTGCCATCTGCAGCGCACTTTGAGAAGCTACCACATATCTCTTATCAGTCTGACAAAGATGCAAGGCATGACCTCATCAATAAAACTGACAGAGGTGTTATCCTGTATTGTAGGTTTCTCTGGTCATCTTCGTTCCATCGTTTTCTTCTGCAATCCTTGAGAGGCTCTGTTTTACCAGATGCCAGGATTTTGTCAGGCTTAAGCTTCTTTTTTTTCCATTTCTCTGTTATTTTTCAAGTTTGAAATTATATTGCATAAATTAATTCTGAAAAGGCACGACCCCAAATCTCTGAGTGTTTATGCAGTTGTCAAAACATAGCAGCAGAGGAAGACACCTGTAGGGAAACTTAAATCCAAAGGATCTATATATAGCTTGGGAAGAAAATCATTTATCTTTTTTCTTGGCTTGATGTGATAATCAATTAGCAGTAGAATAAGTGTCTGATCCAGCTTATCTTTCAGTGTGTTTAAATCCTGTTTGGTTCCCTGATGAACTTGTACCTCCTTCTCTATTTATAAAAGGAAGCTTCAGCCAATGGCCCCAGCAGGAGTTATGTTCATGCCAAACGTGTTTGGCATGCATCAGGTCTACAAAAATCATTATTACAAACTGTGCTGAAATTTGTAACGCAAAAGCCAAAATACCAAGTGCAGAGCAGATCTCTATGAGCAGTTTGTCAAAGTGCAGCAGTGACCCACGTGAGGGATGGGGTGCAGCCTGAAGGAGCAGTTGTTCTCCCCGTGCCACAAGCACTGCCTTTCCTTGCTGAGTGGCTGATACTTTCCCAGGTGTTTTCCTCCCTTGTAAGTGGAGGAGCAAGTGAGGAAAGATTTGGTAAATGGCATCTTTGGATGTTTTGGGAAACTTGAAGGCAAGTTATGGGAGAAGAGGAAGCAATTCTTACTGCTTTGTAATCTCCCACAATGACTCTGGTACCCATGGCCTTGAATCCAAGTGAACAGCTGTTTTTGGAGGATGTACAAAGGTCTCAAGGCCTTGGTAAGAAGCATGTGCTGTTATGACATGCAGTTTCTCTCCCAGGACTTGAGGAGCAGTGTGTTCATCTTAGTTCTGTGGAGTAAATTTGCTCACTGGTTCTCTTGTACAACTCATGAGCTTAGCAGAGTTGTCCTGATGTCCCAGGAGCTTCTGTTCCTGTAATGGACAGACTTAGAAACCTGCTTGTCTCCCTGGGGCCCCAGGTGGTAATGTCTTCTGTAGGAGACTGGGGAGATAACTGATCCCATAAAGGAAAGGGAGTAGGGCTTGGAGTGAAAAAGCGAGTGGTGAAAGCGTGATTGAAGAAACCAGGAAGGTGGGACAGTGGTAGAAGGTAGGGCAAGGTAAGATGGGAAATGAAGGCAGGAGAGCAGCAGGGTGTAAAGAATATGTGGAGAGCTGGTGGGCCCCTTCAGTAGGATCCAGGAGTTCGGGGGACACCGGACACCATGGGTAACCCCGCAGCCTGTTTGTGGGCTGGGGGAATTTTGTCCCCATGGGTGCACATTTGACGTAGAGCTTTTAGTTAAGTTTCTTCTAAATGAAGTCAAGTTTCTGCCCTTAAAACTCTGCAAGCTGAACCACATCGCCGTGTAGGCACTGCCTAGTGCATGTAGTCAGGCTGGAGGTGCCCAAGGCTGGAGAGGAAGGTCTTGGTCCTCACAGTGCTTTTCTTTCCCTCTGCCTTCCCCAGGCAGAGAGGTTTGTTCCCCCACAGGGTTTCTTTAGCACAGCAGAGCAAAGGTTGCCCAGTGACCAGTGCTGCTGGAGTCAGCTCTCCATGCGCTTTGCGGCCTCTTTTAACTTCTGTCCTCAGACAGCGGTTTTAAACATCACCAACTAAACTCTTCCCTGGAGCTGTGCCAGGAAGGGATTTGGCTCCATACTGCTAATAATACAGACATACTGTCCGTAGCTCACAGTTTCATCACGAGCAAACTGTCCTTAACAGATCAAGCTGTCCTCGGGACTCATGGCACTTACAGAAGTATTAAAAATAGCTGTTCTCTCTGCATAAACAACTATTGGTGTCTTCAAGTAACGGCAGGGGGAGATCACTCAGCACTGCTGCCATTAAAGTAAGGTAGATTTTACAAGACCATCCTACTACGCTTCATGGTACTGAAATTAAAAATAATCTCAAGAACTTTATGAGTACTTTGCCACCATAGACAATGCCAGCTGCCAGCCAGCCAGCTCCACGCATCGAAAGGACAGGTCAATAAATAGCCTTTAACTGAAGATATCCATCTGCTTTGCGGCACAATTAATTCCAATTTAATTTAGGGGTTTGAGTATTTGGTTTCTGAAACCCAATGCTGTTTTTATTGTGGGAGATTTATGCAGTGTCCTCATCACTCCTGCTTTGTAAGGCTAACGCTGCAGAGATATAATTGACCACATTGATGCATTAACCTCTTCGTGCTGAAGAACACGTGTCCTCCTCAGTCTGGCTGGACATATAGTACAGCCTGACATTTCAGTTCATTTGAATTAATGTTCTGTGCAAATCACATGCTTGCTTGAGCAGCAATAAAAGGGGGTTAAGCAAATCTGGCTTTGTATCAGGGACTTACCTCTTGGTATCACATGCTTCAGATCTTATTTCTGAAGATTTTATTTTAAAGCCCCAAACCTTAAAGGCTTACACACACATTAATGCATAAAGGATAATTGTTATGAGGTAATTATGGTTGAATAAGACCTCTGATTGTCTGGGGCTGGCCAAGTGTTTATAAATATTGGGTAATCAGCAGACTTTATTCATCCAAATCCCAAGAAAGACCATCACATGCTAATGGCATGTAATCTTGAAGGGGGCAACAGAAAAACAAAATAAATGGAGGGCAGCTGTCGCTGCCTCTGGGGGTAAATAGAGAATTTTAGCAATTGTTTCACCTTTTGCCTTGTAATATCTTTCTGGTACGTTCTGCTTCAGTGTTGGCTATTCACGTCTCTCAGGGTGTGTAAGTCCTGGCTGCATTCACTTAATTAATGAGCTGGAATATCCTTCAAGGATTGCATAACTCTCCTCATTTTGTTTTTGTTTATGTTCTAGAGCCGGTTGCGGCTCCAGTTACATTTCCATGCTACACATTGCTGAAAGATACAAGAGTATGAACAAAGCTCAGGAATTCGTGGTTGCAAAGAACTCAGCCCCAGCCTGTTGCCCCACTGATACTATATAGATGACAGTTAATGACAGCGTCATGACTATAAATTATAATTAGCAACAATTTCGTGCATACATGGCGTGAAGTGAGTTGAGTGAGCTTGGCTGAATCGGAGCAGCAGTGTGTTCTGCAACAAAAGGGTAGAGCTGTGGGCCATAGCCCAGCTCCTGCTGCTTCCTGAGGTTGAATTTTCAGTTTATTGCAAACCCACGTTGAGTACTTCTGCTGCAAAAAATGTTGGTTTAGATTTCATGAAACAGTTTTAACTCTGAGGCCCCACTGGTAATTCTGAGTGTATTCCTTAAGTCTTTGTGATACCAGGTAACTCAGGACAGAGAGAGGCAGCGCATCACTTTGTGTGCTCTCTGCCAGGCCACAGAGAAATGACAGAGCTGGCTCTCAGTGACCCCTGCCTTCCAGGAGGGCTGCACAGGGCTGCTGGAGCATTTTCTAGGTGAGACAGACATTCACTTTTAGTTCCTCTAATAAAAAGCAGTGAACTCTTAGCTGAATGCATTCGTAGATATCCTTACTCCAGAACGCATTTGCAGTTAATTATTCATTGCTTCCTGAGAGCTAGCTCTATAGGCTGCCTTTTATGTTTTAATATGAGCTGCCCTGTAGATTGAAAAATTAGCATCTATTTCTTAAAAAGCCATGAGAGATTGCAGCAGAAATTTGTCATACAAACATGATTTCTTCTTTTGTGTGTTCCCAGTGAGTTTTCCTTGATTTCCGTAGTCTCAGGTGAACCAGGACTGCAACTCTCTGCCAGACATTCATTACTGAGGGCTTTTTCGTAACTGTTGAATAGCTGTGCTGATTAGGGCAGACTTACCCTGTCTGGTGCCATTAGTCCTTTCCCATAACAAAAAGCACACACGTTCAGGGAGAATAAAGCGTCTGATGTGAGAACACATTCACACAGGTAATCCGAGTGAATTTTGGCAAACGGAGCCACAGAAGCAGATGGATGAAGGTCTGAGTCCTACTAAGCTGGTCAGCTCAGGTTTTTTTCCAAAAGCTAATTGCAAATTTTCCATCAGTGACTTCATTCATTATTATTTCCTTTCAAGTTGAAACAAACAAACAAAAAGGAGGTTTAATTAATTCAAGGAAAAAACAAACTTTAGTGGTTTGTCTTGAGCTGGATCGACATACTAAGCTAGCCCTGGCCCTACTCCTTAAGACCCATCTTGAAATAGGGATCTCTTTTTATTTATTAACCTGAGTGGCAGAATGGAGTTCAGCAAATGCTTTGTGCTAGCTCAGAGTATGGAAGCGTTCACTGAGTGCATGCAGACAGTGCTTGTGTGCAGGGCCCTGGGGGGTGATGGAAAGGGGAAGAACCATGGGTGTAGGATGATCAGAAATGCCTGCAATGGAGCTAGGGCAGTGCTGGGTGAGTTTATCTTCCACCTTCAAGGCAACAAATGCAAAAGCTGCAGTGCTTTCAGAATAGTTTCTTACCTCATACTGAAGTAATTGTGGGCTGCTAGAAAGAGCTTAAAAAGAAATGCTGCACAAAATATTAAACAAAAGAATGCCACGAACCTAGGGAGGATCTAGGCATGCAGAGCTTAGTTTTGCTTGCTTAAGCTGTTGGGAATTAGCAGGCAGAAGGCTGAGATGTACCCATGTGTGTGCTGCCCCAGACACCATCCTGTACTCTCAGACATCACAACAAGACTCAGTATCGCTCTGCTCATGCATCTTTCTCTTGTTTTGTTTCCTTTCATACACTCAGGCGCAATGTACTGAGCTTGTCCTCAGGGATTGAAGATATTGGCATTATCAAGTGGGATCTGGCACTGTGTCTCCTCCTCGTCTGGGTGATATGCTTCTTCTGCATTTGGAAAGGAGTCAAATCCACCGGGAAAGTAAGTGCTCTTTCACCCTTTTTATAATCGTTGCCGTTAGTGCAGGAAGGCTAAGTAATGCTCTTCATAAATATATTCAGCATTTCCTTGCAAATAGTTGTGTTTTTGCACTGAATAAAGCAGGGATTTGGATTCAGCTGCCTCTGGAAAGCATTGCCAGTGCCCGAAATGCCTGTGAGTCAAGTAGCCGTTCCTGGAATGGCATCAAGAAGCAGACACTGGCATGTTCTGCTTCTCTGGGGACAAGCATCCCACTGATGCACGTAGTGAGCTCGGAGTCTTAGGCTTATGATGCACAGAGCTCTGCTTTCCCTGCCCGTGCCCTTGTACTGGCCAAGTTCATTCTCAGTGTAACGGAGTGGATGTTAACATAGCTGTGGTAGGGATGTTTTAAGCCAGTGGAAAATGCTGAATGCATAGCATTTTTGAAATGCTGCTTGCTTACTTAAGAGCTCTGTGTAGACAGAGGAGACTAAACTTAGGTGCTTGTTTAGAGGCACTGTCCTCAACAGCCTTAACAGAGATCCTGGATATTCTCTTTGATTGAGGCTTACTATGTGCTCTTTGGAGTCCTGTTTTTCTCTAAAGGATAACAGTTACATCATGCCTGCACCTCATCCTGTTCCAGCACAAGAAACAAATCATTGCATTCTTGGCCTGCCACTAAACAATTTGAAGCATGATATTATCCCCTTGCATGCACTAGTGCTTCTAAACCTAGTTCCCTGAGAAAAGGCCGTTTGCTTATTTCTCTCTCCTAACTTTCAGACCTGTTGGTTGAAGCAGTTTTTGGGTAAATCTAACAGAGGTAGGGAGTCCTCAAGATACAAAATTCCATATGTTTCTGGTCAGATAGGTGGAAGGGAGCCACTCTTATCTGTGTTCCAGCTGAGGAAAAGCTAGAGTATGAACTCATCTTCTGTTAGACCTCAGAGAGGGCAAGAGCAGGGAACAAATGTGAACTCCTCAATGGCAGAAAACACAATATTGAGCACTTTGATCTCCTTTCATGTTGCAGAATCAACAGGGAGACCAAATTCTCTAGGAAATTCTTAGTGCTCAGTCCTGCTTAGTTCCACTGTTGACTAAACTGCTTGTTTCACTGCGTCACTTTCTGTGATTTTATCATGGAGCCTCATTAAAACCGTGCTGGTGCCTTGTTCCGGATTCCTGCCAGTTCTGTCCCAGAGAACAGCTTCCACACCTCTAAAGTACATGTTGGCAAAAACGTTTGCTGCTCTGTTCCCACTGATTGATGTGACCCGACGAGGTGACGGTGTAAGTTTTACAGGAAAGGAGAACACAATAAATCTCCCGCAGCAGCAGAGTGGAAGCACATGTGGCTGCAGTAGTTTTTGTGAGCCCGGTTTCTGCTCAGTGAAGGTTAGGGCAGCTATGAGGGATTTTCCAAGTTCCCTGTGGCACGTTATTTTATATCCCTGTGAATTTAACAGGTTGAAAACAGGGCTGTTAAAATCAGCTATCTGGCAGGTTTTGCCTGGAGTAAACCCAGCGTTTCATCTTCTAAGACAAAGTTGGAAGTAGGAATTCACTGCCTCCTTTCCAGGTTGCCTGAGCTCACAGGGGTGTGGAGCTGAAGCCCAACAAAACCATTGGAAAGCCTCTGGTTGACTCCATTAACTTTGGGGTCAAACAAAAGTAAACTGTAAACTCTAATGTAGAGCACTTGAACTATTTGAGAAGTCTAGTTTACTTTAGCAGATCACTGTTTATAGCACTTCCCTGGGTTCCAGTGTGTTAATGACTCTTT
Source organism: Odontophorus gujanensis (assembly GCA_013399175.1). Classification (NCBI taxonomy): domain Eukaryota; kingdom Metazoa; phylum Chordata; class Aves; order Galliformes; family Odontophoridae; genus Odontophorus; species Odontophorus gujanensis. The sequence goes on along the minus strand of VXAB01006675.1, from coordinate 250,159 downwards.
GGAGAGTGGGGGGAAATAATTTAAATCTCATAGTAGCATGTTGGACAAATAAACACTGAATTATGGGGAAAAATAATGGTTGTGTTTGATCTCAAAAATCCTTCCAATGTTAAGAGAGAATCCTTACCTGGAGGGCAAAGGTCTTTTGGTAAGTGCTGTGTGTTCAGCCCTTGTGAACACCTACGGAGATGTTTTCCTTGTGAGAAAACCTTAATTTAGCATAGGCCTGGGTCATATTAAAAATTAGAAAGCAAAGAAAACCACCTTTTATCCATCAGCTTTTGGTGAAAGCGGGCTGATGTGTAAGGCGTGTTATTTGTCGGTGGTGAATACACAGAGATTTCAAATGAGGGGATTTGGAAGGGTCTGTGCAAAAAGGTTTCCTGGCATTTTACAAAAGCAGTCTGTCACCGTGAATTGTTGGGGCAACGGAGGCTTTGAGTTTTCCTGGTTACTCTCAGGGGACACACTTAAAAAGAAAAATGGTGCATCCCAGGAGCTTTGCTGCAGCTAAACAAAATCTGGAAAACAAACATAAATTTCAGATCAAGTCAGCAGACTGCAATTACCTGGGAGGGATTGTTGGACTCTATGAAAAAAGTCCTTTCTTGGACTACAGTGGTTCTTCACTGTAACACAGCTGTTACTTGAAAAATGAGAGAAAACACTGATGAGAAAAGAAAACAAGATGTTAGAGGTCAGAAAGTGTGGGTCTAAAGATAGAACTGTCCGAATGCATACTACATTAACCCTCATGCTGGAGACTGAAGCAAAGGGCTCTTTCATCAAGTGAGCAGAAAGATAAGAAGAACTGAAGCAGGCTGTTATTCAAGTAGGATAGGAATAGAAGTCAAAGGGAACGAAGACGTCTTCTCAAAACTGCATGAGTAGAACCTTTGTTTACAATAATGATGTTGCTAAGAAAGCAGCAAAGGCAAAAATGAAGTTATGAGAGTGGAAATTACCAGTGTTGAGGCTGATGCCAACCTGAAGGGCTTAATGTCTTCAATTTGAAGGGGAGGGAGATGCAGGAGCGTGGACCAAATTGTCTTTGTTCAAATGAAGTGCTCCTTGAAATCGCCTGTAGGAGTGGTGGTGAGGCTGCACAGCACAGTTAGCAGCAGAGCCACACAGCTGAGGAGAACCAGAAGTGGTCCCTGCATTGAATTCCCATTGTTGGCTCTCCAGGCTAATGGTGTGATTTCTTTCTATTGCCAGGTAGTGTACATCACTGCCACGTTCCCATTCATCATGCTCCTTGTTCTGCTCATCCGTGGCGTGACCCTGCCTGGAGCTGCAGAAGGCATCAAGTTTTATCTTTACCCTGATATCTCACGGTTAGCTGACCCACAGGTACGGAACCAGGAGTGGGGAGCGGGATGATTTCCTGCGCAGAGGGATGGTAGAGGGTGATGGTGGTGATGTAATGGCAATAGCTTTTCTTTTCCACAGTCTTTTGAGGTCCAAATGTAGCATGAACATTAATGCTGGGTTATGTTTTCCAGAGATCTGCTTGAGAAGGTCACTGTTATATGTGTTAATGTATCTTTTCATATGTATGTATGTGTGTGTGTGCGTGTGTATTATTTTTTTTCTGTGTCTAAGGACTCTGAGGCTGTAAACTCTGTCCTGTTATACAATCTCAGCTTTCTTGTTGGTAAGGTAAGGGAGATGCATTTTTTTTGACAAGCATAGTCTAGTTTCAAAGGAGAGAAACGTGAGCTTCACAGATGGAACAACAAACAGCAACTGTGAGTACCAGTGTCACCTAGTTCCTACTGCTCTGATGGAGGAGATTGGGAAAGACAGGAATGAAGTAATATGATAAGGTGGAGAAAAATGCGTTCTGAGGGGCGGAGAAGATAGTTTGCTTTGTCTTGGTGAGTGTCAGCTAGACTTAGTCCATTTTTATAGGCTGTGATGGTGAAGAATCTGTGCTCATAAAGGGCAAGTATTGGGGATATTTCAGTGCACCAACCTATAGGGATCATGGGAGAAATGCAAAAACAAACCTAAAAGCAAAGCGATACACCTGCCCCGAAACAAAAACAGAAAACTAGGGATCCTTGAGAATAATGAAATGATTATCACAGTAGAAAGAAATAATGTCTTTCCTTGCTATTTCTTTCTACTGAGTATATTTGGTTAAAATAAAACTCCAGTGGTTGGTAAATAACTGAAATAGGAGAAGCATAATTGAAAGAAACATTGTGGAAATTTGTTTCATTCTCTAGACATGCCCTCTATATAAGATACTTCATTTATAGGAGACATTATATTTTATGGATGCATCATCCTTTATGGGACTCTTATCATGTTTATGATCTACTATTAGCCCTAAACTCAGAGTGTTAGCTGACAGTGTAAAAGAGATTTGTGTGAGCTGATAGGTCCCCTCCCTCAGTCGAGCAAAAACGTCATCTCCAAGGAGATGCCACCAGTCAGGAGGATGCTGGAAAGCAATGGTGGGAGGGAGAAAGAAAATAATGGTTACAGTCTTGATTCTTACTTATTCTTCTTTGGTGGTTTCTGCTGATGTTAGCAGGCTCGCATTTGCAGAAAGAAGGGAACAGATGTCATTCATTGGATGCATTTTGATGTCTTTCTATGTATTTACTAAGCTAGAAGTTCATATTGTAATGTTATTTAATTCTGTGTGTGTTTTTAAACTATAATCAGAAGAAAGAATCGTGAGACCGAGGTCAGATACACATCTTACGAAGGGCATTGTATTTCCTTGTTTTTTCCCCACCCTTTTTATCTCGCATTTAAACAGTTACAAAAATGACTAGAAATGAAGAAAATAAACAAAGTAGAAGAAAGTGTTTCCCAAGCTTTTCACATCCTCAGTTTAGTCACTGTCAGCTGATTCTAATTGAGATGAGTTAAGACAGAACCGAGCAGTTTTATAAATACTTCTGCATTTCCTATTGCTCCGAAGCACGGTTATTGTTGCACCAACAGGAAGGATCAGCTGTGTGACTAAGAGCTCAGAAATACTAAGCCTCTCTGGGGAGGGAATGTTGGAACTGTTGAAGAGTTGATGTTCTTGTGGGCTGTGATGCTAACAATTCTCTTTTCACTTCGAAAGCCAAGTTTGCAATTCTGATGTTCCCTTCCCCCCCTCCCTGGTCCCGTTGCAATCACCCTCATTGGAATCAATTATTTTGTTGATATTGTACTATTTGAACTGTGTGCTTGTGCTGAGGGTTGCAGTGCAACGATGCTGTTAGTAACAGTCTTTCTGTCTTTCCCTTTAGGTCTGGATAGATGCAGGGACACAAATCTTCTTCTCATATGCAATCTGCTTAGGAGCAATGACTTCCCTGGGGAGCTACAACAAGTACAAATACAACTGCTATAGGCAAGTTTCCATCCAAGGGGGTTTAGTGTTTTAGCTAAATGATGTAAATAAAGTAGGGACAATGGGTTAATTTTTTTTTAATTAACTTGCTCCATGACATATGTGTGACTTAGGGACTGTTTGCTGCTGGGATGCCTGAACAGTGGTACCAGTTTTGTGTCTGGCTTCGCAATTTTTTCCGTCCTGGGCTTCATGGCACAAGAGCAAGGGGTGAACATTGCTGATGTGGCAGAGTCAGGTACGATGGTATTGGTGGCAGTGGTGGTGGGCACTGCCGCCTAGCGTGTGAGCAAAGTTCTGCAGACTCAATCAGCTAACATCCAAGCAATAAAAACAGAACAAGATTTCCCATAATCTCCAGAACAATGAGCACACTGTTGATTTGGGCTTTCATCGAGGGCAGTGATGGTTAGCGGGGTTGTGTTAATTACTCTCTTGATTAACAGAGCAGTGAATATATTTCCTAGAGTGTTCTAATCCATTTGAGTTGAGATTAGAGGTATGATAACCACACCATTAGCTAAGGTCCAAAGTGTCACTGACTCAAAAATGTATTCCATCCTTCTTTTCAGACTACCTTTATTTTCACCCAGATGCAAATAGCCAGTACTGATGCATTTTTCATAGCTTACTTCTGCTTGCTCACAGCAGAGTGCTGCAGTGGGAGTATTACCTTGGCCTTTGGAAGGGACATACATGCATATATTCCTGAGTCTCACCGAAAGGCAGAGAAACTGGAGAGCTCCTTCTGGGTTCTGTGGAACATGTCATCCACAGGAACTCCATTTGTCACAGTCCTGCACTTGTCCTCTGTAGCTCCAGGATGAGTTTGATAGAACTGTGAGGAGTTTGGTCTGGAACAGAAATTTTGAATGCTTTTAGTCTTCCCTTATTTCAGAAGTGTTTTCCCCATTGACATTCAGCCACGCACGTGCAGCTGAAGGAGGCCAGCTCCTCACAGCTGTGACATTTGTGACAGATGACATCTTTTCCCCGTGCACGTCTTGTCCGTGAGGGCAGGTGCAGCAGTGCATTTGCACACGGGACAGGCAGGTTAGATGGGAATTACAACTCAAATCGAGTGAATCAGGCCTCAGCAGCCATGATGCAGTCTTAAAGCTAATCGGATTCAAACAATAGTAACGTCATTTGAGTGCACTTTTGACATTTCTCTCTGATTCTTTTTTGTCTTTCAATTTTAACTGACCTGCATAATATCTGAAAGCTTTTCCTCTGGAAGCGTGCTCTTATGAAGAAAAATTCAGTGCCTCTCCTAATTGTACGACTCCAGGAGTTAAGTCTTTAAGAAAAAGTTCACAGAAGCTAACAAAAAATTAATGACACTGGTGGCACTGCTGGATTCTTGGGTGGCTGCACTTGGCATACCTCTGGCAAGTGCAATTAGTTAACACTTTTGGCCACTGTGCTTATTTTGATCCCCAGTTGATTGCTTTGTTTGAAAACAGGAAGCAAGGGAATTGAATGAATCATAAATAGCTCAGTTTTTTAAATAGCTCAAAATTTATCTCGATGGATCAGTTCCAAGAGTACCATTTTGCATGTGATTGTATTATTATTTTTTAATTATTTTTTTCGATCAATATTTATTCTAATTTTGATTAATTAAATCCCTGATAAACAGGCAGCTGTGTTCCTGATGCTTGGCATTTTTAAGAATTAAGAATTTTGTAGTAGCATTGCACTATGAACCAATTTTTTCTTAATGCAAATTGGCTGTCAAACAGCATTTACGTAGTCATTTTTCAGCAACAACTCAAAGTATTTTTCAAAGAAGATTGGTGTGATAATCCCAGTTTCGTAGCTGAGACAACAAGGGCACTGATTGGCTTCCAAACTTAGCTTTCAGCTTCTTGCTTCTTTTGCTGTTGATTCCTTAAGGTTTTCTAGTCCATCTCATTTCAGCCCTAGTTGCTGGTGGCCATGCATTGCAGCCATCTCAGCAGTGCAATGGATTGCCCTGTAAGCATTAATGAAATTGTCCAACCCACTTCCCGTGGCCTTCTTTGCCTCCTTCCTCAGCAGTGGTTAGGTGTGGAGCTGGTGGAGACCAGTTATGTCCCGCTGAGACAAGGGTCCCAGGACCCATACATGGCCACAGAGGATGCCCCATCCAAGTGATGGGGCTGACTTCTCAACTCAGAGACCTTCAGCAGGTGTTTCAGCCTCTTCTTAGGGCCTTTTCTTTTTTGATTTCCCATGACACAAGGTCAGAACCACTCCCCTGTGTCAGAAAAAAAAGGGTGAGCAGAGGCACTGCTGTTTGGTTCTGGCACTGGGGAGAGAATACTGTCCACTGTGCCAGTGCCTACTACTCGTCCTCATCTCTGCCTGGAGTATCAAGTCCCTTGTGACCTGTGCTTGACATCATTTATTTCCTTCTTTGCCCTCCTGCCAGCCAGGGAACATCCATAAATTTGCTAGCAGAAGAATCTTATGGCCACATTTATTATTATTTTTTTTAAACCTGTGCCCAATTCAGCCTTGTAGCAGTGTTCCCAGCACACCTTGTAATCAGCAAGGGGTGGCTCCTGCTGCCTTCCACTGGCTTTAGTAGGCTTATACTAGAGTTAGATTAGACCCCCTTTGGCTTCCCAATGAAGTCAGACCTTTAATAAATAACGTTTGATTTTAAAGGGAAAGAGCAAAGTGTTGTAGGCACAAAAATATCATAGTGAGGCCCATTTAAGTTGTGCTGCATTTCTGTTTGGCTGAAAGAAATCCTTCACCACACATGCAATAACATAAAGGGTGCAGGAGGGATTAGGACACTCGTCACTTGACTGTACAACAGTACAAGGACACTTTTGATGACCAAAGCATACAGATGAGGAGAGCAGTTTTACATCTGTCTCATCAATTGCACAGATCAACTGCAAGTGCCATCCAGTAGCAATTCTGCCTGAGGGAGTACCTACTGTAGCCACTGAATTGTGGGGAAAAAAAACAAAAAAAACCACCCCCATCCCCCTCAGATTTGATGCATTCACCAATTTTTGCTGTCTTCTGTCGTATAAAATCTTAGCAGTTTCATTTTAAATAAAATTAGTTGCTGGATCGTTGGCTAATTCGTATTTATTTCTGTTAAATATTTTCAATGACAAAGTTTTCATTAGTTTTAAAAAAATCATCTTTTTTTTAACCTCTTTCTCTTGCTTTTTCCATCTCTCTTGTTGGAAAGGAAAAGTGGGAGGTAGGAAGAGCAGTCTTAGAGATTTTACTGTGCAGGTCAGCGATCAGAGTTCTGTCCCCACACTGCAGCAGTTAAAGAAATTTATCCTTTTTTTTTTTTTCCCACTGAAAATTACTTAAATCCCCTTCAAAATTGGAAAACGTTAATCTTCAAGGCTCCTTACAGCTGAGCCAGGTATTTCTGGGTTTAATCTGTATTTCAATCTGCCTTCAAATTCACAGATTCTGTGGCCGAACTGAGAGCTTGCCATAAATGCCTGCTTCCCCATGATCCTGTCTCCCACTTGGGGAGGGCTCCTTCTCCCACAGTAGGAGCTCTCCCAGGCCATAGCTGATAGCACACAGCCCCAGGCTGCTCCTCTGCAGATCAGCATGTGAGAGCACTGCGTGTATGCTCTGAGTGTGGGTGTGAGTGGTCCATGGTGCAGTGAGAGCCAGACTAGGAATGAACATTCATCCTAAAGCCTTTGGTTTCCAGGGCAGAAAAGCCAGGCTCTAGTCCCAGCCCCGTGGTGCCCCGAGAGTGCCTCAACCCATGCTGCAGCTGCGGGTCGTGTTGCTCACACTGTGTCACACTATGGCAGGTCTGCTTAAGCCGTCCAGGTGGCACCACAGGATTCCCAACAGCAGAAGACATTTGTTTCAGGGACCTCAGCTGCTGGAACTAGGACTGGCCCTATCAGTGCAGCAGTGAGGGTTTGCAGGAGCACTCTGTGGGAGTGCAAACCCTGCTCTAGAAAAGCTGGCTTTGGAGGTTGCGTCCAGAGTAAGGCAGTGGTTGCCTTAGTGAAGGCCCCTGGGAATTTTTGGAGCAGATCTCCTTCCCTGCATACAAAAGGGTTTCATCATCATCACCTTCATCATGACCACGTGGGCTAGCTGTGGGGTTCTGCCATTCCCCTGGGTTGCCCCTTCTCCCCAGCCCCAGAACTGTCCTGTGTCCCTGCGGGCAGGTGTAGGGCCACCTCCATTACTGGCATGTTTGAGACATGTTAAAACTGGCAATCAGTTCGCGATGCCTCGGGGGTTGGCCTGTGGTTTCTGCTGTAGTCATGCGTGCTTCGTTTTCAGATAAAAGAGCCAAACTTTCACTTCTGGTATTTCCAGCCGCGTTTGGATTTATCTGAACGGAACCAGGCATTCCTGCATTTGAGTGTGCTACCTTTACCAAAGAGCTGGCACTTACTGTTTCTCTTCCCTTCCCCTCCCCCTTTCCTATTTTCTCTTTCTCTAGGTCCAGGCCTGGCCTTCATTGCCTACCCAAAGGCTGTGTCCATGATGCCACTGCCCACCTTTTGGGCAATCCTTTTTTTTATTATGCTTCTGTTGCTTGGACTGGATAGCCAGGTCAGTATGATTGGGTAAGAGGTGCATGGCTTTTCATCTCAGTCCTGACTGGGCCAAGCTGGTTATACTGGCATGGATTATAGAGGATTCCTCTGATACTGCTTATGAGGAGTTCATCTGTGTTGCTTTTTGATGCGGGGGCTGTGTGTGATAGGTCTGCAGCTGTTGATTGATAGTCAGCATGATGTTGCTTAGCAAATCTTTGTCACTCGGAACTGATGGAGTGCAAGAGTTATCCCTTACCTAAATATCAGTACAGTCTGTCCCCAGAATAGCAGCACTTTGGTTATGTTGCAATATTTCCCTACTTTGGAGAAGAACTTACTGGAAATTGGAATCATTTGAGTTGGATGGGACCCTTAAAGGCCATGAGTCCAACCCCTGTGCAGTGAACAGGGATACCCACAGCTCCATCAGGAGCTCAGAGCCTGTGCAGCCTGACCTTGTCTGTCTGCAGGGATGGGGCACCACCACCTCTCTGAACAGCCTGTGCCAGTGCCTCGCCATTCTTACAGCAAACATCTTCTTCTTATATCCCAGAAGACTGTAATCTGTTCCACGGAGCATTTCGTGCCCTTGCAATCACCTGCAGTTATTATCCACCACCACTGAAACGCTTTGTAAGAGTTAATAGCTTCATGGAAAACCTCCTCTAACTGCAGTGTCATCGTGAGCCGTGAAAGGCACAGAACGTTTCCCCGTACCCATGGTGGCTTCACAAACAGTCAGAGGGCAAAACCACTGCATTTTTTGGAGGTCTTCTGCTCAGAGGTGCCAAGCAGGTTGGGATCATGCTGACTTTCACATCGTGCACATCGGTGTGCATTCAGTGTCTCTGAATGGTACAGAAAGCATCTCAGAAAGCTTCCAGTGTCCTAATGGCGTAGCATGGCGTGTCATTAATTAGTGACCATGAAAAAATCAAAACGTTTAGTCTGAGAAGTTCTCTGTTATTTTTCTCACTAGTTGCTTATAGGAATGTTGAACTAAATTCCACAAGTGAGCCTGTAAATCATTTCTAGATGGTTCACTCGCAAGGAAATATATGTGGCAAAGGATTATGCAGGAACTTCACATTCAAAGTTGCTGAAGTTTTCAGGGCAACAGACAGCACTCAAACAGAAAACAACTAAGATCACAGAAACTCAGTTGTTGAGGGTGAAATGTTTATTTGTCCTCTCTCATATGAAGGTAAATACTTGATTGAGTTTTAGCCAGTGGTCCTCTCTTGCATTCTTGGTACTCTGTTTGGCCCAAATTGCTTCTTAGGTTTCAGTTTTTGAGCCCTAGTGAGCAACTTTCAGTCAGAGTGAATTTACAAGTTCCCAGTGCTGTGGTTCAGCAAGGCTGTGCTTTTGCAAATTGGAAGCTGGCTGATAATACTAAAAAGCTCCTCAGTGCGTACAATGATTAAAACTAATTGGAGCACTTAATTTCTCTCCTCCACCCCTCTGGTTTTTTGTTGTGTCTTTTTTTTTTTGGAGTGCAGTCAAGCAGGTTTCTGGAATGCCAGAGCAGGTTAAGATCAAAGGAGACCACAGGGTCGTGTCCCTGGTAAAGGGACCTGGTGTAGGGAACCTGCTTTGGCAGAGGGGTTGGACTCGATGATCTCTAGAGGACCCTTCCAAGCCCTACGATTCTGTGATTCTGTGTTTATATGGAGAACCAGTTTTCAGAAGTCACAACAAGACAGGAAGCAACAAAATGTGGTGGAGGTACTGCCAGACACTCTGTGCTTTCATAAAGATTCTTCAGTTCATGGTCAAAGAGGGTAGAGTTGTTATAAGGCACTTCTGGGCTGAAGTGAAGGAAACAGGCACTGGGTAGGAAAAGGTATCTGCTCATGGAGGAGTGCTATTTCATACACTCCCTGTGTTTTGAGATAATGCGTCCACTCAAAATGAAGATCCTTCCTGCAGAGGCCTTCTTGGTTCTCCATGGTGTCCTCTTGTCTTCAGTGCTTCTGTACCTTGCCAGCTGGAAAGTGCTGAATGATCTCTGTGGACCTTTTGATGAGGAGTTCAGCAGTCGCTTTTCTCAGTGGGTGAAACGCATCTGGTTTTCAATGAACTTCAGACCTGTAAATTCAGATCTGGTTATTCGGTTAACTCAGGCTGCAAACCTTGCATGTGATTTTCAATTGGCAAGTCAGTACAAAAGCAGCGATCGTGAAGCTAGTTAGATTTTAGCTGACCTGTTCAGGGCTTTGTTTTTGTTTTAGCTGTGCAAATAACTTCCCAAGCCTTTGTACAGGAGCCGGACCAAGAGTTCCGTCGTGGCTGATGAAGTACCCCAGAGCCTCAGCCAGAACCCTGCTCACCAGTTCAGAAAATACAAGTTCAGACAAAGGGAGCTGCTAGTTCACATCAGAGCCTGCTTTCCCTTGGCTAGATTTTCTCTAGCAAATTCAGGAGCAGGATTATATCCAGCTGTGGAATTAATCTAAGTAATTACCTGTGAGGTTGTCTGGCACATCACAAAAAAACCTGAGAGGTGCTCTCCTAGCTTGGGCAGCTTAGGCTTTTTGGGTGTTTCTCCATGCCACTCTTCCAGCATGCCTTGCATATTCATCTGGAGCAGCTACAACATGAAAGCCACCTAAGTGCCTTCCTGTCATTGAATTTAGTTCCTTCATCCTTGCAGCTTCTGTTCACAAAGCCCCTTTAGTAGTTTGCACGGATGTTAGGAAACAAGCATCAATTCTGAGAGCTTATTCCAAACTGAAAGCTTCCCCTAGCCTTTAATCTCTGTAACAGAGAAATAGCTTCTGTTTTCAGCAGCATTTTGCCACAGAATGATGTTGAAGTGTTACCGTGCCACATTTGTTTAATTGTGAGCTAGGACAAAATGCATGGTGGATGATTTTCAAGTTGCTTCTTTCTGTTGTTTCCCCCTTTAGTTTGTTGAAGTTGAAGGACAGATCACGTCATTAGTTGATCTGCACCCATCCTTCCTAAGGAAGGGTTACCGACGGGAAATCTTCATCGCTATAGTGTGTTTCCTTAGCTATCTTCTGGGACTAACTATGGTGACTGAGGTATGTAACAGCATTGCTGGAGAAAGTTAAAGTTTAAAACAAAAAGCCATTTTTATACCTATTTTAGCTGTGAATCAGAATTAGCTACTCAGAGGAGTGACACTCTTTAAGTCTGGAGAGTTTCTTCCACCCCGAGATCTGAGGAACGCAGTAATGAATTCTCATGAATTTCATTCTGATCTAAGGTGCTAATCAACGTGAGTATGAATATTAACAGCAGGCTCCAAATGACAAAACTCATGGAGAACCTTCAGTCGAGCAAATTAAGAGCCCATTCGGTGCGTGCAGGGAAAAAAAGATTTTGTCTTAGTTCAACAGATTTGAATCAATTAAATATTCCTGAATTTATGCTGTTATAAAGAATAATGCATTGTGTTACTTACCTTCAAAATAAAATCTAAGCAGTATTTTAAAAACAATGGGAAGGGGACAGAATTGAAATAGCACCTGTAGCAGAGATGCTTAACAAAATTACTTTTTACAGTTCAGTGTATTTAGTGAAGGAGTGAAGCAGCACAGCGTAAATAAATGGAGTTAGGAAGGAAAAGATTCCAATGAAATAAAGTCCTTCCACTCAGACTGTAAATGCAGCCCCCACCCCCCCCNCCCCCCCCCCCCCCCCCAATCCCACCCTGATGGCAGTTTTAGTGTTTCTGAGGCGTCAGTGTTAAAAGACCTGCTGTTCCTTTACATCACTTGTTCCTATAAATGACCATCCTAAAATGCCTCTAAGAAGGAAAGACTTAAGTGTCTCAGTAGATTATGCTAAGTGGCTTAATTCTGTTTGATCATCATCTTGTTTAGAATGTTTCCTATAGTAAACAAGCACATACCCTGAGGAAGGTGACGCCACTTCCTTCGTATTTCTGCTTGCTAGAAAGGTCTGCTGGTCGATTTCACTGGGAGCTGGGCTTGAAGTCTTCAGATTTTTTTCCTGATGGATCCTAATGCATTGTGTCTCTCTGTTACAGGGTGGCATGTATGTTTTTCAACTCTTTGACTACTATGCAGCTAGTGGTGTATGCCTTTTGTGGGTTGCATTCTTTGAATGTATTGCTGTAGCCTGGGTTTATGGTAAGTGAGAACCCTTTCACCTGATGCTTTGGGATGAGTCAGTGACAGTTCTGATAGCCAAACATGTAATCATCAGCCACCCCAGAATCGCCTTCCCAGCAGCAGAGACATGCCATTAATATAAATTTGCACTGACAACTTAGAGGCAAATGTGCACCTGGGATGAAGCCAGCCTTCAGTGTTCTTCTGTGCAAAAATGAATGCTTTTTTTTTTCATTGCTAATTACAAAAGACACAATTAAGCATTTATCAGTGTTATGTTTAGATGGTAGAGTTGAAAGTTTGGCCAGCCGTGAAAATCTATGCTCATCTCTGAGAGTTTTGTTTCAGAGCAGCAAAGACCGGGCCAGGCAAATAGAAAATGCCTAAAAGAAAGCTGGCAGAAAAGTAAACTCCATCCCCTTATTTATTGGTGATGCTGCGTACCAAAGTCTGAACGTAGCCTTCATTACTGCCTGAGACTGTAGCTTAGGAATTATCCCTGTTTATCGCTGCTCATTTCCCTGATTCTTCACGCACTCCATCTTCTTGAGAAAGCAGAACAAGCCAAGCTTTCATTTTTCGCCACTCAAATTTCTGTAGGTGGGAGGTGTGCTGTTTGCTATTGTGTGCTTCCCACAATGACCCTCTGGCTTGTTCAGTGAGACTTTGGGTCTTAAGAGTATGATCGTGACAGGGGCAGGAGGGATTAGCACTGCACTCCTGCATCTAAATAATGAGTGTGTGGGAGGAGAGACTCCCACAGCCTTTGAGCTTCTGAGAGAGAAAATCTTCTTGAACTTCACAGCCGTGGAAGTTTGGGCGAAACATCTGACACCCTTGTCTTCCCTATAAATACCCCCTGGGGGCCAAGGAAGGCAGCAGTAGTTCTTCAGGTCTTACATGGCTTTTATTTGCTCGGTTCTGACCGGGATACTCACTGTCCTATACAGGCGCTGATAATATTTATGATGCCATTGAGGATATGATTGGATACAGACCTGGTCCCTGGATGAAATGGAGCTGGATTGTGATCACACCAGTTCTTTGTGTGGTGAGTCCTGTCCTATGGGGCAGCTTTAAGCCTCCTCTTACTACTTCTTTTTAAGCGAAGACCGTAGCATTGAGAGACCAATTTCCAGAGCTACTGGAGGCTTGGTGTCTTCTCAGACATTGTCTGTTCATGTGACTGCCCACACAAATAGCGTGCTACATTAGTGACACACAAAACTCACTCCAGAGAGCATTACTTTGAGTAACAGAACTATGAGGTCATTTTAACAAAAATCCCCAAGGCAGGACTGCCAGTCTGAGGCAAACACTGAGTGTGGATTATTTCACTTGCTGGAAAGGACATTCCAAGTAAGCTCCTTGCAATGTTTAGCAAGTGTTTGAGCTCGAAGAAAGGATGGGAGGTGCACTGCAGCTCTTCAGCACCATCGCTTGACACTCTATTAATAAACAGGCAAAGGTTTACTTACAAGCAGATGTAGATGCTATTATCATAATAATCTAAATGGAGGAATAATGTCCCTGTTTGTTTAAAATATGTATCTATCAACACTGCCTTTTGCTGCCTGTCCTCCTTCGGACCAGTGATAGCATCAGAGCCATGCTCCTTTGAACCTCATTTAATTCTCCTCTCTTGCCTGCAGGGTTGCTTTGTCTTTTCTTTGGCCAAATACAAACCACTGACCTACAACAAGGTCTACACGTACCCTGAGTGGGCAATTGGCCTGGGATGGGTTCTTGCCCTTTCCTCCATGATCTGCATCCCTATGGTGATGGTCATCCGCATCATACAGTCAGATGGGTCGCTCATTGAGGTAAGAGAAACCACACCCCCCCCCCCCCCCCCCCCGCCCCGTATTCAGAAACTGCCTTGCACATGGGATAGTGATTTCAGAGCTCAGCTGGCTCTGGGGGCCTTGGCAGGTTCCTTTCATTTGACTTCTGCTTCGACCAATGTGCTTTAACATTAAAGCACATTCCTGGGAAAAGAGAAGTTGCATGAGGTAGCCCTCACTTCTCCTTGCAAAAAAATGGAGAGGTACTTGTAGGGAAATTAGACCACAACATGCTGTTGTTCCTCGCCGGTTTGGTAAGTTAGACTGTAAGATGACCAAACATACAGCTTTTTTGCACAGTTGTCTGTACAGAAGAGAAAGGGAACTTTAAATTGCTTTGTTTTATGCAAAATGAGCACAGTGCTTAGAAAACAACCACCTTGTCCAGCTAGGGCAAAGTTGGATGCCTCCCCTGCAGTGAATGCAGAAAAGACTGTTAAAGATCACCTGTCCTTTTGGCAAACACAAAGCTTTTTGGCTTCAAACACCAGGTGACGTGACTTGCCTCTCACTTCTGCACTTTCCAGCTAGCTAGGGAAGCTGTTGCCTCCATGTGCAGACAAGCACTCAGTCTGAGGTGCTTCTAAGAGCCAGGTTTCTCTTCTCCTGCCCATGGGGAAAGGAAATACCGTCCTAAAAATCAGTGAGAAAACAAAGAGAAGTAGCTGGATCGAACCCAGCTGTCTGAGAGCTCACTTAATTCCAGGGAAATTTGGATCCATCTATGGACTGCATGGCTCTAAAGCGTGGCTTTTGCTCTGGGGGCTGAACACAAGTCAGACCTTCCTGACAGTGTGCTTCACATTTTAGGTTGTTTTGGGTTGTTGTTGGTTTATTTTATTTTATTTTATTTTTTTGTTCTTAATTCTTCCTGAGCCAAATCGAGACATTGGATCAAGATTTTTCTGATCTTTACAAAACTCGAGTTCAGAGTCAGACTTGTCGGTGCAGATTCTCTTGGGTTCAGATATACAGGCAGACTCTTGCCCTTTGCGTTTCAGCACCAGTGCTCCTGGTTTGTTTTTCTTCCCGTGGAAAGTTTTTAGGGGCTGTGCAAACATGAAACTTAGCACTTCTCTTCTAAGGTTGCAGATCAGTTTTGTTTTTGCTTAATGAGACGGTCTTAAATGCGGCCCAGAGTATTCTTGGAGGAGAAAGTGGGACACTTCGTTAGAAGAAAAACCCAGAAAGAATAGAATAAGAAAGGAACATTTCCCAGGGCACAAACACTTGAGTTTGTTTTCCTCCCAGTGCTAATGGCCTTTTTCAACTGTGGCCAGAACATATTCATGTGGCTATTTTCTTGCCTACATTGTCACCCATCTATTGAGGGACAAGTCTAAAAGTAGCCAAAGCACTCTTCAAACACCATGTTAGGAAAGAGAAGAGAGTAAACACTGCTCAGATGCCATTTCCTTCTTCCTTTGTGAACTGAGATGTAGGAGAGAAGTTGCCACTTGGCAATGAAAGGGGCCTAAAAGACAGAGTTTTTCTAAATGAGGAAGGAAAACAGGCGTAACTTGAGCAGCAGCTGCAGCTCTGAAAGCCCGAAGTGCTGGATAGTGTTGTGAATGCCCTCTGGCATGCCTACCTCAAGCTGGGCTCTGCAGCTGAGCAGATCTCCACCGTGGTACTGCACAGCCCTGAGCTTGAATTGCCACATCCTCTGTTATGCACAGGAACGCGTGTGGACTGTGTGGTCTTTTCAACCTTTGCTTTTGTTCCTCTTTCTTTCAGAGGATAAAAGCAGTGGCTGCCCCCAAGGAAGTGAACCGGTGGTCCAAAGAAACAGAGAGTGGCACTCCCTTCTGCCCCAATGGAACTTCGAATGGCGGATTGATCAAGCCAACTCATATCATTGTGGAAACCATGATGTGAGCTCTCTCTGTGAGAGGATAAACCTGCTTTAACTGCCGTTTACTAACCATAGATTCTCATAGGACCAGGTTTACAGAGCTTTATATTTGCACTAGGATTTATTTTTATTTCTCACAGAGAAAGTTATTTTTTGTGTGTGTGTTTTTTTTTGTTTTGTTTTGTTTTTTGTTTTTTAATATTTTGTAAGGTAATCACAGCAGATGTCTCTCTGTAGAGGGAGAGCATTCATATCAGACTAGACATATTACAGGAATTTACTATTACTGTTTTTTTAAATATCTATATCTTTATCTCTAAATGTTATACACCTTACCACTTGAATTGATTGTCTTGCCAGCAATATATTCAAGTCTCAGAAAGCAATTTTAGGTGCTGGTGTGGTTGGGAGCAGGGTAACCTACAGAACACACACAGAAGGTGCTCTGTTGAGGGATACGAGGAGAAAAAAAAAAAGGAAAAACCAAACCAACCAACAAAACAACACAAAGATGCTGTTTCAAGAGAATTTTTCAAAGGTGTAGTATTTCCACCCTCTGGTTCAGTAAACGACAGGCTTCACATGGGGGAAAAGAGTACAGTTATGTTTAGCACAGTCCCTGGATAGAGATAGCAGCAGGCAGCTGGGACAGAGGAGCTGGCTGTCAGGAGCCTTTCCCTGCAGGCACAGCAATGGGATCCAGGCGTGCAAACAGAGGAGGGCTTGAGGAAGTTTGCAAGACTTGGCAGGGCTCACTCTTCTTATTTTTTGTTTAGGTGGAGTGCCTGCTGCTTGTGCTTCAGCAGGAGGGTTGAGCACCTGCTCTGTAGTGTTCCAGCAAAGGAGATTTTAGCTGTGGTGTCGCTGTGGGGGATCAACTTGAGTTCTGCACAGGGCAGAGCAGCAGCTGTGATCCTGGTGCTTCAGGCATTGGTTTGTTCACTCATTTGTTTGTGTGTTAACTACTGGACTTCGTTTGAGGTGGAAAAATAATGCAAAAAAAACCCAAAAAACAGTCCTTTGTGGACTGTGACTGTCCAAAGGTGGGCACAGCACAGGTTGCCCCAGCACCAGGAGCAGAGCTGCTCACCTACATCTGGTGTAAGCACTGATTATAACCGTGTTAATAATAACAGTCACGAAGATAATAATATCAGTCAGCAAACAGCTGCCCTTCATCCACGTATCTCAGAAATGCTTTGCTAGGTCTGACAGCCAGAATTCTCTTCTTTATTTATTTGGAGGAATAAAAACCAATTGGGGTAACAGACAGAAGGACTGTGTCCCCTAAAGCAGCAATGGGGTCTCCATCTCCTTGTCCACCATTAGGTTAGATGGTAATTATTTTTTTGGAGAGTGGCAGGCATGTTTATAAAGCCCATGGATGTGTCTGCTGAAAAGCCAGGGCTCAGGGGACCTGGAGATAAAACAAAGGAGACGTAGCGCTGCAATGTTTTGTATTTATTTGGTCCAAAGGAACTGTGTACCATTCCAGGTTGAGCTGAGGAATGAGGAGTACGCCGCTGGGAGGAGTGGGGGTGCAGCAGCTTTGCTGGGTGCTGCTTCGTGTGGGCCAGGGGGATGCACCCATGGGGAGCTGCTCCCTGAAGACTGTCCAACGCATGGGTGGAAGTCTTCTTCTGTTTTGTTTGAAACTTGAGCAGGTTGTGCTGGGAACAGATTGTCCAGCGAAACTCAGCCTTTTCTTCTGGGCCCTTCTATTTTGAGGGAGAGTCTGTTTTCTTCTCGCAATACCCCGCTCAGGCTATCCAGAGGATATCTAGAGGAAACAAGCTGACAGCAGCAGAGCTTGTATCTGTTGTTTTTGCTGTCAGCTCAGTCTGTCAGGGCAGGTCTTGTCATTTAAGCAGGAACATATCCAGTTCAGAACATTCCTACGCAGAAGCTTTGATTTGTTTTTTCACGTCCCATGGACTAACTGGCCACAGCAGCACACTTGTTGAATAATTTGTTGGTATTACTGTAAAAGGAAAAGGGCAATTTAAAGTTAAGAGATGGACCAAACGCGGAACAAGATATGTTTTTTTCTAGTTTGAATTTGTACATATTTTTACATCAAATGACTGAGCTGCAGCAACAAAACCAGCCATGTCGGAATTGCTTTTGTTTTCTTTTTCTGGTTGCTGTACTGCAGGAGTTAGAAATGAAACTTTTCCACAGCTGGAGATGGCAAACATCTTCAATTCAGCTGCAGGGCAGTGGTGACTGCCATCCTGACAGCAGGCGGTCTGTGAGCCAGGAGGGTTCTGGCTGGAATTTGCCATCAAATGTGTGCAAAGTAAGGAAACATGCAGACAGCTGCGTTGGTTTTCTTAATCTTTTAACCATCTAAGACAAGGAAATGCAGTCATAGATGACTCTTCCAGTGGGATTCAACTTGGACCCTCGTTTTTGAGTTTTGTGTCAGCAGTGCACAGGCATGCTTGCCTGAGTTAAGATTGAAGCAGAAGGTTTTTTTGGGGGGAGGGGGAGGGGGCGGGTCTAAGTGAATGGTTTATGTGAGTGCAGATGAAACAGTGATGCTTAGTTTATATTTTATTTTCTTGATATGTTGTCATACAACTGCGTATGAGATTTGTTTGCACATCAGATATGTAATATAGAGCTGAGACAAGCTTTAGGTAGGGGAAAAAAAAAAAAAATGGTTTGCCTACATCAAAACAGTGCAATGAGTCCGTTAGCCATCATCTCCCACTTGTGGAGAGCATCTTTGTGTTGAAAACCAGAGGGCTCAATACTACACCTTTGAAAGTAGAACAACTAGAGGAGCGGAACCCAGCCCCATTTCGATGTGAACTTGTGCCATTCAAATCACTCGCTTCCATGTACCACGTGAAGGTGTCTTGCACGTATGCAGCCTCACTGAAGTGTTCTCCAGGTACACTGCTCTGGCCCTGCTGTGCTCGTCAGCATGACTGCAAGGGAGGACTGGGGCTCACAAAGAGCTAAGAAACGTTTCTGGAAAACCGTTCCCCTCTCCCCTCCAGAATTATTCTTCTTTCGTTTTAAATGGGGTTTGAGTTCCAATGAACGCGTGCACATTTTAAAGTGGTTTTTTACCTAACGTTTTTTATTGGATTTCTGAACTTTTCTCGTTGATAAATTTGCATTTCAACACGATCCTCTGCCAAAATCATTGAAAAGTAATTGTTAAGTCTGTGTTTCTTACCTATTTATGATTGCAAATACAACTGATTTCTTGTTCCTAATTGTTCAAATGCCTGTGACTTATTTTACCTGTTTTATGTAAATGAGGAACTCTATACTAAGTTATCATGACTAGTCGTAGTGAACTGGTTTGGAGACTGAAAAAAAAAGAGTGTGGGTTTTGGCGTGAGATCTTTAGGGTGAGAGCACTGAATGTAAAGGTGGCAGAACAAAGCAAAGCACAACTTTCCCACCCCACACACCTGTGTACTGCTCAGCCCCTGTGGCATTGGAGATGGCATTGGAGATGCCACATGTTCAGCTGTATTCCTTTCCAGCTGAGCTGAAACTGGGAGATGGTAGAACTGCAAACACATTTGCCCCACGAGATTCTCTGAGCTGTTTCTGATCTCAGTTTTCCAAATGTCTGTTTTAGTTCACTTGTGACTAGTTGTGATCTCACTGAATGGGCATCTATTGTAAGGGACTTTACCAGTATTCTGTATTTTGATATTTAAACAATATGATTTCATAAATAGAACTGGTTTTTATTACTATTATTGTTGTTGCTACTGTTCTCATTTTCCTTTTCATCTATAGCTTTCCTTTTCATCTGGTCCAAATAGATCCATGCATTTAGAAAAGTCCTCTTCGATGTGTGAGACAGTAGGTCCACCACGGATTTGTTCATGTGTAGTAAATGGAAATATCAAAGTGTTGCAGCTGTATTTACCATCTCACATAGTGCTGGTGTTCAACCCGCAGCAGCTCAGGAGTGCAGAGTTGTTAGGTGAGATCAGTCCAGGAACAGCAAAGCTGATTTCCACTGTTGGTCTTGAGGAGGAAAGAGAAAGAAGAGGTGCAGCCTTATGGTTGTTGTAGCACACATAAATCCATGCATCAGGATAGCATCCTCTGCAGCAGTGTCCACTCTGCTGTGCTTCCTCCTTTCTCAACTGCAGATATTCCTGTTCCTCTTCCCTACCTCAGCACTAGAACAGTTCAAGCAGCTCTGAACACACATGGACATTTCCATTCAATAGACTTTTTACATGTCTCCTCCAACTCTGCTTTTATTTGCCAAGGAGACTTGCAGTTTTGGTGAGGTTGTGCTTGTCACGCTTGGGTTCAAAGCTCCCACTTTGTGCCAATGGCAGAACTCCATCGGTGGGAGATACGAACCCTTTGTAAAACTGATCATTAGCTTCCACTTCTGTGGCCACTGCAGGATCACATGTGGAGGCATAGTGTATATAAACTGTTAAATAAACCGTGTATTCAATGGAGTGGGCAAGTTAGCTAAGCAGCTCAAGTATACTTGGAAGAAAGATGATCCTGAAATCATTTCCAAAAGATTCAGTGCAAGTTACTCACTTTCAGTAACAGAAAAATAAAGCAGTCTGTGCTTACATAGACTAGCAGATGAAATCTTCCACCTTTATAAGCATGCACACGAGTGGGGACATTGCTTCCATTCCGAGACTGCAGATTATGCATATGACTTTCCAAGCTATTGGGATGAGAACTGAGAAGGTTTAGACACCGCTTTCCCGGAAAGTGCTGACCTCCAGGGCGTGCAAATGGACTTTGCTAAATTGAAATACTGAAAGGGAGATATAACACCAAAATCCTGGGCCTTGGCCCCTCCGAGGAATCCTCGAGGTCGGGCTCCTGCTGAGGGAGGTGGGAGCACTGAGGGCTCAGGCAGCTGCCGTGGACTTGTTTCCTCCAAAATCAGCATCCGAAGCTTTGTGGATAGGATTAACATTTAATTGTGTATTTGTATATTTGCATGAGCAAAGGTCAGGAACTGGCAGAACCTAGTAGCTCCTTTTTATTTCTTGTAATCAAAGATAAGCTTAAGAAAGAAAGTACTCAGTGGAGAAACCAATGAACAGAAGCAGCCCCTCCACCCCAAGCTCCATAATTCGGTCATGGAAAACCATCTATTGGTGTCAGTGGTTAATTTGAGCTTGTTGGAAGATTCGCTCCAGAAATCCTTCAGGCATAGGCAGCCTGAGCCCCAGCTGCAAATCTGCCCCTTCCCCAGAGCGTGCCTATTCCATCCCCAAAGACAACTGCTCCTGCTCAGTGAGTCTGTGCTTTAAACAATAACAGTAATCCAGATTTCTTTCTATTCTAAGAGCAAACGGAACGGATCACTTTCTGTGCGCTCGTTCCAACTGCAAACTGGTGATTTCAATTCACCCACGGGATAAAGCTGAAAAAAAAAAACAAAAGAGGGAAGAGTTTCTTGGGTTGAAAACTTTCAGAAAATAACTCATTCCCCCATCCCCAGCAGAGGTGAAGAAGTTTGATTGTAGGGTTTGCAATTGGAAAAGAGCCTGACCCTGCCGGGCTATTGAATGACAGTCCGGACGCGTCCTTTTTGTTTCGTGGCTTTGTCCTAATTGGAAATAAGCTGTAAAACTGTCAGAGCGTAATTGCTCCACGCTCTATCCAGTGCTGTGCTTCAGGAGCAAAGCAAATGAAAAGCAGTTTAGGAAGGGGTGAGATGGTGGAGGTTTCCTCCTCCAGCACGCAGCGGAGCACAGTAGGGCACAGGCAGTCTTACACGGAGCACCACTCTGTGTCCGAAGCTATTGGGAAAAAGTGGGGGAAAAAAGGTGAACATTAAAAAAAACAAAGTGTGATTTGGCTGTGCTGAGGAGCTGTGCATGTGTGCTTTGTGTGCGTGTGTGTCCAAGGGAAGGCTTTGGTCCCATAGCGTAGTACATGTTAGCATGATCCACGTGGTGTCTAAATCTCTTGCATCTACTCCCGCAGTTGAGATGTTAAAAAGATTGTTTATTATTATTATTTAAAGAAAAGGAAAACAAAAGGACGGTAGCAAACTCATGTTGGGAGGTGACCAAGGCCTCTGGGGCGCGTCCAGTGGGGTCATCTGCTCCCGTCCCAGAAGGCAGTGAGGTCTCTTAGCATCACAGAGTCCCAGTACTGTTCTGAAGCACTTGTTCCATAGGCCGTTGTTTTCCCAGTGTGTGATGTGGTGGCTGTCACCCGATGTTGCCGGGGACTTCACATTGTGAGAGGTGGTCCATCTCCTTTGATGTATTTGGCTAACAACAAAAATAAATCAGTGGTGGTTTTATTATTATTATTATTATTTAAACTCCTAGCAACTGTGACTACAGAACGTGATGAGTAGCACATATACAACCAGGGGGGGTGCACCACGTCCCCCTCAAAAATGGCATCTGAACTTTTTTAACAAAAAAAAAAACAACAAAGAAAAATATTTTTAAAACATTTTAAAACCTTTTTTTTCATGTGTGTGTGTGTGTGTATGTTCCAAGATGGAATATTTGTATTTGAAAATTATCCTGGAGTGTAATTTAATCCCAAGACCCCTCCCCAGCCCCTCTCCTCCCAGCCTTTGTGTATATGGTAAATGTTTGTATTTTGCAGTTTCTGTTTCGCTTTTTAGATAAATGAAATGTATATGGATATTTTTAAGTCATCTTTGCTTTTTTTTTTTTTTAGATGAGTTTGTAATCACCTTATAACAGAAAATAAAACTTTCCTTTATAAACCAGCCGTGCTCCATGGTGCTTTTTGTCTCTGAGCATCCCAGCTCTCCCTTTAAGGCCGTTATTTGCTGTGTTAATTCTCTCACAGACACACAGAGCAGTGTGAAGGCATGGGAATGGTGCCCTTATTTTTTGTCCGGTTTTCCTCCTTTTTTCCCCTACTGCTGTTGTCACACTGCCCACAAGGTGAGGCGGTCAGATGCAGAAAAGCCCAATGATAAGGAAAAAACAACAAAGAAAATAAATTCATTTTCCAGATGTATGGGATTTATCGTTTAAAGGGCTGTGATTGCCCCTTTGAGTCAGGCAAATGAAAGTTAAAGCAGAAAGGCCTTTCCCTAAGCCATCCTGGGAGGGGGTGAAAGGAAACAAAAGTCATTTGGTTGATGTTTTTGAGAAGCAGAACAGCAAACTGCACTGCATTCCTGCTCGGGACCACCGCTGAGGCTCCGACTGCTGCATGGCCGTGGCCAGGAGCCTAGGAGAGTTGCTGGGTGAGAACTGAAACCTTTGTGCACAGCCTGCAACTGAGCAGCCTGACGCCAGCACCGACACTGCAACGTGTCTCAGATATAACATCGTCAGCCTGAAGTCCCCACACGGCACCGCACGCAGCTGTCGAAGGGCTCCATGCTCCGGCCACAGGCGGCTGCCACCTGCCCTGAGCCGGGTCCTTCAGCCGAGGCCTGCAGCTGTGGGGTGCCATTAGTAGGCAGCTGCCCTTTCCCTGTGCGTGAGGCAGAGTCCCACGGTCACGTTGCACGGGTGCTCGTTCAACCTGACATCGCCCCAGCGCCCGGGCTGGCGCCGAGCGGCTTTGGCACGGCCCTGGTGCCAGACATGTGAAGGGCCCTGCTTGGCAGCCCGTGCCCCGAGCACAGCCAGAGATGACTGATAAGGCTTGTTTACACGGCAATGATTCCCCAGCTCTAACCAGAAGCATTTCCACGCCCGACCTCCGAAAATTCCTGCGCTACCCACTTGGCGGTGAAGGGTTGCAAAACGCAGCGCACCCTTTGCTTGCCAACGAGCAGCAGTTCCCGAGGGCTTTATCTGGGGAATGCAGAGCCTGCACTGTGTGTGCTGGCAGCATAGCAGGATCCCTAATCCCCCTATAAGCAAAGGGAAGAAAGCCATCCTGTAAGGACTTGAGTTCTCCCAGTGGCTTTGTGGCAGTCGTCTCTTTGAACACCTGGCTCCAGAGGTTGGATAATTTGGCTCCCACAGTGCAGAGTCCTAAAGGCATCCCACTGCCTCAAGTTGTGCAGGGCTGGGTTCAGGTTGGACGTTAGGAAAAAACTTCTCCAAAAGAGCCATCAGGCAACGGAATGGGCTCCCAGGGAGGTGGTGGAGTCACCGGCCCTGGAGGTGTTCAAGAAACGTTTAGAAGCAGCACTGAGGGGCACGGTTTATTGGTGATAGGTGGGACTGGATGATCTCAGAGGTCTTTTCCAACCTTGGTCATTCATTCTAGGAATCCAAGTGCCCACCAGATCACTTTCTTATCCCATCCACAGTTCCGCAAGCATTGTCGCTGCCACCTCACAGCCACCACGTGCATTGCCACAACAACATTTTGTCATGAAGCAGCCATGGTTTGAACTGAGGAGGCTTCTTCCAGCACGGCCAAGTTGATGTAAGCAATATTATAACCACATAAACGCCTCCACAGAAGTGGAGTGTGGGCATCTCTATCTCTGAATGCAGAAAGCTATGGAAAAACAGTTCCCATATCCACAGGGAGGGATGCAACTGGTCCCAAATCCTGCTGGGTAGCGGTGAGTGCCAACCCCAAGCTGGCACTGGGAGCCCCATAAGCAGTGGTCCCACCAACCCCTGTGTGTCCTGCTCATTGCCCCGCTGTGACATGAGTCCTTGGGGAAAGGAAAATAGGGCCGGATGCAGAGTGATGCCCTGCTCCTGTCCCCTGGCACAAAGAGGCAGACCCACGACACATGCATTTCATTTGTTTTTATTTAATTAAAAAAAAAAAGTCCTTGCAATGCCATTTAAATACAGAGATTTACAAATAGGTCCAAAACAGGACTAAAATATTCTTTGAAATGCTGTACTTTTAAATATTGTGCTTTCATAGATACATAAGAAAATCAGCATATAAAAATACTTTACAAGGAATACACTCTAATATATGGATAAAAATACACATTTAAGTAATGCATTTCATCTTCATATCATTCAAAATGCATAGGAAGGGATACAAGGACCAAGTTCTTCTTCCTTTTTTATTTTTTTAAAGCCTTTAATAAAAGTCTTCATTAAAAACCTACGAGAAGCCCCATGGAGCTTCCTCTGTTCAGAATATTGCATATAAAAACACTTTTGTCTGCACTGTCACTGCTCCACAGTATCAATTATGGCACGTTACCTAGTTGTGGCAGCAATGGTATGGGATATTGCATACTCGAAGAGAAAATGGCTACACCGACAAGTAGCGGGATGGGGTTGGACACGCCTCAGAGATACACCCCAACACGCTGGGCTATCGTGGAGGGACAGAGTTGCAAAGTGGAGATGGGTGCAGGAGAGAGTCCTGGCTCGGCATAATGAGGAACGTGCCACATACAGCCCTACGGCACCCAAACACAGCACCGGAATGGGGTGGTGATGGAGGAAATGGAATGGTGAGCAGGGTCGGTGGTCACCAGGGCTGCAGCCCCCGACCATGCGAGTTCCTCACCTCCACCATGCCACCACGTCTGAGCCTCCGTGGGGAAAGCAGTGGCAGGGCCACACCGCGACGCTAACGTCATCATAAAGTGCTAAGACATGGAACACTGAGTGCGGCTCACGTCTGCCGCGGGAGGAACCCGTGGTGAGGAGAGGAGGAGGAGCCCACAGCCACATTTTGACTACGTCTCCAGCAGATGGGGAAGCCGATGCAAACAACTCAGCTGCCTCCTCCCTGTGGCCTGGGGGGCACTCAGGGGAGAGACAAGTGGGGGTAACATGCTTGGGAAGCCATGGGAAGGCCAGCGACAGGCAATGGGGTGTGCTGCTAATGCAGGTGGGGACAGGGGACGCATGGTCTCCATCTAATGAGGGGCTTCTCACATCACTGCCTGGCAGGGGACGACAAGGTTCAATTAATTCAAAACATCATTGGCAGCCTGGAATGACCACGTTTCTGATATTTACTTGCATTAGCTCCGTAACACCCATCTGAAAAATGGTGGCCAGGGATCCCAGCAGGCATTTAGTGTCTTCAGCATTAAGCACAGCATTCTGCTCTGTAATAGCCGCTGTATAGCATAGATAACTGCACTGCGCATGCGAGATGAGGTGCCCTGGGCATTGGGCACTGGGATGAGCCAGCCCTGGTGGGGCAGAATGGAAGAAGCCGGCACGAGGCAGCTGCCAACACCAACTTCTGAACAAGAACTGCACCTAGACACCATCAAGTGCACTTTGAAATGTCTTTTAAACAGGGCCCTCCATAACCCGACACCAGGAGAGAAAGGGGCTGCGGAAATCAATTTATCAGGAGCGTTTGGAGCGTGGAGCTGGGTACAACAGAAAAAGAAATGGCATTTTGATTTTGCTGTATGCTATTAACAGAGCAAACAAGGATAATAATAGCACCATGAGTGTAGGATGGCCAAGGCCTGAAGAGTGAGGAGGTGCTGGGGCGGGACCCCGCACACCCCGATGCGCTGGGGATGAAACAGCTCACCCCAGCCCAAGAAATGCACATCCAGCTTCAGCCTTCCCAGCGGTGTCAGGTGGTCTACAGATAACGGCTCACTGAAGACCCACCTCCCCTCCCTGGAAGTGATGGTACACACAGCATTTACAAATACCAGTGCAAAAAACAGGAAAAACACCCCAAATACCACAATGGCTCAGCAGAGGCCCCAGGCATCATCCGCTGCGGCTGTTCAGAGCGTCTGGACTCTTGTCTTGACCTCGGTGAGGGTTGCCTGTGCTGGCAGCTCCCCGTTCCCCTTTGAGGGAGCGTTGGCAGCCAAAGGGTTTCGGCTGATCACCAGGTCCAGCTTGTCTCCAGCCTCTGAGATCAAGGGGACGGTCAGACAGCAGTCAAAGTCTCTCGTTCGGACGTGATTTACCTGTCGGGATGGATTTAGGATGTGCCACAGGGAGGAACAACAGAAACACCAGGTTTGTTAGTCAGAAAACACAAGGCTGGTGCTAAACCCACACCTGTGAAAACACACAGCACCTGGGGGGGTCTTTGACAGGGGGGGTCACAGAGGAGAAGAGCATGGCCCCCCCTCTGAGCTGGGCACGTTCTGCGTTAGCTGAGGCTCCATAACCGGTAGAGGAAAGGGGAAAAAGCTTAGGGTCAGGATTTCTGCCTGATCCTGGAGTCTAGGACAGTATTAGACTATTTGAACTCTACAGGGCTCCAAATCAGTTCTCCAGTTCAGGTCTGTGGGACAAAGGCTGCTATATGATTTTTTGCCATCATGGCTTTTATCGGCCTTAAATCTGTGATGTGGGCTATTCAGCGCCTAGAAAACAAACACAACACAGACCCTGAGGCTTCAACCAACCACTTTCCAGCTCAGCCAGCAGTAAATCAGGACTATACTGAATAGTTCCCCATTTACATCCTTCATTTTGGAGGAGTCCGGATGCATTTCTCATGGGTTCAGAAGAAGGCTGCAGAGGGCTGAAAATGCTCTCTACAGGATTCAGCAGTGAAAGCACTTTTCCTGCTCACTTGCGCATCTTGAAGCAGGTTTCTGGGCTGGGTCACCTGCAGGAGCCATCCCAGCTCTCCTGCCTACAGCTCCCAGAGCTCCTGGGCTCGGTGCCACGACAGCCCCAGGACGGAGAGGGCTGGCAAATAGCATGAGGAGGGGAAGCAGGGAAGGGAGAAAGGAATTTCCCACCCACCTTTGGAGTGAACATAAACACTGAGGGCAGGCGTTGATTCCGGCTCAGGATAAGGGCTGGATGAGTCCATGCAACCCTTGCATCCAAAGCCCTTTCCCAGGATTAATGACTGCCCATGGAGCTGGGCTCTGTGATGGTAGCAGTGTCACCCTGCCCTAGCTGGCAGCCACACAGCTGAACCAGTACTGCCCCTTATAGATGAGTTACCAGGGACAATTTCCAGGTTGCACAAAGAGAAGGAGAAATAAGCCATGAGCTCGCTCTGCCTTCGTTCCATGCTGGTCGGGCAGCTTCAGTGCAGAAAAGACAGTGCAATGCCATGCTCTGGGCAATCCATCAACTGAGAGGCAGAGGTTCTTTAGCAAGCACAGTGTGTTTTGTGGCCTTCAGCGTTGGAACTTGCTTGCAGACACATCACGGTGTCCGTAACCAGCAGCACTGTGAAGCATCCTCAGCAACGCATCTCCATGTTTCTTGCTGGGATTTGCAGTCCCTCATCCATCACTGCTGCATGTGTTAACTCAATGGCAATTGCCCCATCCTTTTGTAGGTAGAAGCCGTGCAGCACAGCACATGGGAAGGGGGGGGTCTCAGAAGTCTCTGCTCTGCTCTGTTTGGGATTTCGGGCACACCTCCCAGAGCACTTGGCACTCACACAGAGCGACACATCCAACATTCAACAGAAAGGCAGCCTACAGCCTAATTAGCTTCTTGTTCATTCTTGCACCATCTTTTATTTGAATCTGAGAAGGAATAATTGTCTAGCAGCCAATTGGCTAGAGATCATAACAAGCTTAAACAAGGTTCCCCACAGCGCTGCCAGCTCTCCAGTTACCTGATGTACATAATATATTGGCTCTGATCCTGCTGCTAACAGCCCCCACCTAGAAAGTAGCAAAACTAAACATCTTTCTGAGTGCTTCCAAATACGGTCACAGTATCTGCATCTCCAAATGGTGGCAATGTTTCCATCGAGGCCGCGTTTTCTCTGTCGCTAGTTGAGTTGCTCCAAAGCAAAACTTGTTCTTTTTCGTCCATATAAAGTTCCTTTCCAAACTCCAAGACTCACCGTGCTCTCACTGTCCCCCTGGCCGGCAGATATGCCCAAGTTACTTTTATTTGACCAGAGTTTTTCTTCTGTTTCTGCCTCAGTCATTTCAGATCAAGTATCTCGCGAAGAAAAATATCCACGGCAAACACTCTGCTTGAAGGATGGTTGCTTCTTAGAAAACTTTTAGTTGTCAAAGGCATGCACAGAACTTCATGAACACTGCTTAACTCCACGGGGGGATTCACAAGAACACATATTGGTCCACACAGTCTGGTTTGTCCAAAAATCACCCTCTTTCACGACAGGAAAAGGATCGAGGGTGAAGAGGGATAGCGACACGGCTTTTTGGTTGTTTTTTGTTGCTGTGAGCTGTCACAAAGCACTGGGACAGGCTCTGTGTGGAGATGTTCCCTGGGCTGAGTGTCAGCTAGGGGAACCAGCTTTGCTACCTAGAGATTTCTTATACAAAACACAGGTCTCATTGAGAGGTTGGTGGTAGGTGCTCACCTAGTTGGCTAACTATTACCTTTCATTAAAGTTAGTGCTGTCATGGATGGGTCTCACTTCTCTCTTCCTCTCAGCCACTCATTCACTCCGTCCCAGCCTCCAGAACTGCATTTTGCATTTATTACCTGAAGCACTCTGTCATATGGCTTGAGGCCACACTGATCTGCTGGCCCATCCGGACGGACCATATTTACATAGACACCTTTTTCCAGCAGGCCATCCGACACACTGAATCCGAAGTCTTCGCTCTC
The DNA here is from genome assembly GCA_013399175.1 of Odontophorus gujanensis. NCBI lineage: Eukaryota > Metazoa > Chordata > Aves > Galliformes > Odontophoridae > Odontophorus > Odontophorus gujanensis. Next base: position 221,040 of record VXAB01006675.1, on the reverse strand, counting down.
TGGGTCTTTGTGAAGTGTCATCTGGAGGGGCAGAAGCAGAAAGCACACTGCTTAATTCACTAGTTCTCCTCAGAAACTTACTGTCAGTTCTGGCTTAGTGAGGACAAGAACTGGCTCATCTAACCCCCTTCCCTTGATCGCAATCACACTTTGGTCTCTAAAGGAGACATGCTCAGCTAGAACTGTATCTTGCCACAAGGCAAGGCCGCAAGCCAATGGGGGACAACCAGTATCAGGGACAACTGTTTCCCTCCACCACAATCCCCCTTCTTCTTCATCTCTGCCATTAGGCCTTGACTGCATCAGAGTGCTCTTGGCTGGGGAAGCCCCATGGCTGTGTGCTCCATGGGCAGGTGATGCCCAGGTGCTGCCCACGTGGCCCCAGCCTCATTCCCAAACACCACCAGCACCAGATGCTCCAGCAGAAAGAAGGCTCACCCGGTCACACACCTAATTATTCAGCTCTCCTCCATCAGGAACGAAGGAGTTTTATTTAACGGTGCATTTGCCATGCCCCGAAGGACAAAAGCAGATCAAACATGAACAAGTTGTTTTTCCCAACTGCCCTAACTGCAGGTCTCACTCGAAAATCACTAGGAAAGAAAAAGGCAATCAGTTTTTGAAACCTCTCCAGCTCCCTTCCCTGCCTGCGTTCAGCATCAACAGCTTCTACAGTTAATTACTCCTTCTAATTACCACTGCCTTGCACCATGCTTAAACTGGCTGCATTCACCCGCGTACTGAATTCAAACAAGTATCCTGTCACTCAGGCCCCACCATTTCTGCTGATTATTTGCACCCCTTCAGAAAAGGCTGGGAACGAAGAGGACTGAAAATAAATGATTTCTCAGATAAAAAGCAGCTTACTGAACGGTGTGTGCCACTGGCAAAGGGTCAACAGGGTGCATGTCCTATGGGGATGCAACACATCCATCAGCTTTTCCCAGTGAAGTACCACTGTGCCAAGGCCAACCAACCCTTGGCAACACACACCTTGTGAAACTCAAGGGGGGTGGGGGACATGATCTCCTGCATCTCCTTCTCCATCTTCTTCATGTCCAGGTTCCTCTCATTCTTCTTGGCAGGGGAGCTGCTGCTCTCGGTCTGTCCATTGTCACAGCTGGAGTTTGCCTTCCTCAATGGGCTCAGTCCTGATGGGTTGACAGAGTCCAGGAGCAGCTTGCTGCCCTCCAGGCCCAGGTTGTGCACGCTCCCTGTCATGATGGATGCCTGCGGGGCAAGGGCACAGAGTCACTCTGCTGAGGTGGCAGCAGGAAGGGACAGACCACGCAGCAATAAAAATGGCACAGAGGACAAGGAAAACGAGACAGATGAACATGCTGACCTCAGGGGAACTCCCAGAGGAACTGGTGGATCTCCAGCCCACGTCTATGGGCTGCAGCCCGTCATCAGCACTGCACAGTGCTGGCAGTGGCCCCAGCAAGGCAGCACCACAGGCTGCTGAGGCCAAGTCAGCAAGTGAAATTATGATTTTATCTGTCAGTAAGTAGGAGCCTTCACTGAGTAAAACTGAGTTAAAAATATGAAATTAAGTAGTTTTTAAGCCTGGTCATCCTTGATAGTATCCATTAAACGATGCCCCTAAGTAGATTCTACTCCATTTGGCAATGCTTTTCACTAATGAAATTACATTGATCAAAGCTAATGAAGGAGTCGAGAATCCAGCCTGTGGAACCTCAGCTGGTTCCAGAGTCTATTTAAATGGCATAATGAAAACCATCATTACGAAGTTCAGGCTCCAAACACCTGCAGTCCTATTAAATGTCAAAAGGCAGTGGAAAGAAAAGGAAAGGCAGGGAGCAGACAGCAAAATTCAGCACTGCTAAACATGGTAAGTCAAAGAGCAATTGCTCCTGCACACAGAGGAAATATCACCTGACTAAATCTCTAACCAAGGGCTCTGTCTCTTTTCTGCAAGCTGGAACAAAGGTAAATGAAGCAGACTCTGGTGGCAGTGATGAAAACGCCAGCACTACCTACATCGTACCAAATGGAGATGGATAAAATATGGAATTCCTTTGAGTGGTAGCAGGTTTTAGAGTGCTGTCCAAACTCACGGTGATTAACTTTTGAGGGAAGACTAGAAAATGCTAGGAAACTCACGAGCTAAAAAGATTTCCATATTCTATCTACCACTCTTCAGGATAATGCGGGTAGTGCTAGAGGTGGTCTGCATTTTGCAAAATTCCTTTAAATTATTTTTAAAAGCATTCCTCTAACCGTGACAGCTCCAAAGCCTTCAAACAGCATGACTCAAAAGCCCACACACCCCTGCAAAAGGAACAGGCAGGAAGATTATTTTCTCTGTCCTGTCATTTCACAGTAGCCAAACAAATCTCTTCTTTCGCATTAAGATCCACCATTATGCAGAAGAGAATCATCCATGCATCATTTCAGATGGGTACTTTTTCTTAAAAAGCCACTGACAGTAATGGGAATTTTACACCCTCTGTTGGGGAAACCACCTCACGGGCCAGAAATGCCCAGAAAACCAAACTCTGCATTATTGGACTGGTGTAGAGCGACAGCTGCCATCCCTCCAGGCACCTCATCAGGCATTGCATGGGGACACAACCCCTGTGCAATCTGCTGGAACAGCAAATGTCCACCAATTTCCAGACTCCTCCCCTCCTCCTCCGACCCTGGGGAACTACTTTGGCTACCAGTCCCATTTTTGGGGTCACTGAGGACCCATCCCCGCAAGCCTTCCCCAGTCCTGTGTGCCCAGAAGGCAGCTCATACGGTTGCACTACTGGGTCCCATCTCACTGGGCAGGTTTGCTGCCCACTGCTCTGCAGTCCCAAGGGAGGCCTTTATTTGCATCCCACAGCTTAGTAATGCAGGCACCCCATCCAATAACCGGACACAATAACACGACCTCCAAAGCATTCTGGATAAAGAAAAGAGAAAGTGGTTCGCAAAGAGAGGAAACACCTTTATTTCTGCAGGAAGCAATTACTTTCTCAGATTTTTCCAGGGGAAGAGTGGCTGAAAAGCTTCCAATTGCCCATTTTACTGAAACAGTTTCCGGCAGAGTGACAGCTGAATGCAAGATGCATGTTGTTCCTGTCTACACTTGAAGCAAGCTTCGGTCCCAATGGGTTTTTGGGAGACTCGTTTTGCTTGGCCTCCAAGTGCTTTTGACAGACAGTATCTCCCCACAAAAGGGCTTAGCATTTGATAGGAAGCTTTGCCAACAGTCACATGAAGATTGCTGGCCAGCAGCAACGTGTAAAAAGAGCGTGGAGTTACTGGTGGGTAATTCCTCAGCTCTGGGGGAAAGTACGTGCAAGCAGTTGCCTAATGAGATGTAGTTATCCATTAGCACATCCCTGAAGTGGACAAAACTCAAACCTCACACCACTGGCAGCACAGGGGTGCTGTGAGCAATCAGCAGATCTAAGGAAACCGCTTCGCATTTAAGTCAAGCATAGAACAGTCAGACCGGCAGCGAATTCAGAAAGTGATTTACCTCAATCTCCCTCAAAAGTTCAGACTGGCCGCATGTTTCCAAATCCTCCAAAGCTTCTCCAAAAACACGCCAAAAACTATCCTCGTGAGTGGTCTCAAGGCCATTTTGGCGGTTGGGGTATCTGTTGTAACGTAGGAACCAAACATTGTCAGCACTCTTCTGCAGCGGGATGAAAGCCGCGAGGCTACAGCAAGTGTCTCACCAGTAAAAGCAGAGACTTGAAGAGTCTTCATATACAAAAGCAAACAATATGAACTTTTCAGACAAGAGTCCGAACACGAGACCTCCATGCATTTACTAACGGGGCAAAGCGTCCTTCAAAGGAAGAATTAAGTTGGTGTAGTGATGTCAAAGTTCAAAGGGTAAATTAAAAAGTGCCTGTAGGAAGATTGTAGGTTTAGGAAGACGTTTTGGTGAAATAGAGAAGTGAAAGAAAAAAGGATGCGTTATGGGTAAACCAGGAGCCTCAGAGACTGTTAGTACAAAGGCTGATGGGATAGAGCTCAGATCTGAGACACAGAACACCTGAGAAGAGAGAGAAAAACACAGAGGGTAACAGACATGGTGAGAAAATGGTAAATACATTAGGTCTCTATGAGAGTAAATAATGCAAAGATGTATATAAAAATGATTGCCCTGAGACAAGTAACACGCTACAGCCAGCAATATTGACAGTGTCAGCGTATAACCCATACAAACCAAGTTGCATTTGCTTTGGGATGGCCAAGGGAAGTGAGCTTTTGCATCCAGGAGGTCTCTTTGTGCTACACAAGTCGTTGCATTACAGCTGTGTACAGACTCCCTCCAGTTCTCTGGCTACAGAGAATGGGAGCAGTGACAACCTCTCCAGAGTTGGTGCAAACATACAGTAATGTGAACAGCAGATCATGAGCACTCAGTGTAACAGAAGCCTCTTAAAGGCAACTTTCAGTGGTGTTAAACCAAGGTCACAATACACTCACCAATGTGTCATGGGGGAGAACAGTGACACTGGAGCAGCCTTAATGCATCTTCCACGCACAAAGATCCACCTGTGCAACATCCGTCAGCAGCCTGCATGGCTCAGTGGTCATTAGTGCCACGGATGGGAGGGGACACTTCCCCACCAGAGCCACTTAGCCAAGTCAAAACACTGCGCTCGAGTACAAATCAAAGAGAGGCTGGTTTCTGTTGTATGTATAACTCCTTGGGCTATCAGTAGCACACCTTTCCCAGATCTGCATTGACAGCAAAGTCTTTAGCACGTGCTTTGCTTTTCATCCATTGGTTTAAAGGAGTTTGTAGCAGGCATAACTTCAAACACACACACTTATGGTCCTCGCTGGACTATGGTCTGCCTGGAGAGCGGTATCTGACATGGCTTATTATATTTTAAATTCACCCCCTACCTTTTCTAAAGCAGCAGCTTTTAACACCAGGCAGAGAGGCCAAAAAAACACCCAGCAAGACTTTATAAAAACAAACCAAAATTCCCCCCTGAGACGGAGTTTTCAATTCTTTTCCCTTACTCATTTCCTTCCTCTGCTCCAGGTTTCCTAAGAGGCAAAAGTCCCTTCCAGTTACAGGTTTCTTGCCTCCCAGATACAAACACCCAGGACTTGGATGAATCTGCTCTCACACCACTGGGTCAGCAGGTTTTTCCAGGCTAAGGGCAGCCAGGGGCAGAGAGGTTTTGTTTTTCTCCCTTACAAAAAGGGCTCAGCAGCACGAACCATTTCACTTGCACTTTGACATCAGGGCTCAGAGCCCTCATTTGGGACACGTGGGGTTTCGAGAGCTCAGATTTGCTAACTTCAGCTGTGAGTGGCCTCAACGGGAAGGCCACGAGTGAGCAGTGACCTCTGTGAGCCGGCTCTCGCTGAGAGGTAAAACAAGAACAAAGTCTCAGCCACTGCCAGCCTTCCTGCCAGCTTGATCATCTTTAAATAGGTGGAAATGGCCATGAGATGTTCTAAGGGTTTTTGTCTGGACAAACAAAAATTAAGGGAAAATAATTATAAAAGAAAAGAATCGACAGCAACAACACGACACACACAACTATGGGGACTCTGAAGGATGTCAGGGGGAGGGTTAGTTACAGGGCAACAGGGCTTTTCCACTGTGCATGATTCAGAGAGGGGCTGGGGTAGATTCAGCAGGATTTTCACCCCAAAAGAGGGGCAGTTGCATCCTGCTCGGTGTGCCTGGGAGGTGTTGTGGGATTTCTTCCACAGTGGCTGAGCTGGGGGATTCACTCAGCTCTGCTCATGCAGCGTGGTTTAGACCGTGTGTTGGAAGGGACAAAGTGTAGTGGAGAGAGACACCAGCCACACCTTTAGGAGATTTTATCTCGGATATACAATCCCACACTAGTCTTCTGAGAGCTTTTGTTGGCCTTTTTGTCAACAAGTCACTGAGAAACTTCATCCTCACACAAAAGTCTTTGGCCAACACAAGAGGGGACAACCCTGGCCATGTCTATTTGAAACACCTGAACTTATGAAAGTACTGCAGCTTTTACATGGCATGACACATGGTAAGAACCTGTGATCCATGCAGCTGAGACTGCATGCTGACTGCATGACTCCAGACATAAGTGTCACCAAGCCATGGCAGAGATGCCACAAAGCATCTCCGTGGAGGTTGTTTGATAGAGCATGTCACTACTCCAGCACCCACCCCACAGACACTTTACGAGGTACTGCCGACCCTCCCCACCTCTGGCTAACCCACTCCATCACAATCAGTGCCCTCTCATCCCCACATCTGCAAAAGGGCCTCCCTACCTCCTCCCACCCCTCCGCACCTGCTGGGCTTGTCCCAGTCATCTTCACTGAAGCTTCCATCCATGTAGGGATAGCTTTTCCTGGGGTCCACAGGAGGGGTGCTGCTCTTTTGCCTGCTGTGTCTCCATTCATGTGGATGAAGGGCAATGCCTGCAGCCTGAGGTATGTACGTACCTAGGCAAGTCAGGAATGGGGGAAAAAGAGGTAACATCTGCTTAGAAAACCCAAGAGGAGTAAATGCCAGGAGAGCTTTCTTCCCCAGATCCAAAACTTGAAGTAAGAAAAGAAAACTTGAAGTAATTTTGGTTACACACATATAATAGGAGATATATTCTTCCCATATCTTCTTGCTCAAACCAAAGGATCAAATGGGTCTATTAGGAGGAAATAAGACAAATTTTGCTAAGTTTGCCCCCAGGGACTTTCCCATACTGTGGGAAGTCTTGTTCCAGAGATGTAAAACCAACACTACCAAGTCACAAGATCTCCAAGTCTCACAAGGAGCTGCCTGGACAGAAACCCTTCAAAACAGAGCATTCCTCAGCAATATCGGTGCCAGCTGCCATGGAAATAAATCTCCCAAGTCTCCCGTCCACCTCCTCCTGCCCATTCAGGACTTCAGAGAAATCCCCACAGCCCTTCCAAGAAACACTGTGCACTTCCATTGCACCCTGTGCCAAGCCAACAGGAAGAGGTAACAGAAACACATAATTAAAGGAGTCTTGACCTCCTACATGGCTAAGAGCACTGGAAATACCCGAAGACATTGCCAGAACTTTCTTTCAAAATGCCAAACCTGTTATTACATTTAGCTGAGTGTTTCCTCTGTGTTTTTAAATGTTAGGTTGCTCTGGAGAGAGCCCCAGCAAAGTGCTCACCAACGTTTTCCACCGGGCAGGAGCACTTGCTGCTTGCCACAGCAGGGGAACAAGGTCCCTGGGCGCAGGGCCCCGCAGTGAGCTGGGCACAGGGATGTGTGCACACAGCTGGCCCTTGGGTGCCACCACTTCCACCTCCTCCTTAAGGAGACAAGGGCTGGGTCCCTGGGATTCAGAGCCACCTGGTGGCATGTTCCTGCCAGGCCCAGCACAGCTCCCTGCTCAAACCTGAGCAGGGTTTTGCTGAGGTGCTTCGGGGTTTTGTTTCCTTTCAGCACAAGCTAGTACTAACTTAAGTCATTAAATCTGAACTGGACTCTTTTCCAGTGCTTTCCTCCAAGTGAAAGCTTATTTCCATGATGGAGCATCCCCCATCCCAATTCCATATGTCCGCCAGAAACCACAGCTGAATAAATCTGGCCTCCAAGACATCTGATCACTCACCAGGGAGTCAGAGATACTGTCTTGTAGTATTACCTTAATTATTTTGTTAAGTGAGTGCTTCAGTCACAAGATGTTCTTGTGGATTTTAAAACATCCTGAAGAGGATTAATACAGTCTACATGGCCTCTCTGGGGAACTAAAAGTGAGCTACAGGCCAAATGCTCTGCAAGACATATGGACAGTGAATACTTATTTGATTATGTGAACTGTAAAATGTTTTAATGGTTTTGAAACTACTATGATGTTATCTATATAAGCCAGAAGAAACAATGCCAATAAAAATCTAAGATGGATATATGAACTCAGAGCATCACATGAATGCACTTTAAAATACATTTTGTTCCTTGCTGAAAGCGAGAAGCTGTGACAGCACAGTCAGACCACAGCCTCTGGCTCACATTCAGTCTCCAGACAGGCTTGGAAGCTCCATCTGTCTTTGCCTCGGCCCACAGACCCGTGAGAAAAGTCATCTTACCTTGGCTTCCATACGCAGCATCAATGCCGGAGCCATCCCAGGACTCCATAGCGCTGTCTACACTAGGAATTGTGGTGGAGTATATCTCAGACAGCTTGCTAGTTTTCTGGGAGTCCGTCAGTTCGTCTTCGGGGTCACTCACTTCATTTATACTCCCAGACTTCTTGGGATAAGATTCTGCAACCAGAATAAGGCGCTTTAGAAGGCACAAGGGACAAGACTCAGGGAGAGGCTTATGTTGCTGTGGGAGCAAGCCCAGGTACTCTAAGGCTCTTGAAGAATCTCTTTAGTGCTTCAAAGGTAACTGAGAAAGGCCTGTGCCAAGCTTCCTATTCCAAGCAGTTTCCATTTTTCACAGTTTCAATGAGATTCCCACAACACAACCTGGTCCCAAACTATGGCAGCTGAATTTGTGACTCCTCATCAAGACTGTACAATTTTGTACCAATCCAGGGCTGATCGCCACCCAAAGAGCCTCCCACACAGTCTCAATTCCTGGCTGGTGGAATTCCTGGGCCTTGTACTTTGACAGTAGATTTCCCCTGATTAGTGATTGGAAAATGGGAAGTTGAGTAGGGATGATGAAGCTCAGACCTTCTCTTTCATTATTTTACTAATAATGGCCCCTTATTATCATTAGACCAAGTTCCCTTTCAGGTAAAAGCTATACAGGGAATGGTTTCTCAGCACAAGCATTCTTGTACTGAATATTATGAAGTCCTCATTGATTACACATCCTGTTAGCCATCCACACCCTGCAACTCCAACTAGGATAACTTAGATGGGATAAAAATGCTCAGTGATAGCCTGCCTTTGTCAGTGAGGTCAGATGACTTTACCAAACAAAGGTCAGTATTCTAAAAGTCCCTATTTTCCAACCATTCAGAAGATTGCTCATCACAATAAACTGGCAATTACCTTGAAATTTCAATTACACCTGCTCCAGTTCTCAGGATGATTAACGAGTCTCCAACTGGCACTTGAATGTCAGTTAATTCAGCAGGTGGTTGTGACAGTTTAAGTGTCAGAAGGGGAAAAAAGAGTATTTCATAGCAAGGGTCGGGACACTTGGCTTCAGGGAATGAGATGGGGTTTCTTGAATTCCCAAATTCTACCTCTAGCTCATGAGGTTGCTGTTCCCCTGCCTAGGCTTCCTCCATTCATAACGTAGCTGCATTGCCACACATCTGTCAAACTGCTTTAAAATCTACAGAAGTGTTATGTTTAAGAGTGATTCTACTTCTCCGGATGCAATGCAGACATCCCATAGGCCAGGAAGAGTATTTTCATTTGATTCCTTCCAGCTCCCACAGCACTGTGGGCCGCTGGCTAGATGTAGACACTGCAGAAGCATGACACAAGAAAAGCAGAAAATACCGAGTGCAGGGTCTCTTGCATTCTCCCACCCCAAAGCAGGCTCCCCAACTCACTCTCCATCTGCTTCTTGATCTTCAGCGTTACTGTCTCCCCTGCCATCTGCAGCAGGTGGATTGCTTCACTCAGTGGTTTGCCCTTGAGGCTCACGTTATTAATCGCGAGTATTCGGTCACCGATGTGGATGGCTCCGGTTCTGGAGAGGAGAGATGCTGTTAGGAACCCTTGTATGCTGTATGCTCCTGTCCATTAACACTACCAAGAATTCGGCTTACATCATCTTTCACCTGTATTATACATACATATAGGCACATGAACGTATGCCCACTTCAGTTCATAGGTCTCTCAGAAGCTGGACATCAAACCAGACTACACTTTAAACTCTTTGAAGTCATGCATTACCAGTGGGGCAATGGCTACAGGTGGAATTGAAGAGAAGTTTTCATAGGGATGGACAGAAGACAAGCTAAACTAACAAACCAACAAAAGACCCAGTCCAACACATGCAGATTGTGTGGGTATACATGAACTGAGCCAGCTGCAAATCAGCTTACGATATCTTTTAGAGTGCATCATCTCCTATGCACCCTAATGCTGGCATACAAGAGCAGCAATGCTTCCCTCCAGCACTGCTATGATAGAAACATAGAAACGCAAGGTTGGAAAGGACCTACAGGATCACCTAGCCCAACCATCCTCCTGTCACCATCCCTATGATGTTCAGCTATCAGGAACCTCGCATGATCAAGCCAGGAGATGCAAATCTAGACAGTCATATCTTTTTGCCCGTGGCAATGTGCTTCTTTCCAAGGCTGCATCCAGTCTGAATTGGACTGCTGCTCCTGCAGAAATGGGATCTGACACATGGTCAAAACAGCAGGGAAAACAATTCCTTGTCTTTCCCCCCTAATGTGGAACTTTAGAGGCACGCTGCTGCAAAACATCTACTGCGAAACATCTTGGATGTGGTTTCGTGAGCAATACTGATGCTAGGTGGATGGTTGGGCTAGATGATTTTAGAGCTTTTTTCCAACCTTAATCATTCTATGCTTCTATGATCCTACCGCATGTATATCAAATCAGGAAACTGCACAAGGACCAGGCAGGACTGCTCACTCTGCTGCTGCTGAGGCATTCAGTTTGACATAAGGGTCCCATGCAGCCACTAGATGTCCGTATTGTCCCATCCTAATCAGCCCAGAAAAGCCCTCAGGGAAAACTCGAGTATTCAAACAAACTATAGATCATGCTGCAAACAGAGTATTTGTCTTAAAAGTTTCATCTACGTAGTCAAAAAGAAACCAAGCTGAACTGCTAGCACTCTAATGCGACCCTTTACTGGTTGCAGTGCCTTACATTTGAGGCTCTACCACAGTGCTGAGCCAGGGCTCATCTCTCATGAAATTCTCTCCAGTTCCAGCCCCCAACAGCACCATTGCTCTGCAGAAACTGTGAGACTCCCTCAGCAGGGAAACACAGAAATGATCAACAAGATGTCACTTCAAGGGGGAAAAAGTAAATTAATCCATTCCACCATGCACTGTGTGCAGGTGACAGCAATTTACCTGGGGCATGGTCAAGTCCACGTCCCTTCTCTCCTTCAACAGCACAGGCTGGTGTTGAGCACTCCTGGAGAAAACCCTCTTGCAGCCTCCTATGCCTATTTAACCAGGTCGTGCAAGAGGAGGCTGTCAAACCCTTGAAAACCCTTTAAAGTATCAGTGATCACTGAAAATTGCTTTTGGAGAACTATTACACCTCAGAACTGAACAGTATTGGTACTGCCCCCATGCAGGAGGAAAACAAGCCCCGTGGCCAAGGGCAAAGTCACCCACAGGCACTGATGGAGGGGGAACAGAGAAGCCATCACTTGACATCAACCCAACAGCCTGTGCTGCCTCTGTAGGTTTCTATAGGATGGGATGCGTACAAGGAGAAAAATGCTCAAGGTCAAGATAAAACCCAAGTCATCTGCATCTGAAGCCTTTTCAGCTAAGACAGCTTGTCACTGCTGTGACAGACATGTGACAGGTCCTAGAGGACACCCTGCCTTCCCCAGCACAGAGTTGCACTGCAGATCATCTCCTGTGCCTCTCCAGGAATGACTGCCACGTTCCCATTACCAGGATCTGGCCCACCCCACACCAGCATTGCTGAAACATGCTGTGCCCCAGCAACAAGCAGGCACAGCTTTAACTCCTGTCCTTCAGAAACCCATCACACCATTCTGAGACCAGCTAAGAGTGCCTCTGGCACAGAGTTGGGCAGAGTTTACAGCAAAAGGACAAATCAGGATAAAACTAGGAGCATCCCTCTTCCCTTGAGAAAGCTGTGCCACTCCTTTCTGCTTCTCCCAGGAGAAAAACGTTCACCATCTCAGCAGAACATGCACCTTTCTGCAGGCAGCCTTCATCCCAGCACTCCTCTCCCTCCCTGCAAGGAGCCAAGGTTACCAGGAGAGATCCCCACGCTGCTCCTCAACACAGCCACCACTGTTTGTCAGCACACTACAGTGCCGAATGACTCTGTTGCTCAAAAGGCTTTTCACTCCTTGCTGTGTGCCAGTTCCTGATCAAAATTCAATAGCACCGCAGCCCTCGCCTGTGCTACGTTTCTCTGCAGAGCAGTCACTGATGTGCATCCGAGTTCAAAGGAGGAACAGCCACAGCATGGCAAGGGGAACTGGGAGCAACAAAGGTATGAAACTGTTTCTGCTGCCTGGCAGCATCTGGGTTTTGCATCCTGAACCTCTCTCGTGCTGATGGTACTCCATGGGTAGTGTTTCCAAGGGAAAAAAGAGACTGCATCCTGGTGGTGGGCAGTGATACAAAATCCCGAAAGAGAAGAACCGAGTGCATCCCTTATTTCTGTCTTGGTTTTCAGTACCAAAGGAAAGCAATGGAAATGAGCAGCATTACATGTACTAGGAGCTTGAGTAACCGAAGCCAGAAAGATGCACCAAGCTGTACTGTACAGTTCAGCTCAGAAGGAGCTCGGCCTTCACCCAGAAAGAAGCAAGACCAGAACTGAAGGCAAACTTCCCCGAAGTCCAGCACTTCACACATACTTGTTCAGAAGTATTTTTTGCAGCACAGAGGAAAGCAACCCCATGAGAAGCATGAGTCAGGACTGCTGGAGTCATCTTTTACAAGTCACCATACAGACAGAGTAATTAAGATACAGCGTATGACTCAGTTCCACCTTATATTCTCTGCAGTGTCCTGATCCTTTACATCCCACGCATGCATATATTCAGACCCAGGCACACACACAGACAACCTCCCCACCTTCTGAAGGTAAACCTGCAGCTACCTTTATGCAGTATAAATGTCTGCTGCTCCGAGCACAGCTCTACGCTGGGATTTCTTCATACAGAACAGACTAAGCAAGCAGCAAGGGCCAGAAAAGCCCCAAGATCTGTGGTTCCAGTAGCTCCACACCACTGCCATGGCCATCAGCTGCAGCTTGGCAACATGTGAGCATTGACCCTATGGATACAGTGCTTTTCAGGGCAGGTGGGCACCCTCCCAGTGCAAGCTGTGGCATGGAAGATCACAGACTAGGAAGCATCTCAGTGGAAGAGAGGCAGATAAATACATTATCTCAGCTGCTGTGTTGAAACAACACACTGGCCCTGACTCTACCAGTAGTGCCCTGCTTTAAACCTCTCCCACTGTCCTAAGGGCACAGTCCTGGCCACCCCACATGTCAAGCACGTGAGTCTGAAAAGCCAGACGGGCAGCACCACACTGGTCTCAAAGCTTTGCAAGCATCAAAATCCCTTCCCGCATTGATTCGACCCCTCTGACCCCCAAATCTCACCTTTCTGCCAGCCCTCTTTTTGTCAAGCCCGAAATGACAATGGGATCAAAGGGTTCCTCTGTCCCAGAGATGGTTATTCCCAAGGGACCGCCGTACCGCTTCAGTTCCACTGTGTAGATTATAGCACCGGTTGTCTCCTGCTCATCTGAAAGAGAAAACAGCAATGAGGAGTTTTTTATTCTGCCATATCAGAAAGGTCGTAGGGAAGACTTGTAGCGTTTAGAAGCACAAGCTTTCAGTCTTCAGCTGTGCTCATACCAAATAGGATTTTAACCTTCCAAACTCCACTTAAGGGCAGAATAACAAAAATAGACTATAATCAATTGGAAAGTGGTGACCGGAGAGGCAGCAGCTCTTATCTTTGTGAGTTTGCACTACCTATTGGGAAATGTCATTAAAGTGGACGGGAACCAGTTTGCATCAGTATTTCTGTACCAGAGTTATCTTCATCCTTCCTAATCTTCAATTTGACCAGGTCTTCACATTGCCTTAAAATCTGCACAGCATCCTCCATTGAGCAATTGTCGAGTCGGATGTTATCAATGGCTAACAGCTTGTCTCCCGGTTCCAAGGTGCCAGTTCTATGTGGAAAGGAAAAGAAAACTGAAGTACACTTGTATTTGCCTTTCAGATCCCTCAGTGCATTCAGTTCTGCAGTGGTGATGACAATATTAAGCTTTTCTTTCCCCCCCTCTCTTTGGTCTTTTCTGGGAAACAAGCACGGTCAGGTCCTGGGGAAATTATCATGTACAGAGAAGAAGTTCACATAGAGCATGCATCATCCCAGAGCAGGACAAGGACATCAGCTCACCACTCTTACCTACATGGATATACAGCCTGGGTACAGCACTCAAAAATTCCTGATCTTTAACTGACATATTCTGCCTTTTCTGGAAACTTGCTTACAAGCACTCTTAAAAACCAGTCCTTGATCAACACTAAATTCCTCTGAAAGCCTTCCTAGGAGTTGTTGGGATCAGAGGTGCAGCCGAACAAAGCTTGAGTTATCAGCACAGTTCTCCATCACTGCCCACAGTTCACTCTCTCTGTTTACCCAGTTTACACAGCAAACTACCCGAGGAGACACAGCACATGCTCATCGATGTTAAACATCCCCCTTCTATACAGCCAGCAGACCTGTGAATCAATGCCCTGGCCATCCTCCCCATTAGCTCAACTCTACGTGCTTCAATAAGCTTTCATTTCAAACCCTACTGTGGTCGAAGACAAACTGCTAGGGCTGACATGTGCTTGGGTGATGGCAAAATCCACACCTTTGTGCTACTGCATGGAAATCTTTCTGCCTAACCTCTGGTTATTGGTCTGCCAGGTGGGAAATTCTGTGCTCACCTATGTGCTACGCTCCCCTTCTTGATGTCAGAGATGATCAGAGGCTCTCCAGGCTTTCTGCTCGCAGCTGCAAGAGACAAACAGGGGCAAAACTCAGCCTGGAGGGAGGAGGTTAATGGGAAAAGGAGTTAGGAGGAAAGGGAATGTACATTTCCTTAACAAAATGGTGCTTCACACTTGACCTCTGGAAGCCACGACCAGGAAAAAATAAAGAAGTAAATCCCTGCAAGTTCTCATTGGCTGCCCTCCAGGTAAAAGGGGATGGGAAATTCTCAGGGTGGAAAACAATCCAGAAAAAAACATTTTCCACGGGGTTCAGCTACCCAGGCCACTCTGTCATATACGACCAGTAACTGCGGTCCAGTAACTGAAGGGTTTCAAATCCTCCTGTCCTCCCCGATCAGACTGAGGACATTTTCAGCCCACGTGAGATGTGAGCATGCATCCCTGGGAGCATTTGCATTTTCCAATCTGCCTGCAGGACCCGCTGCTCTCTCGAGAAGTCCAGGAGAGATTTATGACTTGACTCCCTCCTGACCCCTGTGCCATCCACGTGATGAACATACACCGAGAGCATCGTTTCCACCCCGTCACTCCCTCCAGCCTTGCTATGGGAACTGCACCATCTCATTTAAAGCTGACAGAGCTTCTTAGCAAAAACCGTATGGGAAGGAAGAAAACTGGCAGCATCTGAATGTATCGGGTGCAGGTCAGAGATTAAAATATCTGCGAGCTATGTGGCATCAGTCACAGAGATCCACCTGCCTGAGAGGAGCGAGTGGGTGCCCCAGGAAGTCAGACAGAAAGGAATAAGCACTTTTTCTTGCCAACATCTCTGCTCTGGATTTTTCTATTCACACTCATTGATGAGATGCAAAAACATACATGTTTTGCCCATCACCTTTCAGGATACCCTGTAACCAAACCTCCTGCACTGAACAGTGTGACCTGACTGCCAATCTCAGCCTGAATACAACACAGCTGAGTATAAATGTCAGGTCAGAGAGACCGTGACTGATTTCATAATAGTCGTGGCAATGAGACTGCTGAATGAAATGGAGCCTGGAAGAATTATTTTCCCCATGCCTTACTGGCACATGGTGCCAGGCAGTTTTGATCTAGAAACTCACACACAGCTTGTGACTATGGGTCAATGAGAAATGGATGGATTGTGGAGGTTCACCAGTGGCTTGTGGCTGTATTCAATCTGTATTTAATGCGTGGCCCAGCCAACCCATACCCCAGTGTGTGCCAAGAGGTGCAGAGGCTGATGTGGCTAAAATCAATGCAGAAAGATCCCCTCTCGCTATGAAGGCCGCTTGCCATGGGCAAAGAGTACACAGAATCATGCTGCTATCAATACTGCTGTTCTGTTTTTCAACACAGGATGTGTCTTTGGGGCTGAGAGGTGTGCCCAAGGCAGTGGGATGAGTAGCAGTGACGGAGGCTCGGCAGCTCGCAGGTGCTGAGCCCAGCACGCGGTGCTGCGTGCTTAATCGCAGCCTAGCCTGGTTCTGTCACAACGATCCACGTTTCCAGAAGTGCTTTTCACTGTGAGGTTTGTTTTTTAGTTTCAAAGCAGAGGCTGCGTGACAGAAGGGGGTTAGAGAGAACCACAGTGCTGGCGGAGGGCTGGGGACAGCCACCTCTACACCTGACACAGCCTCAGCATCTGCCAAACGGATTTCCGTGAGACCTGTTAAATGCAACAGGAGAAAGCACAATGGCATACCCCTCTCCCTACCACCAGAGTATCCAAACTGTGCTTTAACACACGGCAGTCCCCCATTTTAAATAACCACTTAGTCATCTAGCATGAAACGGGAAGGCTTTAGAAAGCCATCGCCATTAGTCAGCACCCACAAGGCTGATGGGTAAGTTATTAAGGGACTTAATGAACAACCATTCTCTCTAGAGGCACAGGATTCAAAGAGAAAGGAATCTCAAAGCACTGAACAACCACTTGCTGTTCAGTTTAAAAACCAGCAGTTACTGACTCCATACATTCCCCCTTTGGCATCCCAGTGCCCTTCCCCATGGATGTCCAGCCAGGTCTTTGTTTCTCATCCAAAAGGGGAAATGGCAGCCAAGAGAAGAGGGGAAAGAGATATATCACGACAGAGGCAGAAGCTGTCATGCATAAACCCACACCACCTCCTCAGGAGCTCTGGTTGCAGCCTCCATCTGCCAGGGCAAACCACTTGTGGCAGAAGTAAGCTCTTTTTCAGATGGATTTGTGCTTTTGATGGGTTTGCCAGTGCAGAAGATAGTTTAAATCCCCCCCAGTGACCCAGAGAAAGCTCCATAAATCAACAGTTGGTGAAGGCAGAAACGTGGGGTGGGGGAGAAACTCACCATGAAACACTGCTTGGCGGTGCTGACAGGGCAGTGATAAAAGGGTGAACTGATCAATACTGTTATTTACTTTTTATAAATTGCCTTCAGTCTCTCGCCACCTCTGCTGGGATTCTGGCTCGCTCGGCATTTACTCTCTGATGGATGACAAGGCCAGAAACACATGTCTGTTCTGTGTTTTTAATAGAATGCATAACGACTTGCATTGGTAAATTATTCCCCTCCGAGGAGCACAAGCACATATCTCACACGCATCAGTGCTTCAACCACGTTATAAACGCCCTTCGTTATTGATCAAGCTGAGGCAGCACTCTGGCAATGTGTAATTAAAGAAATTGTAATAATGCCACAAAAATGCATTTCAGAAAGCAAATACTTATAAAGGAAGGGAAAAAAAAAACCAACAAATTCGAAATCCAACAATCTCAGGATAGCTAAGAAATGAGAAGAGGAATAAAAGCAAATCAGAATTGATCACAATAAGCAGCAATGACAATCCAGTCCCCAAGACCCAACTTTTTCCTCTACCCTTCATTAGTTTTAGAAGCAGCAGCCAGGTGAATGACCAGTGCCACCAGCAGGACACTTACACCACCACAGATGTACATCCTTGCTGACTCTTCAGGTAGCAGAGCCTGGACAGAATACCTCACTTTGGTAAAAGCATCACAGCAAATCAGTTGCAAATGTGTGGTTGTGATGTCGGTGAGGCTGTGGGGACACAGTGCTGCTCACAGACACACTGCCAGGCAGGGCCTGGGCTAATCCAGTGCCAGTAGAGCTGGACTGGGTCAGCACACAGATCCATCTTCCCGCTAGGACAGTGATCACACTGCTTAAGGGATTTAATCACAGTTATCTGTCTATCCAAATTCCGGTTTTATCATCCACAAGCAGATAGAGTGCTTACTCCTTATCTGCAGTACTTCCCAGCAAGGGCACGGGAATTGATTTGTAAAGATATATAAAAGCAATTTGATAAACATGCTATATAAAGCATTAATGTACAGCTGACATGACAGGTAATTTCAATGCCTGCTTAAGCAGCCACAACACCCCCACACCCTGCGGTGAATTTCACAAGCAGCTTTTGGAGAGGGGGAATGTGCAGACAAAAGAAGGAAAACAGAAAAGCTATCTTTTGTGGAATCAGCTATCATTTTGCAGAGGCTAATAGCAAGCAGATATCTTATTTTAAGAGGTCAGGTATTGAACACGCAAGAAAACATGACTATTAGCATCTCGCTGCTGGGGATTTTAACTTGTGAGAGATTTACGGAAAACCTACAAAGGCATAACTATGTCACTAGAACTGAATGCAGTCAGCAAGATCAGAGCACTGTGTGCCATGTGTTCTGCTAATGGAGACGTGCGGCTCAGGCTAACGAGAGCCAAATCTTCATGCCGTCGTGTCACAGATCTCACTTGGCATCCCCGCCACTCTGAGCACCTCACAGGTCTCTGCAAACAACAGAGTGTCACCACCCACACATCCCTGCACCCAACCCCAGCCAGGAGCAAGCCCAGACCCCCTCTATACACCCAGAGCAAAACCAGCAGTGCCTGCCCCCCTCATACACAAACCTCTTGGGTTCCCAGCCCTTTTATGAGGCTTTCCAGCAGATTTATGATTCCTCTGGCTGCATTATATGAATTTTTTCAGTGCATCCATCAAGAACCCTGCTCTCCCCCACCTCTGCTCGGCCCATCTCCCAATTAGCTCTGAGAGTCACAGCACAGCAAGAACTCCATCAGTTTTATCTCTGTAGCACCTCTCTGATGAGGTCATAACACCTCTTGCCCACATAAGAAGGCAGCAGCAAACCTTCCCAGACCAAGGAATTAACTACAGATGAGCCTGCTGAAGTCAAGAGGTAAAACTCAACAAAAAACAACTCATATTTCATCGGATGTTCCTGCTCGTTGCAGAGGAGTTGGACTGGATGACCTTTAGTGGTCCCTTCCACCTCAAACAACTCTGTGATTCTGTGATATTTCATTTACAGCGTGCCATACCATGACATTTTAGAACAAACCCAAATCTGTGGCCAAGCCAGTGCAGGGGATCTCGTACTGATCGAACCACTTTCTCACCTATTTAATCTGCTCCAGTTTCCACTTTAAGCAGCAGTTACATGTTTTTCTTTGACAGAATGAAACTATAAATGCTCCTTCCAGATCTATACAAACATTCAAATCAGCAGAACTGGGAGGAACTGAGCAAAACAGAGAGGGGTTATTTTTACCTCTCCTCTCTTGCTGCTTGCATCACACTCCTGCATGCACATCATGTCTCTGCAGGAGGTACTTACCACACGTCTGCTTGCTTTGGTCCTAATGTTTGACTCAGGCGTATTTATCTGCCTGGTCAAATGCAGAGTGACAAAATGATGATATAATTCGCTAAGGGTCTTGTGGAAATAGGTTTATGGGGACTAGTTTATGAAAGCAGAATTAGGATTCAACTTTCATCTTTGCCACTGTATTTTCTGCTACCTCTTGCTCCATTAGTAAGTACAATTTTAGTTTTGACTCAGCGAGGGATGAAGTATATCTTAGCTTAACACGTTTTCATTACTTAAACAATGTGCTGTAAACATGTTCAGCAATCAGAAAGATCAAATCTATTACATCATTAAAAAACAGCTTCATCATTGACAATGGGCATCTAACTGTTTAAAACCCAGGGGTCACTTTCTTTCTATTTAGCAATGATTTCCAAAAAGAGTGTGAAATCAATTTTTTAAACACATTTCAAACGAAAATATTTTCAACATAAAAATATGTTTGAAGTGTAAATGCACATCCACAGCAGATCCATTTAAGTGAGACCTCACAAATAAAAGCTCATATTCTCACCAGCAACTTCCAGGTTCATTTTGCTCTCCAGTCGCAGATCAAATCTAAACTTTGAAGCTTAATAGGGGTGAAATCAACACCATGCTCAGGCCAGAAGTTGTTTGCTACCCGATCCATTTCCTTGGGTTTCTACCTGACAATGCCAATGCAGCAGGTGGGAAATACAGTGTGAGCTCTGCCTACAGTGACTGTCATCGTGGACACCCCACTGCTTTTGGAAAGCACTCTGGGGTCTTCAAGCAGTAAAAGTTAGCAAGCCAAACATTGTAAGTATTCACATGGCATAAATGGGGAAGCTGGGAGAGGAAACGACAAAGTAATCATCCTGTAGATGTTCAAGTCTTTTCTGGGAAACAACCCACTTAGGCCACAACATCTCCAATTAACTCACCAACTAATGCTGCAAGTGCCAAGAAGTAATTGCAAATAGCTTATCTATTTTAATGAAGCTTACTATTAAAAGTGTTCTTAGCAGCTCAGAGAGGTGGTAGATGCCCTGTCCCTGCATACAGCCAAGGTCAGGTTGGATGGGCTCTGAGCACCTGGTGGAGCTGTAGGTTTCCCCGTTCACTGCAGGGGGGGCTGGACCAGAGGGCCTTTAAGGGTCCCTTCCAACTCAAATGATCCTATGATTCTGTGACTCCATTCCCCAGAGACAGATGAGTCTGTGCTCCTGAGGGCTGAGACATAAGCTCCCATTACTGCACTTTCATAAGCTGCTTCGTTTCATCTGAGATGTGGTGGTTGCCTCTGGGCATGGCCAAGCTAAGATGATTCAACTTGGTTTATCCAGCAGTGAAAGAAGGATGAGTGATATGACACCATTCACATTTGCATACAGGAAAAATTCACAGGTGCAAGTCATAAGAAGATCCCAACGTACCTGAAATATGAGACAGAACCATAGAATAGAATCATAGAATCATTAAACTCGGAAAAGACCGCTAAAATCATCCAGTCCAACCGTCCACCTACCACCAATACTGCCCACTGCCATCTTCCTCAGTGCCACTTCACACATTTCTTGAACATCTCCAGGGACAGCGACTCCACCACCCCCCTGAGCAGCTGTGCCAATGCCTTCACTGCTCTTTTGGAGTTTTTCCTAACATCCAAAGTGGATAGATCTGCCTATATCATCTCCATACAGTGTCTTTTTCAAAGAGGCCAAATGTATTTAAATTGAAGTACACTCCAAAACAGAAACAAAGATAATTAATCAAGAGTTAGGAGAAAAGAAAGAGAAGAAAGCAAAAGGTTGATGCCTTGTTCTCTTGGAGCCCACCAAGGTCTGGAAAAAAAAATAATATTACTAATAACGCAGTGTAATATTAGTCTGTGACAAACAATGACTGCTCAGCTATCCTTCAGAGACACATCCTCTGCCCTGACCCTTCAGCAGCTGCTTCTCTTCTGCACTTGCCAGCTCTTGGAGGCAAAAGCCGTGCATCCAATTCAATTTGGAACCAATCACAAGCACTGCGAGTGCTACCAGAAAGCCCCACATAATCTTTTTGCTCTCTGCTGGGCCTCTCTGATGTGCCATATTGGAAAGCAGTGGTTCCTGTGACTGCTAGCGCAAGGCTGAGCAATACTTACAGCTGATTGTAATTCCAAGCTCTACACCTCTTTTCTTGGGCAATTTAACGTGGAAAGTGCCGCTGCTGGGTATGACAGACTCTATAAAACCAAAAACAGACAGAAAGAAAATAGGAGAAAAGAGAGTTTTCAGTGGCATGGATGGTTTCTTTGGAACCAAGAAAAAACAAGCCCATCAAACTCAGCTTTATAGGTTCAAATCAGGTTGTTATCTGATGCCCTGAGGACTCCAGGTTCAAATTTGGATTCTCATTAAAAATACATGCCCTGAACATCAAGTGAATTGCTCATATCATGCTGTACTTCAAATCTGAGGCAGCTTTGTCAATGTAAAATGAAAAAACTTCTTTTAATACAAGGTGCACCTCAGCCAATAGCTTCAGCTACCTTCTTGCTTCAAGGCCGTAGATTAGTACAAATATTCATATTAATGGTTGGCCATTTAAAGAGTAAGTGGCCTCTTCATCTACTCACTACATTTATCTCAGCCAAGTCATGAGAAAAAGGCATTTATGGAAGGATGAGAGGAGGGACTCTCCACTTCAATGCACATTAGAGAGCAGAAAATGAGAAAGGCCCTCACAGGGTCCTCTGCTGTCTAGCAAAAACCTCACATATTTTTGTGAACAAAATCCCTCCTGCAGGCTAGCAAAAGCACTGGTTCAGTCCAGCAGGTGCTGAGGAGCAACAAGTCCTTTGCAATTACCTGCGACATCAAATTCAATTTCGAGCACCACTTTGTTCGTCAGCGCAGCATCCCGCAGAAGCTGATTAGCTTCCTCCATAGTCCCATCCTCAGTCGCAATGCCGTTGATAGAAAGGACTCTGTCTCCAACTTGCAGCAGCCCACACCTGCAGTCCACATTGGGAAAAGAGGGAGGGATAAAGGAGGAAAGGAGGAAAGAAACAACCCCGTGACCAGGCATGAGTTACATTTGCCAGGTAAATCGGTTAGAGCACAGAGAGTAGTGACAAAACCCGCAGAAATGACTCCAAACAGATGATAGTTCATTCTGCAACGTGTGTCCCAGGGCTAGTACACCCTGGAAGTTCACAAGGCAGCAAAGCATTGTGGCTTGTTTAACCTCAGACTTACTTCACTCCCAAACAATATTACTTGTCACATTTCCTACATCTTCCAAGGGAAAAAAATAATGAAGCCTTCCTCTACTGAAAGTCAACACCATGGCCAAGACATGCAAGTGGTAAACTGCAAGGACATATGCCTTCCTGCCCTATCTGATAGTATACATCTCTTCCCATGTGCCTGCACCCACTGGAAACCAACCTAATGGCACTGAAAATTGCACAGAGTCCTCTACTTAATACATGGCTAATAACAAAGCTACAATCCAATGAACTCATTGAAACGTCTCAGCAAATTGGATAATCATTTATCCCTTGTAATTGCATTTCTGGAAGCCAAATGTACATTGATACTGTTTAACTGCCCTGAAAGGCCAATATTACCCTGACGCGATAGCCCGCCAATATAACCACAACTGGCACTTTGGGCTTTTTGGTTTAGACCCACTTTCTTGAAGAGCACAGATCAGCAGGTTTTTGTTTTTCCACTTGGGGAGTAAAATAACAACAGCAAAGTTGCTATGTTTGAGACGTGCTGTTACAGTACGGTTTGTCTCCTGAGACTCTTCTGTATTTATAAGCAATGTTTATTCACACACAAACCACTACATTCACTATCCACCCTCTTCTTCACCAGCAAGACAACCCTGCACATTATCTCCTGCAGCAACACTCTGAACTGCCTGATGGCTCCACAAAGACAAGAGTGCAGTATTCCCCATGCCTGCCCACAGGCAATAGGTTGTTCATCCTCATCCTCCTTCAATTCTTCATCAGCTTTTTGCTACAGGCACATCTGTTCAGATTTTCCACTTGTCACCTGTCTGGAAGGCCGTCCACTTGAGCTTGAGAAAGCACTCATCCATCATTAATGCAAGCTACAGCGTGGTTTCCAAAATAGATTCCGAATTAAGGGAACGAGATTCACCCCTGCATTTGGAGTCATTTTACCACAAAGCTTTCCCTTAAAAAAGGATCAGCTATCCTCTTTTAAGCCTTCTTCAGAGAACCTCAATTCCTTTGCTGTTTAAGGATCAAACACATTCTTTGCCCGAGCCTTTCTAGACATCAACTTCACAGATATTTCATAGTAGACTGTTTGTTTATTTGTTTTTACTGGTCCTTCCAGCCTCTCTTTATCACTCACACCTGTTGCAACCATAAGAAAACGTGGTACTGCAGCTCCTGGGCACACAAGGGAAACATCAAAGGCAATGGATATTGGCTGTAATATTCATCTCCAAACAAAAGGATGTATGTGTAAGGCCAGGCTATCAAGACAAAAACCCACACACATCTAAATTGGAGAAAAATGCACAAGCAAGTTTTTGCCTGGGGCCCATCGAAAGCTGAGATATGTGTAAGTTTGGAGGCCTAGGAAGGTGATTTTGTTAGTAGGAAGGTAATAAACTTGCAACACATTTACTCTGCTGCTTGAGTTCATGCCACCCATGGAAAATGGGTGGCTATTTTAAGAGATGCAAATTCAGAAGTGTTTGTTCAAGGAGACTTGGATTAGGACAGACAACTCCACAGAGGATATGTGAATCCAACCTTGTGAATAATTTCATTGTTTAATTACACTCCTTTCCTGAGCTTGCAGATATAAACTGCTACAAAACAATACTGGAAATATCAGCTCATAAATCTGAAGGCGGTGAGCAGCACAAGAGAGGTCTCCTCCAGCACAGAGGGGTTTCTGCTATGGTCACTACGCCCCATTTGGAAAGGAGGCATCAACACAGACATCACTTTATCATTTAAAGGTAACAAGAGGACATATCCTGCTTCAGCACTGCTTTTTCAGCTGCAAGGACTGGGAGATTATGGGAACCTTTTACACAGGACCAAAGCACACGTTTACCACCTTTTCCACCACAGCTGCCCTCTCACAAAATACAGTACTTCTCCATTCAAGGTAGATTTGCTGCGGTGTTTTACAACCAACAGCTCTCTTGGGTCAGAAGCATTTTATTTCTTTTAATATTGATTGAGTTGACCGTGGTGGTCTAAATCCCAGTCTTGCAGTTTAATAAAAGTTTGTGGAGCAGTCACAACCTCCTAGCTCCAACTACAAGAGCGAGAAGAGCTGATGTGCCTTGTTAACTCTTCATAATTTCACCAGCATGTTTCCAACTCCCTTGAGACTTCGTGTTGGGAGCAGGGCTCCAGGAAGCAAGGCTCCTGCAGACTCCCCCTTGGCACTGCTGTGGGATCCTGCATGAAGTTCATAGAGGGCTTCCCCAGGGAGATGCATAGCCTCATCTGAGACCTCACAAAGTACTTCAAGATCATGGGAGGAGAACTGCTCTGAAATCAGAAAACAAGAGTTCAAGCATCTTCTAGAGTAAAAGACAGCACTCTGGATGTCCACGATGGGAAGGTTTCCCTGGGGTTGCAGAGATTTGCACTTCATTGTGACTCATTAATTAGGCTCACAGACAGCAGGTCAGCAGAGAAGGTGCCTTGTTAGACACTGAGCAGTGCAAATTCAAGCTCTGGGCTGGGTGTGTGATGAAGGTTTCATTCATTGCCAGTAGTATGTGTGGTCATGCTCACTGCTGGCTGCAGAAACCAATGTGCTGTGCCCTTACACACCTCTGAGCTGACCTGTATGGGTCAGATGCACACATGTCTGTGTGTCTGCATATCTGTGTATGTTTGTCTGAGTGAGCACACTGGTGGGTGAGTCACAGCCCAAGAAGATGAAAGCTGTGCTGACAGCATTATGGAGCTGCTGAACTTTCCTTTTGCAAATTCTTTGCACTCAAAAGCCAGAAATAGACGATCAAGCAGCTGCCTGAGCAGAGCTAGGAAACATGTAATGCAGCAGGAGGCACTGATTTTGGACACCAAGATGGACAAGGCAGATATTCTCCCACTGCTGTCTGTGGACAGACAGCTGCTCGTTTGGAGGCAGCCAAGAAGGGACAGCACACTTCTTCCTATTTGACCGTCCCTGATGACAACCAGGGATGGACCACTGTCTTGTTCTGGTCACAAAGGTTTCATCTTGCACCCAGGAAACAAAACAAGAGATGGAGTGGGAAGGTCTGTCAGAGATAGGGAACAAATAAAGCATCTACCTGCCAGAGAGGAAATGCAGCACAGTCTAGGAAAGGAAGAAATACACTGAAGAGATTTAATTCCCAAATCAAATCCACACTACAAACACAGACAGGACTGCTTCCTGCCACCACAAAGCAGAGGGTGGCAACCAGGGAGTGTGGATCCTGCTGGGTGAGAGCCACAAGGGAGAGCAGTGCATGGCACATAGAGACAGGCAGGGCTGTGCCATGAGGCTTTGCTTTCACCCCGGGCTTGGCAAGGGGAAAATGCAAAACCAGACAGCTTGCAGCACATCTCCTTTCTCCCCTGGGACAGCATGCCTTGTTGCTGCTTGATTGATAAAAGGAGTTTGGTGCTTTGCAGTATGAACCAAGTTCACCCTGGTAATAGAGGACAAAAATCCAAAATGCCACCACGTTCATTTTTAAACCTTGTTTGGAAGCAAACAAACAAAAAGCATAAAAAGCTTTTGAAACCTCTCTTAACCTGCATCACCTGGGACAATACACTTTCCTGTACCAGTCCAGCATTCCCACACTCCCGACCTGGACTCACACACTCATGCTGCTCCCTGCCACCCCAACACAACCAGGGACCAGATGGCACAAGAAGGCAACACCAGTGCCATGTGGGCACCTGGCCCACCCAGCAAGAGAAACATCAATAGAGGGCATCCACACCAGCAAGCAAGCGTTTTGGAAGAAGTTTAACCAGAGCTCCCATGCTGAGGTCTCAGCCCCTGAAAGATTCACTGCTCCCTGTACCCACAGGGTCACACACAGCAGTAAAGTTGCTTCTCCATTCTTCTATTTTCCAACATTTTCTGCTATTTTTCCAGATCCTCTGCCAGAGCCTTCCTCAGTGGTTTAAAACTTTTAAGTTAATTTAAATAGCCAGAAATCTGCAACAACAAAACCAAGCAGATAACGCTTTCCAGGGCTCACTTGTGTATGTTTTTCCCCTTTCTGCAACAAGATGAAAGCTTTATCTTTCAACGAGAAAGAAAAAGAAGAAAACAAAAGGGATGGGAATGGCGCTCACACACAAACGCACACTCCCTTCCTCCTCTGAGAACAGCTGCAGCCTGGTGCCAAGACGTTCACCTGGGATGCGAGGGAGGCCGTGGTCAGCCGACGAGTGCAGAAATGGCAGTGACAGTAAACCATGCCCAGTGAAGAATGGGAGATATTACAAAGATGACAGTAAATATCTAAATGAGCCTCTGAGGAGAGAAAACAAACCAAACCATGAAATGGTCAGCAGCAGCACCATCAGCATCCAAGGGTAAGGTCTCTAACCTCTCTGCCGGGCTGTCGGGCTCAATAAAACGGACGAGAGGTGGGGAGGACAGGGTTTCAGTAGCAAAGATGCCTCCCTGGAGCTGAAGTCCGAAGCCATTCAAAGGGTCTCCCCTGAGCACCACCTCTGTCGTCTCTGTGTGGACTATCTGCCCGCCAGGACCCACCGTGCTGGAGGCCAGCGACACTGAGAGGAGGAGAGAGAGGCAGAAGTCAGGGCAGACACAGCCACGGGCAGTGCCAAGGGGTGACCAAGGCCCTGACTGCTGGGATGAGCAGTCTTATGCCAGCCAACAGCCAGCAAGGCGAGCACAGAGCCACGTCCAACCCACCCCCAGCCCACAGCCACACTTACATGAGCTCTTGTGCTCCTTCTTCTTCTGCCTCCTCCTCAGCATGGTGGTGCGGGGGCTCATGGGGTGGGAGCTGCGAGGTAGTGTGTTTGAGTTCTGGCAGGGGAAGCCCTGCGCGTTCATGGTGGGAGATGAGAAGTTGGCAGCCACCAGAGCTGGGGAGACAGAGCATGTTAAGGATGCAGTGCATTCACCTAACAGCTGTTCACTGCATTCCTAATGGCTTTGGACTAGCTCCTTCTTCTCAGATTCAGAGCTAGGAAACCGTAGCTTGAACTCAAACTGCTGAGCAACTGGACTCCCTTGTTTGCTTCCCAGTCCCCAGCATAATGTTTCCTGCCTACCTTACAGCCCTAAGACCAGAAACCTGAGGCTGAACAGAATCTGTTTCCTGTAAGAGATGTGTTTACAAATAGGCACTGAAGCAGTCATAATCCTTCTTCTAACACATATCTTGCATCAGCAAGGCTGAGCTGAGTACATTGGAGTACCACATCCCTACGTGTCACCAGGGCTGCCCTCCTTGGCTCACACCAACTCAAGTTTTTCCCTCACCCGTATGAAAGTGGGCCTAAAGGATGAGTGCAAAGGGTCTGCCCAGCATCCTGCTCTAATGGCAGTTACCAGCTCCATGCGTAGGCTCTAGGTACTGATTTTGCACCTCAGCAGTGGACCCATGGGGAGAGATCCAACTGAACTTGGAGGAAATAAATGACACCCCAGGCTACTGAGTTGGGTGTGGAGCGCAACACAAGTGAACTCAGGTAGGGATGGGGGCAATGCCATGCACGGGGATTACATTTGCAGTAATCCTGTCCAGACGTCTGGTTCCACGTGGGTGTCTTGCAGTGCCCGGGGTGGTGGGTGTGGCAGTAGTTGACACAGGGGTCCCAGCAGTGGTGGTGGTCACTCTTCTGTACCTTGACTGACGTCACCCAAGGGAGCAGAAATCACCACAGGCACGGAGAAGTGAGAGAAAGAAAAGGTAAGAGAAGATGGGAGACTACAGAAGAGACTCACACTGCTTTTGAACAAGTCAGGGGGCAAGCAGAGTGTCAAACACCAGCAGCAAAAGTGCATCCCCATGTAACCTCATGACACGTGATGCAAAGTGGCAGAAAGTCACCCATTCCCCTAAAAAAACTCAGCGTCCTGAGCCCACAGCCTGACTAAGCCATGCTGGCAGCACACTGATGTCATTACCATTTACAGGCTACTGAGCAAAGAGCAGAAGCTGCCTCCAGCCACGAGTTTCCTGCAGAGGCCATCAGCATTATCCAGCAGCACTGGGGAGACCTCCTTGTGCTGCTTCCCACCTTGCTGCTCTCCCAGGATGAAGCTCAATGCCAAGAATGCCAATTCCAGCACTTTGCTTGGCCTCAGCATTTGGGTGTTTTGCAGCTGCTCTTGGCTACGACTCTGTGGCAGAGTGCACATATGAAAAAGGGAGCAGCGGTGGACCCACTCCAGTTTACCAGAACAAAAGGGATTTTATACACTGCTGCTTAAAGGCAATTATGCAAGGCCACCAACACAGGAAAAGCTGCCAATACTATGGCACACAGCAAATTAAGACATGGCACCAACATGGCAGACTCTATTCCAGGCCATACAACTGCTTTAGTTTAGGAGCCCAAATAGCTCCTCTAAAGATCATCACGTAGTGCCTTTATCAAAGAAAATCCACCTTGTGTACATGCACTTCAGGCATCAAATCACTTAGGTCAGATTTTCTGACCAAAAGAGTGCTTATTTTAAAGCCTTTTTCTATCAAGCTCTTAAAACATCCTCTTTCAGCTCTGGCACTTCTATTTGGTGAATTCAGAAGTAATCTCAAAGTCAGGAGGCTTTTAAAAACAATAATCAACTGAGTAAATGGAGCTGAATCCAGTCAAAAAGGAGAATTCTTAATAAAATTAAATACTTGGAATATGAGTGACAGAGCTTATGGGCATGCACATACAAAACCTTTTAATCCATTTATATCCATTTGTCTAGAAGTTATTAGCCCATAGCTGACACAACAGAAAAGAGGCCTATGAAACTCAGATGGCATTGCAGGGGGGAAGAAAATAGGTTTTGGACAATCTGGGGACAAAAACCTACAAGAGCCATCCTCATGCTTCCCTCACTTTTCATCACCCATCCCAGCACTGCTCCTGGGTACCATCCACTCCTGATGACGTTGTGAGCAAAATCCTCCCACAATCATGAGTCCCTCAGAGTGGCAGAGAAAGCTAACTCCCTTTGACAAATCCTGTGCTCCAGCATTAGACCACAAAGACCATATTTTTTTCTTCCCTATGATCCCCTGTGTCCTTACGAGTTTAAGCACAGTGGGGACACTCCAATCTGATGTGCGGAGGTATGGGTAAAAAAAGGCCCTGAATACACAGAGCAGTCCTTCCCAGATCTTCTTTCTCCTGATGCTGCTGAATGCATATATCCTGAATGGAGATTAAGAGCAGGACACTAATGGAAGAAGTAGAATAGTTCATTTTAACAGCCGTTGAAAAAGGATTATAGCTTTCCATTTTGTCTTGGGCACAAAGGTCAAGTCATCTGTCCCCTTTGTTAAACGGCTTTAATTCTGCACAAATGGCACTGGATACGTAAGAGATTTATTTCTAGACATCAAGATGTTATTAGATTTTATGTTTCACCGCATTGCATTAAAGAAGACAACATAGATAATTTCTTCCTTTCACCAAACCTCCATAGAAGAGACAAGAAAAAGAACTGGGCCCGTGGCTGTTGTGCATCAGTATTATTAAAATGCATGCTCCTAAGGGAAAAGTGTTGGAAAATGGTTGCAGAAGGGGCTGAGACTGAAACAGCTGAAATACAAGATCACCAATAAGGACAATATGGGCGGTGAGGCACTGGCACAGGCTGCTCAGAGAGGTGGTGGGAGCCCCATCCCTGCAGACAGCCAAGGTCGGGCTGGACGGGCTCTGAGCACCTGATGGAGCTGTGGGTGTCCCCGTGCATTGCAGGGGAGTTGCACTGGTGGTCCTTAAGGGTCCCATCCAACTCAAAGGAATCCATGACTCTACGACTCTAACAAAACTGCAGGCAAGAGTTGCAACAGGTCTACTAGTTGTGAGGTTAATTTCACAAATAGGATGCTCACAGGGTAAAATCCTAACGATGTTTGAAATCTACAGACATATGGGGTTTTATGAGCCAGAATTTGTTTTTCTGAAGGGGAAAAAAAAACACAGCAGCTCTCATTCAGACTGGCTGGTCCAGAAAATGAATGCTTGCGTTTCAGCTTTGTTTCCTAAGGAAGTCCAGAGGAATCCTGTCTAGCTGCTGACACGTCCTTTACAAAGCCTTACTAGGCAAGCAGATGAAAGCTGAGCTTGAAAACACATTTGCCAGCATCAACATTGTTTCCCTCCCTCTCCATTAAAGTCTCTTATCTGAGGTACTAAGAAAGCGGCTTGCACAGCATTCAGAACTGCAGAACTCTGGGATTCCCAAGGCCAATTTTCCCATTCAAGCACAGATGTTACCTTCTTTTTTTCCTATTCACATCCTTGAACATTATCTAATCACATGCATTTCATCAAAATATTTTTTTTCCCCTCCACAGATGTCTGTCCTTGGAGTCTATTACCAGCATCCAAAAGCAGTGTGAACCACAGTAGGGATCTCAGCTGAGTTCTGAGAGCAACCAGCAGTGTTTGCATGGAGGACGTACCTGTTTCTGGGGGCTTCAAAGGCAGCCTGCTTTGGTGAACAGGTAATATCTCCAGCTTGACGTTCTCTGAGGTGGCAGCTAAAAGCTGAGTTGCTTCTAATAAGGAGCAGTGCTCAGTGCTTGTGCCATCGATGGAGAGAATATGGTCACCAACATGCAGTGCTCCACATCTGCAAAGGAAATAGTAAGAGTAATGATGTACACGGCCAAAATTCATATCCTGTGGTTGGGAACAGAAATGGACAAATTCCACCTGCTTTGCTTCATCTGAATGTATTTCCACATCTCATTGTTGACTTTCAGTTTGAACATTAGGTTGAAGCACTGACAAAAATACCAACTCCAGCAGTCCAAGTCTATGTTAGTGATGCTGGTACTTTGGGAAGGATCTTTTAAGCTTTCAGTAGTGCAAGGCCATAGCCAAGCTGGGTGTTCAACCAGCAGGACAGTGAGCCCTACCTACCTGCTCTAAACAGGATATTCCAGAACCGATTTCTGCCATTCCACAGCTCCAGCACAGTCAGATTTGAGGCTTTTAAATCACAGCTCAGCTTGCACATGCCCTGAACTACATTCATTCATGGTGAAGAGTGTCCACCCATGTTAGGTCAGATATTTTCAGCATGCTTAGAGCTAAGAACACGCGGACATGGACAGTTCAAGGAGAGGTGGGGAAGAATTTCATATAACTGAAAAGTGGACTGGAATTCAGTGAAGGAAAAAGGAGACCTGAAGCAGTCTGTTCAGCACTGTACCTGTCCACCACGCTGGCTGGTTTGATCTTATCAATGACAACGACCTGCTTGTTCCGATGCGTGGTTGTCGTCAGTGTGATTCCTAGTGTGGATCCTGGAGTCTTTGCTATTTCAACTAGTAGAGGTCCCGAAGCATTCATTACAGTATCTGCAAAACAACAGAGTATCTGAGGACACTTCTTGTACAGCCTTTTGCAGTAACAAAATACTAAAATGCAGAAGCAAACAGAGGGTTGGCCAATTCTGTTGACCTGATATACTCAATGGTTTGGATATCCTATACCCTCACATAAGTCAACAAAGAAGGAAATTCAAAAAGCAAAATTGCTTCAGCACAAAATACATATGACAGCAAAGAGAGATTACAAAATTAACTCATGGAAACCACTCTCATACCTCTAGTTTTTAGGTTAAATAACAAGATCAAGGAAGACAGCGCTCAAAGTCTGTGCTGCAGCCACATCAACCATAATAAAGAAAAAGCACAAAAGGATCACAAAGACATCGCTGTTTGAGGGCTCTTTCCAAACAAACTCAGAAAGGCACAAAAGAAAGAAGATCCTGTTTCCTGAGGCATTCAGAAGCCTCATATGCTGAAGATCAGCACAAGTCAGCACCTCCTGGCTACTCCAACACCAGCTCTGCAGTACTGCCGTGTGTTTCTGCCTCTGGGAGCAGAGACAGAGAGCTTCCTACCATGTGCTTTGCTTAGTTCGACTTCCATGAGAGCACTTCATGAAAACCCAATCATCCACCTCAAAGGAAAGGCTGCCAGAGCCCTCGAAGAGTGTGATGCCTCCTCGGTCCTTCATTATTCATGGGGAAGTTTTTTCTCTTCCAAAGCTCTGCTCCACTAAAAATGCTGATGCTACTTGGCTCCAAAATGTGATGCATGGCTCATTCTTGAACTCTGATACATGGGAGCAATGATGCAGATCTTGGAAACTAAGCTGCAGCAAGATTTTTTCTGGGATTTGCTGAAGATGCTGAGTCTCGAGAGACAGATTTTTTGGTTCTGTGGGGATCAGTAGACTCTGGTCTACTTATGGTACCTGTCTACTCATGGGAGGAAGGAGAAGGAATGAGCAATAGTGAAGATTACGCAAGGCTTCAAATGAAACACTATTTATTCTCAGCTGAAAAGGACTATTGGACAGACCTGCAGACAAAGGGCAGCTCCAGCTCAATAAAAAGGTGCCCAGAGCACTTGGGTAAAGCTTATGGAAGCTGCACTAAAACCTTCATTAGCAAAGGAAGCACCAAGAGACTAAGGATCTCCAACAGTATCAGCATCACGTTGGTTTTGCAGTCTATGTGTATCCAGTACACATCCTCCAGAAGTGATACATTCACATGCACATATTTCTTCAGCCAAAGGGAAGAGGATAGAAAAACTGGTCATGGAAAACAGCATGCTGGGATGTTAGACCTCAGTTATGTTTGCAAGGAAAATAAGCCCTTCTTAATTCTGCACAACACAGGCCACCCTGGCATCCCTTTAATCATCATCTCCGGTGCCACAGACAAGGATTGCTTCAAACACATTTTACAGAAGCATTTGGTTGAGAAATACCAGCTGAGCCACTAAGGTTTGACTCAAATCAAAGGTCAAGAGCCTGCAATTTAGCAATATTTGTGAGGCTAGATTAACAGAGGGCTATTACACCCAAGCTAATTTAAAACCAAATGCTGAGAAGACAGGGCAGGGCACGCAGGGCATGCTGCTTCAGCACCTGCCCCTGTCAGGCATGTCTGCAACCTCCTTCAGCATCCATGGAAAAGGCACAGCCCTCCTGTGTTCCAAAAGGAAGACATCTGCTTATTGCCATGTTATCCAAGGGCCACGTGTCCCCCAGCCCATCCCCTTCACCAAGAGCTGGTTTTCTAAGTGTAGTGCTCCCTTCTGGCTGCTTGCATTCTCACACCGCTTCCAGTAGCTGTTTATCACTGTCCCTTGGTTGGTGAAGAAAACGTCTGTAATAATTGTGATCTGTGGACAAAGGGAGGTGGTGGAGTCACCAACACTGGAAGTGATGAAAGAATGTTTAGACTTTGTACTGAGGAACATGGTTTAGAGAGAACTGCTGGTGATAGGTGGGCAGTTGGACTGGATGATCCTGTAGGTCTTTTCCAACTTTGATGATTCAGTGATGCTATGATTCTAAAGCACTCATCTACGGTTGCAGTTATTAGCTGTTGCTTGGCAAAACCATCTGTAAAGGTTGTTAAGCTACAAGTTCTGCATCAACTTGCTTTACAGGGGTGGGGACAAGGACGCTATGAAGAAACTAGCTAAAAAGGGGCTGGTTTTACACCTTCTTGGGAAGTATCTGGTCATGGCCCACTGTATAGCGGCACAAGAGGAATCACTGCACAGAACCTGACTTTGCTTGTGTTCCCTCAACCCTGCCAGCTTTAGGAGAGAGAGTTACTCAAGAAGAAAAACAGAGACACTTTACAGCTGTTTTTGCTCCAAGTCAGGATCTAAAACAATCAACTTTCTCCAGCATAGGCACCAAGGGACCATACAAACAACAAAACTCCAAAAAGCCCATTACCCATGCACCACTAAATGCTTGTTTCTATTCAGACTGGAAAGCTCTGTGCTAAATCCCTCCTTGGCACTGCCTGATGCTCCCCAGGGAGGGCAGCCCTCGCTGACCTCTGCCTAACTACCACAACCAAAATCATTTTAAAAGGTAGAAAATAGAGTTTAGGTATTTTTGCCTAGAGAATGTGTGAGTGCCCCACTGCTGGAGGTGCTGAAGGCCAGGCTGGATGGAGCCCTGGGCAACCTGAGCTGGTAGATGGCAGCCAGCCACAGCACAAGGTTGGAGATCCATGATCTTTAAAGTCCCCTCCAATGTAAGTCATTCTACGATCTTCTGTTTTCTGTAATTTAAGGATTTCCTCTTTTTCTTGCATGCCAACCAACCTCTAATTGTTTTTTCCTTCCTGCTCTCCCAGCAGAACACATGTCTGTGTGATACATGTCTGCCCAGCTCCTGGCAGCCTCCCCACACAGGGACACAGCTCTATAATCAGTATGTCCATGCTCATGGTGTTTATTGTGAAACGAAGGGCAGATTGGGGGAAGGAGATTTCCCTTACTCTACAGCAACCCTCTTGCACATTGCATGGAACGAGCTCTGGCCTTCTCAGCTCTGTTTGCTCAGCAGTGGGGAGGTATTAAACTCCTTTTGATTTGCCTCCTTGCTGGTAAATCAGAAAATAACCTGATCCGACTCCTGTTCCTCGCTGGATCCCAGCCTCACACGTGCTGTAACTGGTTTGTGAGATATGCAGAAGAGACTTCAAACTACTCCAGCTTGTGGCTCCAGCGGAGGCAGAAAACCCCTCTGGAGACGTAGCTGCAACATCAAATCTGAGCGCACAGCTCAGTGAGCTTCCAGAGCCAGCACAGCTTCAGACTCTGTGGCAACCTAAAACTCATTAACTCCACTCCCTGCAGTAACAGCTGTGTGTCACAAAGCCAGCCCAAAATGACTTTATAGTAGCTAATAATAAACTCTTTCCCAGAGCTTGAATCTGAAAATCAAATGGA
This sequence comes from Odontophorus gujanensis, assembly GCA_013399175.1. NCBI lineage: Eukaryota > Metazoa > Chordata > Aves > Galliformes > Odontophoridae > Odontophorus > Odontophorus gujanensis. The sequence continues at coordinate 185,794 of VXAB01006675.1, read as the reverse complement.
AAAAAATATATAATACCCTCAAACTCAGTATCTACTGAGTAGATAGATCATTTTTAGAAATAGCCATCCTCTGCCCTCCAGTAAGCTCTGTCTTCTCTGGGGTCAGGCAGTTGGACATTCCTCATTTATTTCAGAAGCAGATCTGAACTGAAAGTTCTAAGAAAGGAAACAGCTCTAGAATTAAACAGGGTCAAAATTCAGAAGCCAAGCCACAGTCACAGCAAGCCAGTGCCTGCTTGCAGCTCACTGCCCTGCACATATCTAATATTGGTATTTGCAGTGCTGGCAGAGCACCGACATTCCAGCCCACTTCAATTCCGACTTCTCCTACATTAGAATCTCCTCTTTTTCCCCCTCTTCTAATATCAGTCAACATTCCCACTGGGACACATCATCAGACAAGGGCATTTCAAATACCTTCAACTAAGTCAGCTTTGAACTCGACCCCTCACTCCCCCGCTGGCAGCAACTTTTCCACTGAAATCAAGTGGCCCCATCGCTGCCTCTAGCCCCACATATTTTCCAGGCAGTCAGAGCAAATGCCCCCTGCAGTCATCCTGGCCTTACCCATGATGGTCACATCGTACTCGATCTGGAAGAGTGCCTCCTGACTGCACTGCCTCAGGATGTTGAGGGCGTCAGCATGGGTCACACTGTGCAGAGGGATCCCATCAACACTCAGCAGCCTGTCCCCAATTTTCAAGGACCCTTCTCTATAGGAAAACCACAGGCAAAAGTTACTTTTTTTTTCCCATTTATATATTGATATATGCGTGCGTGTATATATATCTATATGTCAATTAATTTGATCCTTAGGAGTTGAGCACTCCCTACATAACAATAGCTTGGGTTATTTATAGTGCCAGAGCCACCACGTTAAATTAGCAGCATCAGAATACACAGGCTGCTTCTCGCTTTCTAACATAGCATCAGCTCTTCATCTGCACAGGGTTAATTAAGTGGTTGCCCATGGAAGAGGAGTGTTCCCATACATAGGTCACCCTATGAGCATCAGATACATTCTCCCTGCACACCACGGGTCCCACTCCACACTCTGCAGGACCAGCACTAGAGGCCTTGGGGAGACCCCAGCAAGGACAAGAAGGATATATGTCCAAAAGTGCAGTAAAAGCTGCTGGTTTGTCCTGTGGCAGCAAAAGGTGGAGGTGCAGTACCTGTCTGCTGGGCCGCCCGGCCTCACGTAGGTGAGCACAAGCGGTCTGGACTTGTGCCAGTCTTCATGGGCTCCCCCTGTAAGCAAACCAGGAAAGCAGTAAGCCACTGGAGGTTGGAGAGTCTGAATGAGAATGTGCTGAGAATGTAGAGACATTTATCATATAACAGCTGACACAGCTCGAAAGCAGAGTGCCCCAGATTAGGCAGCTGGCAGGCCTTGAAGGCTGCACGGGCTGCTCTCTGGGGCACGCTTTTGCTTCTCATCTGTGGTTTATGACATTCACCTTCTTTCTTTTCTCTTCCTGCTTCCCAAACCGCCTCTACCACTATTTGTACCCCGTTCATTTCTCAGCAGAGGAGCCACTAACCTCTAAGCACAAAGCCGAAGCTGTTGCCTTCCTTGTAGAGGGACACCTCAATGGTCTTGGGAATAATGCCAGCACTGCTTTCTGGCACTAAAGGAAGAGAGAACAACTTGGTTACCCCCAGACAAGCCTTTTCCATGCCACTCCACAAGATAATAACAAAACTCAGCCAAACATCACTAAAATTAAAGTCCATCCCCTATCTCTGTATTGTATCTTCCCTGTCTAGAGGCACAAAACCCAATCTAGACACAAGAATCTTTGCTAGAGCCAACCACCACAATCTGGGATGATTTGACCAGCTCAGTGTTGTACGTTTCCTCTCAAATTTGTCTTGGCTAATACTCTGACATTCAAGTAAAACCCTCCCGTTTATCAACCAGCTTTAATGTGTTCAGCATTACTCAAAGCCCAGAAGCTTCTGCCACGGATGGAAACTTACTTGAAAAAAAAAAAACAGAAGCAGTGTAAGGAGTCAAGCCACCCGCTGACCTTAAAGAAAATGAAAATCCCAAATCCTCAGGGCAAAAGGTTGAGGGTTCTTTTTTTCCCTTCCCTCCAACAATTTGACTTTAAAAAAGGATTAAGTGAATCCTTTAAACTGATCCTAGGGGCGATTCAGTAATTTTATATTAAATACACAGTACTATTTAATGTACAAAAGTAAAGAGCAAAATAAAGAAAACTGTCTCTGCCTCTTGCCATCCGCTGCTATTTAATGATTTACTGAAGTACTGCTTGCTGTGAACATGAGACAATCTCCCAGCCTTCTCCATCCAGAATGGTACGTGGCATTTTAGCCTCGTCCACTCCAAAAAGATCAATTCTCTATTTTCAAACCAGCTGCAACAAACAGCCGCAGGGATAACTGGAGAAGCAGGATGCACCCAGGCACGCCAGCCCTTCCCTTTGGCTAGGAGGGGTTTTGGAAGCCAATCTCCCCTCTGTGTTCAATAACCACGTCCATCTTTGCTGTCAAGCACCTCGAGGGCTTGAGACCAACCCCAGTTAGAGTTAAACTCACCCCAAAGATGCACAGCTAAGGCACGGTGCCCATGTGCAGGCAGGCAGCCCTGGGGACCAGGCTACAGCATGGTCAAATATACTCCCAAACCAGAGCTCTGCACAGTTGCTCTGTTTCTGCACTGACTGCTGACCAGGATGTAGCCTAGAAGTACTTCAAAAGGGAAAAGCTTGGGGCATAGGAAGGCTCCCAGCTTATGGGTTATACTCACTAAGAAAAGGGCATTAAGCATCCACAAATTAGTTAGGAAACTGTCCAATTTCTGTCCTAAGCATTCAAGCATGAAGTTCTACAGCAGTCTTTCATAAAAGCAGTGGGAGCAGAGAAACCTCAGCTAGTTTAAAGCACAGCTTGGTTTGTTCATGAAAGAGATGATATGGCACAGCAGCTTGAAAACTAGACTCGGGCTCTTCCAAAGCAGGAAATTACTATGTGGGGAGAAAAATGAACATGCATAAGCTATTGAATTGCACTATATTTCTGCTTCTTGCCTGGGGAAAGAGAAGCGAGTGCACACAGCAACAGCAAACCCTCACCGCAGATAAAAGCACGCGAGTGACCAACAGTGGAATAGAGCAAGGCAACAGCAGATAATTCCCTGTATTTTGCAGTGCCCCTTTGTTTGGATTAGTCATAAGCAGCATCAATAATCCCATCTGAGAAAAGTCACTATTTCAGTGTGTTCTTCCTGCTCAATCAGAACGGAGACATTTTGCCTCGCTGCTATTGATTGAGCTATGCGGTATTGGCACTGCTCCTCAGCAGTACAGACAGCTTATCAGGTTCCTAATTGCCAGGCTCACAGCTAAGCAGAAAGGTTAAGAGTTGTCATCTCCAGCGAGCATGAGATCGTGGAGGACTTGAACTGTGGGGTCTGAGTGTTGGGTTTATTGGTTGTCACTTATATATTCCGTATTTAGGTAAATGCAGAAACTGCAGCAGAGCTGTAAAGCATAAGATGGGTTCATATCTGGGGTTAAATGCTTAGATTTTGTTAGTTTTGTTTTTCCCTTTCTAATTTTTCTACTTCTTCTGCCCAGTCATTCTCTGATTGATCCTCTGAATGACAGTAGTAATAACCAGGGAGATCATTCTCACAAAGGAAAGATCACAGTGAGAAGGTGAACTGAGGCATTTATTTGTTCTAATCAGAACAAACAAATCAGTGCAAAAGCACACGGTGTCCCATGGCACGACACAAGCCTTGTTTATGTCATCCGGGCTTGCCAGCCTTTGCCAGGGGCCCCTTAGCTAGAAGGAAGATTGCTTCAGCTTCCTTCAGAAAAAGGTAAACATTTTAAAGCGTCTTGAGCAATGACAGCACTTTCTGCTGTTCAGAAAAGAGAATCTGGCAATGTATACTTAGAACTGAATAAAACCTCCTGTAGCCACACTCCAAAAGGGAAAAATAATAAAAAAAAAAAAAGACAAAAAAGCCGAAGTAGCATCAGGAGGCAGATTGGCCTGTGCTACCAAGTCACTCTGAGGCAAGACAGATCTAATCAGCCATCTCCTGCTGCTGTGCATGAACAGGCACCCACTGTGCTGGAAAAAGCACTCTGCTCCGACCGTACACAACACGGCCACAACCAGAGAGCTCATGAAAGCACAACAGCACCACGCCCCCAGGTTCTGCCTTGACCCAAGCACGAGCAAGCCCATCTGCACCCCACCCAGGTCAAAGCATGGCTAATGAAAGACAGCAGAGCTGCTGTGTTACCCACCAGCTGGGGGAAGTTCATACTCAACTTCCAGCACTACCCTCTCGCCCACGTTTTTCAGCAGGCTTATGATCTCGTCGTGCCGCAGCTTGGTCAGGTTGATGCCATTCACTGACTTGATGTAATCCCCGACGTTCAGCTGGTCACTTCTGTGAATGAGGAGGGAGAAAGCAGGGGTAGCACAAAGCCTCTGCCATAGCCAGACTGGCAGTGCCTGGCAGCCTTTGATAACCATGAGATTTTGTGAATAAGGCACCACGCTGGGCTGATCTTAGCTGCATGATTGCACGTGCCTGCTCTCAGAGAGCAATGCTAAAATTGAAGCCATCTGTCTCTTCTAGTGACAAATGTTCAGATCTGTACGTACAGTAACAATTGCCACAAACGTGTTCACAACCTTCTCTTTTTGTTGCTCAATTCCCATTCACGTAGAGCAATCACTCAAAGAGAAGCGTACCAAGAGCTGTCTGAAATAAAATTCAACAGAAGAAAAGAAAACATCTCACCTTTGCCTGTTTGCTACAGAATTGTTCAACTACTCCCTCCCTTTCTCTGCTTCTTAGAGCCTTTCTTCTCTCATTCTTTTCCTGAGCCAGTAACGTTACTTACGCACTCAGTATTCAGAACAGATACAATATTAAACCACTTAGCTTGATCAAGATGTATTGTACCACGCAGCTCTCCTGACAAGGTTGCCTAATTTCACAGAATCCCAAATATCCCTACACAAAAATTCAGAGCATAATTGCACAGAACATGGGAANCTCCAAAAGGGAAAAATAATAAAAAAAAAAAAAGACAAAAAAGCCGAAGTAGCATCAGGAGGCAGATTGGCCTGTGCTACCAAGTCACTCTGAGGCAAGACAGATCTAATCAGCCATCTCCTGCTGCTGTGCATGAACAGGCACCCACTGTGCTGGAAAAAGCACTCTGCTCCGACCGTACACAACACGGCCACAACCAGAGAGCTCATGAAAGCACAACAGCACCACGCCCCCAGGTTCTGCCTTGACCCAAGCACGAGCAAGCCCATCTGCACCCCACCCAGGTCAAAGCATGGCTAATGAAAGACAGCAGAGCTGCTGTGTTACCCACCAGCTGGGGGAAGTTCATACTCAACTTCCAGCACTACCCTCTCGCCCACGTTTTTCAGCAGGCTTATGATCTCGTCGTGCCGCAGCTTGGTCAGGTTGATGCCATTCACTGACTTGATGTAATCCCCGACGTTCAGCTGGTCACTTCTGTGAATGAGGAGGGAGAAAGCAGGGGTAGCACAAAGCCTCTGCCATAGCCAGACTGGCAGTGCCTGGCAGCCTTTGATAACCATGAGATTTTGTGAATAAGGCACCACGCTGGGCTGATCTTAGCTGCATGATTGCACGTGCCTGCTCTCAGAGAGCAATGCTAAAATTGAAGCCATCTGTCTCTTCTAGTGACAAATGTTCAGATCTGTACGTACAGTAACAATTGCCACAAACGTGTTCACAACCTTCTCTTTTTGTTGCTCAATTCCCATTCACGTAGAGCAATCACTCAAAGAGAAGCGTACCAAGAGCTGTCTGAAATAAAATTCAACAGAAGAAAAGAAAACATCTCACCTTTGCCTGTTTGCTACAGAATTGTTCAACTACTCCCTCCCTTTCTCTGCTTCTTAGAGCCTTTCTTCTCTCATTCTTTTCCTGAGCCAGTAACGTTACTTACGCACTCAGTATTCAGAACAGATACAATATTAAACCACTTAGCTTGATCAAGATGTATTGTACCACGCAGCTCTCCTGACAAGGTTGCCTAATTTCACAGAATCCCAAATATCCCTACACAAAAATTCAGAGCATAATTGCACAGAACATGGGAAATAGCTCAAAATAGAAGACGTTTGACTTACTGAAGCAACAACTTCCCTTTGAGGCACGTGGAGGGGGAAAAAAAAATAGCTTTGTGCCAATTATTTTAATTGTAACCATATTTTCAGAACAGGGAACTAGTCTTCCCCAGCTTTACTGTGCCCTCTGTGCCCTATTTTCATCTCTCACCTTGCTGCCAGTCCTCCTGGCCTCAGGTTGGAGACCCTTGGCTTTCCATCTTTGTCCGTGCCACCCGAGATGGTCAATCCGAGGGTGCTTCCTTCCTTCTTGATCAGCTCCACGATGGTGACCCCTCTGAACTCCTCTGAAACATCAGGAATAAAGGCAAACCCCTCAGTGGAAGACATACTCCTCCCAGTCCCAAGGACATCCTTATCCTACAGGTGATGGGAGAGCAGAGCTGCAGTTATTTACGCGATTCATAGAAATCATTGAATTATTTGAGTTGGATGAGACCCTTAGATGCCACCTGGTCCAACCCCCCTGCAATGAACAGGGACACCCACAGCTCCATCAGGTGCTCAGAGTCCATCCAACCCAATGCTGAGAGACTCCAAGAATGGAGCATCCACCACCTCACTGGGCAATCTGTTCCAGGGCCAATTAGCAGGAAGAGAAAGCTCTAGTTTCTTTGAAGGGATGCCATGACGCAGAGTTGTGTGCTGGTAGGCCCACATGGAAAGCTCTGCATGCAGGTCTGGAAGCAAGAGCAAGCAGGGCAAGGCAGTGAGGGCTTGTGAGAGGATGAACATATCGTGTTTCCAAGGTGGTGGCATCTAAATCCAGGGAGATTACCTCCAAAACTATGTTTTACATGAACCAGGGCGGGTGTTTGGAGGGCTGCATGGCAGGCTCACATTCAGCAGGTGAAAGGATGTTGTGGACCTGCAGTAGCTGCCTGCATGAACAGAACAGGGGAGAACTTAAATGCAGTGATTTTAAAAACACCCTGAGATGTCAATGCAGTCATGAGGTGAAGAACGTAATGTGGAGAGGTGGGATCTTGCCAGCAGGAGAGAAAGGAGAAGAAGACATGAACTCATTCATCCACAGCAGCTTCCCCACTCATCTGCATCTGGTCTATGTCAGATTTCTTCAGTAGTAACCACCTTCTCTACAGCTGCAACTGAAGCCACGAGACACATTTAAAACATATGTGGTTGAACACAAGCAAGGCATAATGCATTTGTCAGGGTCAGGTTTAGGGGATGCACATCCCACACCTGCTGCACCAGTACTGCTCCTGTTTTCCTTCCTATAGTCAAACAATGCACTCTTGATCACCCAGTACCTTCGAGCCAAGCCTGACCTGATGCCAACTTTGATCTCATTACAGCTCGCCTATGGGCTCTACAAAAAGAGTGTCTCTAAACTATTTCAGCTTCAAGACTTGACGTGGAGGAGATGAGTGAGCTCATGGGGAGCCAGCTCTGGCCCAAGGAGAGACCAAGAGCTGGGCTGACTCGGTGAAAGGCAGCTTTCATCCACACGACGGCACTCGCACTCTGCTCAGAGATCAGCCCTGGGACAAATCAGATGACTTTCATGTCTTGCCAGAACCTCCTCTAAAGAAGCTTTTGCACGATTTGTCTACATCATGATCCATCCATCTCCACTCTCTCTGGGTGCTGAAATCCCCCTCTGTTTTACAGGATAAACACAGTGTCCTTACGCGGGGCAACTTTCTCCAAAATTATGCAGGAGAAGGTGGTGATGGGTGCTGGCAGCAAGTGGACAAGAGTAGTCCCATCCCAGTGGACTGAAACTTGCACTGCAAACAGCCCAAGTCCTGCAAGGCTTAAATGAGATGCTCTGCTTGCAGAGGAAACATCTTTCATGCTATGATTTCCAGAGCAAGGCAGGCTGCCTTAAATGACATACTGACATAGCACACCTGTGGTCACGGGGGACTTCCCTTCTCTGTCCTCCTTCACTGGGAGAGGACACTGTGTTCTTAGGCACCATGGTACCTCATCACAAGCATTCTGCTCCTCATGTAACCCCACCATGACTCTAGCAATTGCACCTCACTACATACTCCCTTTTTGGTGAAGCAGTTCCAAGAATAACCCATGCACTTGATTAACACAAGTGGAGGACATCTTTGCAATCTGGCACCAGTCTGGAAGGCATTCAGGCACTGCTGGGTCCCTATTTAACATGGCAACGGCAGCTTGTTGAGAAACATCATGTCCATAATGCTCCTGCTCTTTAATCTCAGTTTTGATCCCTTGCCATCTCAGTAACTTACTCTTCAATGCAGCAACTCAGGATCTCAGGAGCTGCCAAAAACTTTGTGGGGGCTCCTGGCCGTGCTAGAAGGAATGCCATCCAGCACTATCCTGCAAATTTCCTCTCAACTGCAGGCACAACTGATCAGCACAGATGGTGCTGAAAAGGGAGATTATTAGCTCTTCAATGAGGTTTAATTTCAATACTCGATAAGTGTTTAAAAATGAGAACTCCCAGAGCACAATTACCCATTGCTGTGGGTTCGAGGAGGAATTACTGCTCTGAAAAAAGGCAAGTTCCTGAGGTCAATCTATCAAGGTAAGCAATGAGGCACGTTGGTCAGTGTCTTTGTAAACCTACTGCCATGATTAGAGGCACACACAGACATGGAAGTGAGCTGGTCAAGCAGGACCTGGTCCTTCAAGCCATGGCCTTTATGTATCTTGTGAGAATAGTCTTGGATTTCTCCAATTAGCATGGCTGCATACATTTTGTTGTTCAAACCACAAAAGGGCTCTGCCAAATCTGTGATTGGGTGTTCAATGGTCAGAAGTTAAAATCTAGCCCCGGGTTTCATTAGGAAGGTGACAAGCTGCCTAGATCAGCTCTTCCAAACCTGCTGGCATACTGCTGACACAGCAAGCCCAGCACCCACAGCAATGATGTGTTGGAGTGGGAGCTGATCCCCTCCCTTACCTGGGATGCTTTGCCTCCTGGAGACCAGGGCTGAGTCCATCCCACCAGAGTCCTTGCTCCCCTTTGAGTAAGGGCCATCATCTGGGAGAAGAGCAAACAGGAAAGCCAAAATTAAGGCAAAAAGCAACAAATAACAGCAAAGCCAGATCACTGCAAAAGGTTTGTCCTTGCTGACAGTGGAATTGGGATCATAACCCCATCACAGGCTGTAGATGAGAAAAACCCATTACCAGCCCTGGCTTCACACTGCATCATATGGACTATCCTGCATTTCAGAGAGGGAGGGGAAGAAACACGGTGGCAGTGGTGCAATAGCATTATCTGATTTATTCCTCTGGGAGCTCATCCATTAGGAGAGAAGAAAATTCCCTTACTCCTATAATTATGTGGCACAGCTGAGGACAGAGAGAGCTGTCGCATTCGTCTCACAAGTTTTAAGCCCGTCATTATGCTTGTGAAAAAAACTTACCTTTTTTAGAAATGGAGTTATACATCAGGACACTAACAGGGCACTAAATCACTATACTTGGATGAAATTGCCTATTCTTACAGATGCCATTATTTCAAAGTCACATCTTCCTGCTGCTGTACAGCTTCTGAACAGTATAGAGAGCACCTTCTCTTAAGTGACTTAAAAAAAAAAAAGCAGCAGAAAGATAAAATAGTATTATGCACTCTAAAAGCACTGTGCAGCACAATTTGAAATTTAAATGTAAAGCGTTGAAGTATCTTTGGGTTCTCCTATTGGAAGACACGTTGCACAGAGGTTACCTGCATCCTTCTACACGTTCCATTGGCGTATAGCTCACGCGTCTTTTTTCTGTCATTTCCTAAAAAGCCAGAACTTTGTCAGTCAATAATTTCCAGTGACTATGCAGTATAACTCCCACTCTGAGTGAACGCATTCCTGGATCACCCTTCCTGATCCTTCAGCAGCTGCGAAAGCAACTTCTAAGTTGCCCATGACAGCATAAATACAGGTTACTGAAAACCTCATCCAAATACTCCTGTCCACAGCCCTTCAGTAATTTATATTTAAGTTACAGAAGAGTTTGGGTCTCGCTATGAATGAGGGGAACAAAAAACTTGAACAAGAAACAGCCTCAATTCATGATCGTGGTCTGTACAATGTAATTAAAACTGATGTTTGGTTTTCTGGCAGCCCACCTTCCCCACAAAGAGAAAATTGCTGGTACAAATTGAATCACGTGGGTTACACTTAAATGAGAAGAGCTGGCTTCTTCTCGAAGACTTGAGCTCTTTTAAGAAGTAAAATGAAACAAGTTTCCACCTAAAGCATTTTCCATAAAGGCAAAGCACATACATATATACACACATTAGTTTTAATTCTTGAAGCTCCAGCTGAAGTAACTTCACAAGTTGGGTAAAACTCAGTGAAACAAGTTAGTTGACCCAAATTTTCGAGCATTAGAAGTTTCAGACCTTCAATTTTTCAACCCATTTTGCAGCCAATAGAGGGACAGCATAGGTTTTCAGATCTTGGACTCTTCTCTTGTGTCAGCTTTTCCATCACCATTAAACCAAAGATTTCTAATAAAGAAAGAATTAGCACTTGGCAGTAGCTCATCACCAAGCCATGCCAAGTCTCTGCTGCCAAAGCACATTGAACCTTGGTACCCAATTAGCCAGGACTGCTGTGAGACTGGAGAATAAAGCTCTGGAAAAATCAAGTGTCCTGACCATGGAGATTTCATGGCATTACTCAATGACAGAAACCCACAGCTATGGCTACTACAGCAAATGCCTGCTCAAACCAATGATTTCAGGTAGGTGCCGGTACAGCCTGGCATCAGCTTTCAAGCAGAAAGCTGGAAAATTCAAACCTCATTTTTAATAGCAGAGGTCTCTTGGGTGATGTGGAAGTCAGGGGCAAGGATAACCTGGGCTTAAGGACTCTGGAAAAGTTTAAAGTACTTGGGACAGAGCCCAGTTTTTTGAAAACCAAGCAAAGCCACTGTCATTTCTTCTTCAGCAGAGGTAAAGTTCCAGAACATCCATTCCCTGCCCACATTGACCATGTCCATCTCAATTTCCCTCTCCATCAAGTTTTCCCTAAGTCCAGCCTTATTCTTTCTCCGCCATCCCATGTCTTGCACAACTGCAGGCAGAAGACAGGGACACTTTGGGAGCACAAAGCAGACATTTCCAGGGGGAGCACCAGAACTGTACCCAACCAACAGCTCCTGGCCAATATTGGCCAGCCTGGCAGCCAAACTTTCTCTTCATTGCCTTCCCAAATGAAGGAGTGTGTTGGAGGAAAAACCTCAAAATGGCAGCTCAGGATACCAGCACGAGGTTTCTTTTTCAGCGCTGGAAGGTGAGCCTGCAGATGTGCTTGCAAAATTCACTAGGATGTATTGCAGGGAGCAGCCTGCCTTGGATCACACGGGACACTAAGGATGACAGGGACTACCCTGGCATGCAGCCACTTTCCATTCAAGAACATCACTGCCAGCTTTACCCAGGTAACGTGCTTGAGGGAATGCCCTGCTGCAAGTGGGAACCCAGCGCTCCTAGGGAAGATGGTTCAAAGCCAGCTCCATAATCTGCTGACAGAGCAAAGCAGCCAACCATCTGCTTCCCATAAACACACTGCCCTGGATCAGGCAGACACCAGCACTCTCCTGAGCTTCGTTTCCCCATAGCAACCCCTATCACTATTGATAGGAAATCCTATATCACTAAGTCACCCTCCCCACCCCAATAGCTGTTGCTGGATGTGCCCTGGCTGCCATTTCAGGTTGCTGATGTGTTACCAGCTCCCCATAGCAGCCAACAGCCATGACCTGATCCACAGCCACTGCGTACAATTTGCACTGAGCTCCCCACACAGTGCTGTAGCCGGATCAACAGCAAACAATTTGCACCACAGCTCCCCTCCTTCTATTTCTTCTCCCTTCAAAACGTGGCTGTTTATGCTAAAAATGTTTGTTTTTTTCCCACTCATTATCTGGCTAAAATGTTTGAACAGGAAGGGAAGCTGCCACATGGTGCATGCTGAAGTGTGAATTGGCGTTTACTTGCATTAGCATCCCTGCTGCGTGGCTCTTTGTTCATTTTCAGCCAGTTTCCTGTTCTGCCACTCAAGTTGGTATTAATGGAGGTACTTTGGAGAAGAGGTAGGAGGTTATTTTGCTTTTTAAAATAAGAAATCTAGCTCTTTTTGCTCTCTCTTGGTCCTTTCTCCTGCCTGGCACAGCATCCAGCTGGGGGAAGGCTGGTAGCTTGATGCTCAGTCAGCCCAAAAGGAGTGCCAGCCCAAGCACTGAAAATTCATGAACCCCTTCACTCCCTCAATTTGGAAAATAACTTTTCTCTTATGCCTACGTAGTTCCCTTCGCAAGCTACCCATGCTGAAGCCATTCAAAGTATATTTTTCATGATTTTTCTCTCACGCACAGCAGGCCCGAATTTCTCTAAAGAAATTATTCTGTAATTAGTGACTTTCAAGCAGCAGTGTTATTGCCAGCTCCAGACCTTTCAGAAAAGCTCACCAAGTACATTAGACTCTCATAGCACTGAGTGCACAGTGCTTTCTGTACACTTATGCCATGAGAATTTGTGTCCATACAAATAAGTTGCTCTAAGTTCTTTGACAACATTTTTCGCTATTTCAGTGCCATACTACCAGCAGGGAGAAGTGTTCCTTGTTCCTGTTCATACACATCCAGCTCTGAGCTCTTCTTCCCTGCAGCAAGTGTTGCAGGGTAGGAGCATACATCTCATACACTGACAAAGAAGAGCTGAGGTATTAACAGAAAAGACAAGAACTCCATTTCCCCACTTCTCATGCTTGCCTACAGTGAGGATTCTCTAGGGCTCATAGAATGTTTGAGCCTACTTTCCCACTCCTGCCTTCTGCCTGATGAGTCTCCTCTGTGATCAAGATACTTATTAAACCGTTGATCAGCCAGTAGCCTGATAGTCGATTCACAGGAGTCAACTGCAAACTTAAATCAATCCTAACCCATAGGAAAACCCACAGTTCCCCTTTAAGAGCAATTCCTGATCTTCCAAAATGGTTTGTCCCATCACAGGACAAGAGGTAATGGCTTTACGTTGTGCCACAATAGGTTCAGGTTGGATATTAGGAAAAATTTATTCTCAGGAAGAGTGGTGGTCCACTGGCACAGCTGCGCAGGGAGGTGGTGGAGTCATCAACCCTGGAGGTGTTCAAGAATGGTGGAGATGTGGCACTGAGGGATGTGGTCAGTGGGCACAGCAGGAGCGGGCTGGAATAGGACTTGGTGATCTTAGTGGTCTTTTCCAACCTTTACAATTCTATGATCTGCTGCCCAAGTCAGTGAACACTGGCTGTCTTTATGAGATGCTCCTCCAACTCTGTCCTGTGTGGTACGGAGCCAGCGGGGAAGTCCCAGGCAAAATTCCCAGTAGCAACCAGCAGCAAAACTGCTCTCACAAACACAACAGTTAGATTCCCTGTGAAATGTGAGACGAGGCATCAGGAACCTCTGGCATCCGTTAGGTCTGAAGCCAACCTCTGCAACAACAAAAAAAATCCTCAGAAAGAGCACTGATTTAGGAGTTCATTATACCTGCCTGCAGGGGGGAAAGAAAGGTGTTTTTTTCATTTGGAGAAGTTATTAGTCTATGTTATTAACAGAGATCACCTCTTAATGAAAATCATCATTGGCTAAATAAGATTCTGTGACAATTAAGCTTGCTGTCTGCAAGCGTTCAGGTTCCTGGATCGTTTTGAGACAGTTCCTGCAGAGAAAGTGCATTAATCTTGTGGGAAGACCAAGAGGTAAAGCCTCCCATTTGTTTAATGGAAAAAAGACAGTTGGAAGCAGTTATTTAGCCATACAGTAATTGCACTCCTTATTTAGAGAAATGAATATTAAAACAGTGTTAAGAATCAAATGCTGTTTGTGACAATGCAAGGTAGTATTTCTTTGCTAGAATAAAAGTTCAAGGCTGGAAACAGGAACCCAAATGACCCAAACTGAGTGCGATTTGATCCCTTTTGAGGAGAGTTGTTTCTGTAAGTCAGAGGAGAAGTTTGCCTGCAATCAAATAAGGAGCAGGAGCGAGGCATGGGTCAGGACAACCCCAGCTGCAGCCACAGTCCCCAAGGCATGGGATCTTAAAGATATCCAAGTGCCTGAAGAGGTAAACATGTACTTGAAAACTAGATGATAACCAACTACCTGCATTTTAAGGGACTTAGCAACCTTTAAAAAGGCCTGCCTCTAATAGATTTGGAAGAATTTGTATGTCCATATTCCTAGCTGGAGGAAGGGGGAAGATGCATCAAGCACTCTTATTCTCAATCCCAAAGTGAGATTTCACTCCCAAAGCACTACAGCCTGGACAGGGTCTGTACCATCAAGACTGCAGGACAGCAATAAAATGTCAGTTACCTCTCCCAGCTCAGCACTGCACATGGCATCACACCCTCTTCAGTATCATTCCCTCTCTGGAAACATATTGCTCCAACTTTGTATCAGAATTAGTAAAGTTAAAGAAAACAGGCAGAGATCCCAAATAAATGGCTAAAAATATTCTGCTGGGGACCTCCAGGCTGCATTTCCTACAGCACTGTAAGAAATTGAGCATGATTCTCCCTTCCATAAAACCACTCCAAGTGTACAGCAACAGATACACTAAATCTGTAGTGGCAGGGCAAGGCAAGCCATACTTCTGTGGAGTGCTTAGGAACAAGGGAAAGGAGGTCACTTTCACTTTGGGATTCTGCAGCACAAATTCATTTTTATGACACTGACCATTTCACTGACTGCTTCCAAAATAAATAGATGAATAAACCCAAATTTTTGAAAGACCCTGTACTTTCAGGTTGGATATTTTGTACATATTCTTAGAGAGAGTGGTGAGGCACTGGCACAATGTGCCCAGGCAAATGCAGTCGTCATCATCCCTGGAGGTGTTTAAGAACAAGATGTGGCACTGAGGGACGTGGTCAGTGGGCACAGTGGGGGTGGGTTGACTGTTGAACTGGATCATCTTGTGGTCTTTTCCAACCTTTATGATTCTGTGGTTCTGTGATTCTTCTTTATTCTCCAGGATTTTGGAGTACACCCACTGAAAAACCCAGTGCCCATCACAGATCTCATCTCCACATCCGTCAGCAACGTGACCAGAGCTGCCCAGACACAGCCGGAGCTTGGAATGCTTTTCCTCTTCTCTGTACCAGGATGATTGTCCAAAAAGTTTCCCCTTATCAGTATATATAGTATAAATAGACCAAGTTATTTTGGGAGCGGCCCTCCCTAATTTCATAAATCTACCCTCCCTAATTTCATAAATCTACATACCAATACGTACGGCACAAATGGCAGAGGCTGCCTGTTGCTGTGAATGGCCTCATAATCTTCCCTTCACTGGCAATAAGCATCCTTACAGCACATATTCATGAGTTACGCAGAAGACAAACGAGGGCTTGGGGAAATGTTTTCTCTTTGCCTTTCCTTATCACAAATTTTCTGAAAGCACAGGCAAAGAGGATAGCTGTGCCGTATACCACTTCCATCAAGCCCAGTTGCTAAGCTCTTGCCCTGAAGATAACTGTTTTTCTCCCATTTTCCCACCTATTTCTGAGGCAGGACGGTGCCACCAAGCAGAGATTGCTGGGGCATCCTCTCCACCCACCAGTGCCACCCCCATCCAAGCCAGGGAGAACGTGTCCAGACTTCAAGGTTATTTCAGGAGGAAGTTGTACATCTGAATTCATCCTCCCCACTCCACGCAGCATGGATTTCATCTTCCCACACCCTCAGCATCCCCCTTCTTTTTTCTTAAAGCCTATGTTCAGTAATCCACAAACTCTTCTAAGGCGTGTATAATTTCATAACCACCTGCTGCTTTATTCACAGGAAACAGATTTAAAAAAAGATACAGTAGCTTATTATTCAACAAAAAAACTCTATCCTTTGTTCTTCCATATATATATTTTTTAAAAAAAGAAACCAAAATAACTTTAAAAAGAACAATTTGTTTCAAGCAAATGCTTTCAACCAGAAATTACATATGTAATCATGTCCATATTGGTAGCCTCTGTGACAAGGCATGGGCCAGAGCCTGTCTCTGTTATTGGGCAGGTTGGCTACCAAGGGAAAACAGGGAGTCTTTCTTCTCCTCTGCAAACCCTCCACACGATGCTGATGTAGGAATCATAGAATGGTTTGGGTTGAAAGGGACCTGTAAGATCATCTAGTTCAAGCCCCCTGCTATGAGCACGGACACCTCCCTCTAGACCAGGTTGCTCACAGCCCTGTCCAGCTTGGGAAGGTTCTCGCTTCTCAGAGAAAAGTGAGGATGGAATTTAAACATTTAATACGTTGTCAGAAGATATAATTGTTATATATGCATGAGCACAAAGCCCTTTTCACTTGGCTCTGCAGTGTAACCAGGCTTTGGAGAGATTTTATTCATATCAGCTTTCTCAGGATATTAAACACTGCCTAAGGACTGATCCAAGTCCCATCTGATAAGAACGAATGCTGGACCTGCCTTGCAATGCTGAAATGCAGTACTCCTCATTCTTTCTTTAAATACACTGCCTTCCATTTTAAAAAAAAAGCACAAAAGAAAAGACAAAAAATGAAATGACGCAGTGTAAAAATCTGCACCCAACCTGCTGCTACAGCCTTGTTGTTATATATCAGAGACATTGTGACAGTGCATTGTCTGCCTCCCATTCTTGCCTTGAAAGCCCTCACGGACAAACTTAATCTTATCAGCATATCTCAGGGAGTGTGCAATGGTGGACCTGGAAGCAGTTGTTAATTTCCACTCAAACTATAATGATAAAGGGAGGAAAATAAACCTTCAAAAAGTGACTTTTTGCTTGTTTTTGACTATAAAAGACCCAAAGTCACACTCTTGTCAAAGCAAAGAGAATTGCAGTGCAAACAGCCCTAGCTTCACCACCCACTTTATTTCGTGTGGTAGTGAAAAGAGTAAGGGGCTTTGGATGCAAACCTTGAAGATTAGGGTTTATTTGTTTCTCTACTCGTGGAGGACATTAAATTGTTCTTAAGCATCCAAGGATTGCTTTTCTTTCTCCAATTTAAAAAATATCAAGGACAACTGTTTCCCTGTCCTGGTGAGGCTCTGCTTTATGCATTACGTCAGCCTTCCAACCACTCTCTGAAGGACAGACAGGTTGGGTCTTCAGCACAAATAGCATTTCCCATACAAAACCAAAAACACCTTCACTTTGACACACCTTTTTCAAGAAAACACCCCTAAAAAGCCCATACCCAAAAGGTCCTTTTCACTCAGCGAGCCCTTTCCATTTCACTTTTCTTACTGACTCCCCCAACAAGATTTGAATTTCTTGCATTAAAGAATAAAAACAGAGAAAATGAGGGAGGAAATTCCCCTCCTGCAGCCCTCCCAGGTATTCTTATAGACTCCTCCATCAGCTTGTCTTTATGAACGAGATGATGGCAGACAGACCACACATTTCCTCACCTCCTTGCAGGTCACATCTGCACGTGCACGCACACAATATATGCAGTAATTTTGTTTGTAGGGACAAGAATAGTGTAGAAACCAACTCAATGAGATTATTATTTCTCAGTGGCTCTAGTGCTTGAAATGATGTTATTAAAGATACTTTTTCCAGTCAATTTTGCAATTTCTTTCGTTAAGCTCTGCAGACTGTACTGGAAAGAGTCCCAGCAATGAACTAGGAAGATGAAATATTGCTGATATAGAGATTGTGTTATCTAAAGAAACTACCTTTCAAAAATAAAAATGAAAGAAGAATCAGAAACATCTGCAGACTGATCTCTCATGAAAGTTATCTGAGTGAGCCATTGTAATACGGTGAGAAACGACCAATAGTGTCTGAAACCATTCCCAAGGAAGAATTCCTCCTGGATACAACAGGGTTTATTAATCTAGGCAGCAAGCAGCAGTAAATCATGGCTGGCAGAGGAACACAATTCTCCCTATTAACTCCAAGCAAGCTTCCAAACTTCTCTTCAATATGGAGCTGGATAAGAACCTGCTGAGTCCAAACCCTGGGGACTTCCTTTCTTTCAAGCAACAAATGCCATGCTAAGTAACTGTGGAGTGAAATCAAATCAAAAAGACAGCTCTATTGTGGTTTTTTAAGCAGATGAAATCAAATACTATCAGTTTATTAGACCATAGCAGTCAAATAATTGGTACCACTTAAACCTAGCAGCCACTATGACCTGCTTGTTTAAATGCCCTGAGTTAGTCAAAATGTTCTAATGACAAAACATCACAACACTGTCAATGGTACACTCAGGCAGGTAGGCTTTTATTTTCAATACCTCACGAGTTAAAGCCAAAAAAAGTTATACACATCCATATTAAAAAATGCTTTGCTTTGTTTCTGAGGAAGAAACCCTTTAGGAAGAAAACAAAACCAACCAACCCCAACACCTGGCTAGCCCTTCGGAAACTAAGATCATTTCTGCAGTGGTGACAACAATAAATTCTTAGACCTATTTTGCTTGTACAAACTCCAGTTTGGTCCATGTGGTCTTTTCATTAAAAGTGGTACCTATTGGTTTCTATCCTCCAAGGATGCATCAGAACCTCAAGGTAGCACTGTGCTGAAGGGAAGAAGGAAATCTGATTTATAGAACCATGGAAATCATTAAGGTTAAGACCTCTAAGATCATTCAGTCCAACTGTTCAACTACCATCCACACTGCCCACTATCCATGTTCCCAAGTATTACATCTACCCCCTTCTTTTACACCTCCAGGGATGGTGACTCCACCACCAAGCCTGGGCAGCCCGTGCCAGTGCTCTATCACTATTTCCGAGAAGAAATTCTTCCTAATATCCAGCCTGAGAACATACTTCTTTAACAGAAAGATAGGAGAGCCAAAAACTTGGAAGGAAAGCTGCAGAGATTCAGCCTAGGTGTGGGAATGCATGTGTCCTCCCCTTCCACCCTAAGAGAAGAATTAACCTCCTGGACATTGTGTCACTGTGTATCTTATCATGATGAATGGGAATACTTCTAAAAAATCATCTGGCCCCATGGATGGGGGATTTGGAGCATGATTCACAGTAATTGGACTAAGCTCTTTGACCTGCATTATGCAGGGGGTGAAAACTGGACTGGCTCATTGGGGCTGAAAACAATGTGGTCTTAAGGAAAAGAAAAAAAAAAATAGGAAAAGATACCATCTGGGCTAGAGATGGCTGAAAAGAAAAATCACAGTTCAGCAAACGGTCATTTTCATCCATAACAAAATATGTCTGTGATTCTGGTCAGCTCAGAGAGAGAACTCCCATCCCCACTTGAAGAACAAGGATACATCAGGAGGATGAGGTGGCAGTAAGGCACTGTGCCATCCCTCAGCCTTGCAGTCCCTTCTGAAGAGGCACTTACTGAAGTTGTAATATGGTTTCTTGTTTTACTCTTACAGCACTTGCAGGAGAGCCCATGCTACTCATGTAAAATAAGTGCTCCTAAGAGCACATCAGTACCTGTGCTAAACTGATAGTATGCAGAGTGGGGATCGGATGATAGTGGTAAGCCAGTCTTAAGGAAACCCTCCAGAAAACATAATTCCTTAGTGATGAGTTGAGGAAAAACCCCTTCTTACCAGTGAAAAATCTCCTTCTGTGCTAATCTCTGGGAGCAACAGTGGTTTGACAACAGCAGCTCCTGAGTTGAGAAGACAACAGCAAGTAGAAAACCCATGCAAATCACAAGAGAATTAAAAAAGCAGCATGAGATGCACTTCAGCACAGTAACATCTAATAGAAGCACGAGCAAGGGATCCGGGTGTGAACTGAGAAAACAGATTCAGATAAAGGTAATGGATGCCATCAACATTGGCATGAAAAAGTCAGCTAAACCAAGAGAAGCAGATATCAAAGCTGTCTGTGACCTCTTTTGCTACTGCACTGATCTTAGGATCGCAGCAAGGCTACGGCTTCAAAAGGAGCAATGAACAATCAGAGCAGCCTGGTGAATCAAGTAACCCTGGCTCACCGAAATCTACAGCTGTGCATGCGCTCCTTCTTTTCAGCAGGGGTAGCCTACATCTGAGAATCATTGAATTGTTTGAGTTGGGAGGGACCCTTAAAGGCCATCCAGTCCAACTCCCTGCGATGAACAGGGACACCTACAGCTCCATCACCTTGGGTCAGTGCACCAAAATATCTCACAGCTGGTTTTGTCCTCTACACGGCAGTAGGATAACGCTCCCAGGTTGCAATGGTTGTGCACCTCTTCCAGGAGGACTGACTGTCACTTGGGAGAAGACACACAATGCAGATTGAAAATCAGGTGCTCTATCCTGGATTTGCACTGCATTCTGATGCAAGGTGTTTAAAAACCAGTGGGAGTCAAGAAATAAGGAAGAAGTACCAGACAGCATTAACTGCTTTAAAAGAAAGATTTCCGGCACCCCATTTAGACTCATTTCCAGCTTATCCACGAAGCTCTGCTAAACCTTACTAAGACTTAATTCCCATAAATGTGATTCTCCCCTCTGTGTTTAGCTAAGTAGCAACACTTCAAAAAAAGTAAATACCAAATCGTGGGAGTTGGATTATTCATTCATGTGGTAAAGTCATTATATATGAATATATACAGATGTACCCACTTCAGGACTGATCTAAACATATGTAGATTTTAGGCTCTTGACACACAAACCATCCATTATGCAATGGCCCATGTATGTGTCTGGGCTGCTTTTATTCTCAGCTGTGTCAGGAGGATTCGCAGTGAGAGATGGAACAAGCTTATAGTTAAAAGACTGAAGAAAGTTTAAGCAAGGGGTTTGCTTAAAGCGAAAGGACAGAAGAGAAAGAGAGAAATCAAAGAGCCAGGCAATATCAGATTAGCAGGACAAGATGACGAAATAAGAAAGTTTCAAAGCTCAAAGGTATTTGATGTTGGAAATGGCATGGTCTGACCCCATCAAAGCAGTTGTTAAAAATTTACATGAACTGTCCATTTAATCTTGTTTCTAGCGAGCCCTGCTCCCTTTCTGCCCCCTCTTCTTGCTCCCCAGATATCATCACAGCATCACTGTGATGGAAGACAACATCTGTTGCAGAAGACGGTTAAGACCCCACTCCAGCAGTTACTAAAGCACTTTGTTTTGTGCAGCTACCTCCACACAAACATTTGTCTGCCTTCATGTTGCTTCACACTCTGTAGGAAGCAGAAGGCAGTGGGAGAAAAGTCTTGACTCCAACCAGCAAAGGAATTCCCAAAAGACATGGGAAATCCCAGTGCAAATCAGAACGTATTGCAGCAAGCAGGGCTCTGACATACTCCAAGGTGCTCACTGGGACTCCTGCAGCTTACAGAGGGTAGGAAGTGGCAATGAGCTCAGGAAAAATTCAAGTGTAACTAAAAACCACACAGTATTGAGGATAGAGGAGACTCACATCAGGAACACAGACCATTAAGTGTAATGCTTCACATTATGCTTCCCAAATACACACTTAATTCTGATTCAACAAGGCACTCGTGCTAATAAAAATTAAAACCTGCAGGTTCTGTCAAGTGTGTAATGGACATGTGGAAGGGCAGCGTGCACAGGTATTGCTAAAATTAACAGGAATATAAAACCTGACTGCTTCCCAAACCCCCAGGGAGCTGGGGGGATGCTGCATGAATCACTGCCCACCACTGGATGGGAGCTGCACCATACCAGCACAGATCCTCCTCTATACCAGTGTAAAATGGGCTCAAGAAAGCAGAGCGGGGGCACGGGGAGAAGAGAGAGAAAAGATCAGCTCTGTGAACACTGGATACAGCAGATCCATTTAACGATTAAACAGACATGATTGTTTGCTTATAAAATGCAGCGGCACATAAATCTGCTAGGAGCTAATTGCCTATTATAAAGCTCATGGTACTGTCTGAGTTGGCTGCTGAATGATAAAGGGACATTTGGAAAGAGGAGAAAGCGCTCTGCTCCCAGGATCTGTGAGGGGAGCACTCTTCCCCCCAGCAACTGCAAGGTCCAGAGCTCACCTGAGTGTAAGGTACAGAACTGAGACACTGAGTAACATGTGAAATGCATTATAAAAATGAATGTCTAATGAAACATGTACATTCTTCCAGTGCCAAGATTTTAATCCTACCCAAATGGCACTGCATTCCACAAAGAAATCATCCCCTATAAATCACTGGGGCAGGAGCAAGCCACATCCCTCAGATTTCAGGCTGAGACATCTTCTGTGATTGTTACACTGTATGGATCTGCCATTGTGGTGATAGTGGGACCAGAAGGGATCTCCACTGGTGTCAGTGGCAAAGCAGAGTTACACCGCTGGGACGGCTCCATCAGAGCTACAGCACAACGTTGTTCATGAATCAGAGGTTTGACTCAGACATCCAACACTTGTATGGTCACACGCATGGTTGAACAAAGACAGAGAAGCAGGGCCATGAGCTAGCTCAGTGATCCAGCTGGGAAAAGCAGGTGATGGAGCTGCACCATCACAGCACTGCTATGGCAGAAGATCCCTCAGGCAGGGGATGGGCCCTGTTGGACCCACACGGCATCAGGAGGACACTGTGTAAGGAGCAGAACCTGGCAAGAAGTTACTCGAAAAACTGAGCACGTTGTCTGGGTCAAAGGCTGACGATGACACAGTGCACAGTCCTCAAAACAGCAGCAGATGTGGGATCACATGGGAAGGAGGAGGATGCAATGAAGCTGGTGCACCACATCCCATTTCCATTCATGCACCAGGGCAGCAAGGAGCCAGACCTTACTCTTTATGGCACAGGTTCCTGCCTCTCAGTGTATTTTTCTTCATTTTGCAATTGTTCCACAATCCTTCTCACCTTAATGCCAAAATTTACTCTTTCCAGCATTACCAGCTCTTAGCTTATAGCTCTGTTAGGATAATACTGAGTGAGCACTCATTACACACTGGGATTGCAAACTAGGGAACTGCTGGGGTGAAAACCACAGCTCTCCCCACCTTTCCAACATCATCGCACAAACTTGCACAACCAGAAACAGAGCAACTGAGGCACAATTAAGTGGGATCATCTCTGCATGTGTTGGCTATGCCAAATAACTTTAAAGGCCATTTTGGGATTGCTTTGCTCAGTCGTTTAACAATGACTTAATAAATATATATATGCATATATTCCCCATTCTTTTATGGCTTCCAGGTGTTGTGACCAATTTACTTCCCAGCAATTTTCGTTTTTGGGCCTTTTTTCACCTCCTCCCCACAAAAACCTGCAGCTGCCAACTGTGCTGGCATCTACAGCAGTGAGGAAATGAATTTCCCTGTGAAGCAAATTCTTCCAGGATGAACTGAATGAAGGCAGAGCTCATAATTGCGCATTACTGAAAACTTTTCTGATTTAAAAAAAAAAAAAAAAAGAAAGAAAGAAAAAAGGAGATATTTTTATCCACATCTTCAGTAGAAAATTGCTGGGAAAGATGCTTTTGAAAAGCCATCATCTCCAAGCATGTAATTATCAGATCCTTGAACAAAAACACAGGGCCAAAAACAACAAAAAAAAACAACAACTAACCCCAAAAATACTTTCATTGAAATAAAAAACCTGGGGTACAGCAATTGTTTGGAATGGAAGGAGAACGGCTGGGGATGGAAATTCATATAGCACCCTGTCTGATTTTACATGCCTCTGAAGTTACCAGACTGATTTGAAAATCCAGAGATTAATAAATTTGGCAGCTGAGAACATCAAGCTTGGTTAGTAATTTTTCTTGTTACGAACAGAATAATGATATTTAAAAAAAATACATCAGAAGCGTACTCGCAGTCAGGCTGTCACAGAACCAGAATTTCCTAACTCCCACGTAAGCACACTTGTCTTGAAATGGTATTCTGCCACCTCGAACAGACAGCCATACAATGACCTGGGGGTCCTACCCTATCAAGGCTTAAGACTATGCACACCCTGATAGGATTACTCACATGTTGAAAATTATGCAGTAGCTGAACTGACAGCTGAAAAGAGCCTTAAATGTTCTTATGCCTGGTAGCACTCAATTGTCAATTGATGAGCACTGCTAAGTATTTATTTTAGCTCTACTTTCTCTCCTTCAGCTCTCCAAAAACACCTCTTTCTGATCATTACTTCGTTACCATTTTTTGCAACACCTACCCATGCATAAACATTAAACATGGGCACTCTTCCCTCCAAGTTGTCCCAACTCCTTCTGACCTTCCAAGCAAAATTTCTTATTATCTACTTTCGGATGGAAATCATATCACAAGCAATGGGCGTTTGCTTCCACACGCTAGTATCAATTTATCACTCATTTTCAAAATAAATCACAGCATCATAGAATCACTAAGGTTGGACAAGATCGCTAAGATCACCGAGTCCAACTCCAACCCACTGTGCCCATAACCACATCCCTCAGTGCCACATCTCCACAGCTCTGAAACACTTCCAGGGACAGAGACTCCACCACCCACTTGGACAGCTGAGCCAGTGCCCGACTCCCCCTCCCAAGAAGAAAGTTTTCCTCACATCCAACCTGAACCTTCTCTAGCACAACTTCAGGCCAACACCTCCTGTCCTGTCACTGTTACCTGGGAGAAGAGGCCAACACAAAATCAAATCCTCAACATACAAAAACCCTTCAGCAGTGTGGCTCTCCTTGGTTTAAGTGGATTAACAAAGTAGAACAAACATTATAAAGAATAATGAACCTGGACAAAATGAAGGTTGGCGTAACACAGCACACAGAGTCCATCTCCTGCTATGATCACCTGCAGCCTGAATGCAC
Source organism: Odontophorus gujanensis (assembly GCA_013399175.1). Classification (NCBI taxonomy): domain Eukaryota; kingdom Metazoa; phylum Chordata; class Aves; order Galliformes; family Odontophoridae; genus Odontophorus; species Odontophorus gujanensis. The sequence continues at coordinate 160,963 of VXAB01006675.1, read as the reverse complement.
CTATTGCAGCTGCAATGAGATGTCCTTCAGTCAGTTGGCAGAGAGGTGCTGGAGAGAAAGCCCAACTAGCATGTGCTCAACTGACATTATGGACCAATATCTCACATAGCCAACAAAACTTCAGAAATCTGAACACCAAGTCCTACAGCCATCAGCAGGTACTCTTCATATCTCCTGGAGGATGGGTAGGATATAACAGGACAGCATAAGAGCAAAACATAGCATCGGGAACTTGCAGAAATGTAAAATAAAATGAAATAGAAACAATATCAGAGTGGGAGTAGGAGAATGACAAATTTATCACTGTATCTCCATTTCCCAGAATGGACCATCTATGTGTGAGGTGCAGAAAGAAAAGGAGGAGGACGAACGACAAACCTGGATCTACCACTCAACTTCCTTCTATAACAGCATCATTTCTGGGTAGGCACAAAATGCAAGTTCTTATATCTCAATTTTAGAAATGCTTCTGACACGGTTTCACATGCTATTTTTATAAGCATGTTTGGGAAGTAGGATACAGATGATTATAAAGTGTACACAAAATTGATTGGAAAACCACACACTGAGAAAATTCATCACTTGCTCACAATCAGAAGGGACGGATGTATTAAATGATATTCTCTGGGGCCCATCCCCAGTCTGGAAAGGCTCCAGGTTTTCACTAAATGACCTGGATGACCGCAGAGAGATTGCCCTTATTAAGTTTGCTGACAGGCACCAGTTTTGAAGGACTGAAAGCAGGCTGGCAGATAGGTTTTTGAATACGTTGGATATTAGGAAGAATTTCTCCTCAGAAGGAGCAGTCAGGCACTGGCACAGCTGCCCAGGGAGCGGTGGAGTCACCGTCCCTGGAGGTATTCAAGAACCCAGGAGGTGTGGCACTGAGGGCCACGGTTTAGTGGGCAATATTGGTGGTAGGTGAATAGTCAGACTGATCTTAGAGGTCTTTTCCAACCCCTGTGATTCCATAAATCAGATTATATGAAACTGGAATGATTCATGTTTCAGAAAACAAAGAAAGTCTGTAAATCCTTTCTTTTTACTCATCTTACAAAGAGCCTCACCTTGAAAGCAGCACTCAGGTTTGGGTACTACAGCTCAAGAAAGGCAGAGAACAGACCAAGCAAATTCAGATTTCTCTAACTCTGTCCATTTTGACTCAAGGAAATAAAGATCACTGTGATTCAGTTCCACACACCAGGAGCTGTCTCACTACATGCACCTCAGCTTCTTTTCCTCTTTATCTTTCCTTTTGCTGTCACTGAGGCAAAGCTGACAAGTGACGTAAGCAGTCTGATCAGCAGTAGTTATATTAAATAGCACTACTGTGACAAATTCTTTCATAAGAAAGATAAAATCTTTCTTCATAGAAGATTTATCTGTAAAGGTTTCCTCCTGTCTTATTCTAGCTCCTCACTTCAGTTTTCTGTCCTATCAGACACTCTTTCTTTTTCTCCCCCTGCCTGTTTGGGAAGTTGTGATGTACTATAAGGAAAGCACAGAACAGGAAAAACCAGCAGGCGGGAGGAGGCAAGGTCTGTTAGATCTCTCTCCCCAGTCATTCTCACCCTGCAAATAAGGGATGCAGCTTACTGCTCAGGAATAAAGCACAGGAAATTTGCACTGCTCTTCTGCAACATCACTTATGCTAAAAGCACAGCTTCTGAAGGCAAAAATAAGAAAAAACACAGAAGGGAAAAGCACAGAAGGACATACTGATCTGCTATATTTCCTCATTGCTACTGATGTATGGGAACCTCATCTGATCTCTGGTAGCAGCAAGGAGATTGAGCTGGCTCCGTTGCTCTGCTCACTCCTGCAGTGATCCTGCAGTAAGGACTAACTGAACGTGAAGTTTACTACAGCAAAACAGAGCTTCTCCCCAGACTTCAGAAAGGCCATGAGGCATTTCAGTGAAGCCCTGCAGTTTCAAGAAGGATTTGATTGCCATGTCTTTTCTGGAAACACACTATAAAACATTGAGAAATCAGCAGAGTAGCCAAGAGAGCTCAATTAAGCCTCAGCAAAATCAAATCCAATGCACTGTAATCGGTCCCCCCTCTAAGCTTTTTTCTGTGCTCCAGGAAAAGGAGGGATGGCAGATGCAAGGCAAGACAGCCATCACTCCCTCTCTCCATCTTTGCTCTGTGTCAGGTACACAGGATGGCCCCATCTGTGGGACAAGGACACCAGGACCTGCAGGCAACTGAACCTTCCACGAGAAGTTTGGGGCTGAGACCAAAAAGATTTCTCACTCCTTCACCCAGTTTGCAGCAACACAGCAACTTGCATGAATATAGGACTGTGTGCCTCCGATGGGATGGAACCAAACAATGATTCCCCTCCACGGCTGGGATTCCTCTGGCACAGTCAGTGCCAGCCACCCCTGAGCTGAGGCCCACTTTATGGCTCAGCCCCAAGAGCAACGCAACTCCTGCCGAGCTGGTTTTTGATCTTTGCATGGAATGGCTTCATTCCTGTCCTGCTAACTCACGTGTCTGGCCTTCTTCTGCCTACTGGGACCCATTGCCATGGCTTGGACAGCTTTGAAACAAGCCCCCTGACTACTCACTGCTGTGCTGCTACAGTAAGTGAGCATTGCATCTAGTCACCATCCATGGGATTAAGCAGCACAACCAGGATAAGCTGATCTGAACCCGGTTTATTTCACTTCTCAGGTTTGGGGGGAGGGGGGGAAATAATTTTCTAAAGTTAGGTTCATGTTTTAGGGCATTGAATATCTGTACACCAAGGAGAGCACGAAGTCAGTCCTGCCCTGCTTCACGCAATGTAAAATGCTTCTGACACTGTAAATTACCTCTGTACTTCCAACTCCAACGTCTTTGCCTTCAGAAAGGGAACACTTGCAACAGAACAGAAGAACAAGCTCCATGCAGTATATTTAGCTGCAGCAAGCAGAGCTACAGCATGCAACAAAGTACCTGAACATCGCACCCAGCTAGAAATAGCAGAGCCTATCCATGCTGGAAAGCCCAGGGCTGGGATCTGATGCTTGTGCCCTTTGAAGAGGTGCCTTTTTTCTACACTGATCTACCCACTCTCGAGTAGAGGTTAAATGGCTACGTTAAATTCCACAGAAAGGGCAAATAGCACACCCCAGGTTTCCAAAACAGGGGTCAGCACCTCACTGAAATGGCAAATGTCTCGCTTAAGCCAAATTATTTGCTAGAAAATGTAGCAGTGTGTTACACTGGAGGTGGGGTGGGGTGGCAGCAATCCCACCATATTCAGCAGTCCCTTACCTCCTGATCACCTCCATCAGCCCCCTTTCCACCACTGCTAAATGCTCAGCCCATTCCCATGCTCATCTTGAAGAAGAGAAGAGCTATCATTAGCCTTTACTCAAATAGAAGAGTCGTAAAGGCTCCGCAGTATTTGGGGTCTGGGTCTCCCGATCCTCCAGCCCAAGGCAGTGAAGGCAGGAACCAGCCTGAAGGGTGCTCACAGTGGTCACAGAGAGAAATTCTTCCCAGAGAAACAGACACATTTTCAAAATCAAAGCAGTTAAGTCACAGCTTGGATGAAAAGGTTGGGATTTGTAAACCTCCCCCCTGCTCAGAAATTGTTAGTAGTATTTAAAGTAGTTAAAGGAAATCAGAGTAAATAAAAGCAAACTGTTGGAGGAGGGAAAATTATATATACAGACACACACACACACATATGTATAGGCTCACTCACCAAAGTCTGATTGCAAATCTTTTTTCAGTCCACAAAGCATGTCTGCTCTCAGCTATCAAACCATTCAACTAATTGCAGCAGGCACTCCTTGCCTTGCCCCGACTGCCCTGGGATCGCTTTCTGCTGCCACCCACAGCCAAGCAGGGCTGCAGCACGCACGCTGCTCCTTGCTTCAACGCAGGGACACAAAATGAAAAAGAAATCGTCCTGCAGTGCAAACTGCCCAGTCTGCAAGCACTCAAAGAACGCTGCAATCCTTTAGAAAGAAATGTCTTTACACGGCTCTCCAGTTCTATAGAGAAATAGAAAAATGAAGGCTACGGTCCTGAAATCCCGTGGTAGTTGGCTTGGATCGAGTGGCCATCAGGCGTTGCAAAGCAAAAGTTAGGAGCACAGTGATTAAAGGGAACAGCTGGTTGGAGGGGAGGCAGCCAGCCAGCCCTGGCTCCGGCAGATGCAGCGAATGCAGAGCGCTTCATTCCCGGCGGCATTGCCCCCCGTGCTGTTCCGGTTGGGAACAGGCAGTATCCCACGGAGAGCAGTCAGCCCGCAGCACGAGCCCTTCTGGGGCTTCCATGGGGATCTCAGGCAGGGGGAGAATTGGAAAAAAAATAAAAATAAAAAAAAACCAACAAAACAAACAAACAAAAAAAAACACAGAACAACCCCACCACCCCCAAAAAAAANGGACAAGAGGAAAGGCAGCAGTTGGTCCTGCAGAGGTACGCACAGAGCTGCGTGCAGAGCCAGCTGCAGAAGTTGGCTGGCGGCTGAGCCTCCAAGTTGCAGCAGCAGAGGAGGCTGCGGCTGCAGTGCTGCCTGACACACTTCCCTCTCCCCCACCCCCTCTTGGCAAGTGCTTGCAGAGCCTCCAGCACCTTTCAAGGCAATGTCAAGCTGCTGTCAAAGCATTACGCTGCCTCCCAAACACATGGCGGGTGCTCGTAAGGGAGCATGAAGCTGCAGTCTTATGGCCTGCCTGCAGCGCTTTCTGAAAACTCAGCTTAACCCCTTCTTAGGAAGGGCAGAGCAACCATCACCACACGTACAAGCCCTCTGCCGGGCTCTGGGGAAGCAGTGGGCTGAGGCGAAGGGGCTTCAGAGCAATGTTGGGACACGGAGACGGCAGGATGCTCTCTGCTTTACCATCAATCAGTTGGTCCTATGCTAGGGCTGGAGATAAGGTGCTGGACTGGAAACTGCTGGAATAAACCACAGCATCTGTTCTCTTTGCTGCACTGAAGATGCACTGAGGTGACTGCCCTGGGATGCTCAGCAAGGCAGGCAGCAAAGCTGCAGCACAACACACGTCCCCATCAGTCATGCTGTGAGATACAGACTGCATTTGCATTCACCAGCCCACATCTCACATTCAAAAGGCAGCCTACCCATAGGTACTGCACTCCCTCAGGGAATGGCATCACCTATAGAGGCAAGGTTGTATGCATAGATGGTGCAGCAGCACAAAGGCTGTTTTTGTAGGAGGAATCCACTTCAATGTTCGGCTGCAAGTGGCCAAGAGCTTGGAAGATTTGAAGGAAACTCGTGGACAAGGCACAAGGTTAAGTCTTGTTTCCTTAGAAAAGTGAAAGGACCTGAACACAGCTGGATGTGCCAGCAGGAAGCTCTCAAACCTGGGACCCCATAATCTGGGTGGGAACTGGAAGGGAACTGGGTTTCAGCCTAATGCCAGGGGTTTTTCCTTGGATTGAAAGGCTCTAACATCTCTATTTTGATTCAAACTCAGCTGTTTCATGCACAGTTGCTTAGTAATTTTATTGCTTTTGTATAAGTGAGAAAAAAATACTTCCAAAAGAGATATTTTGGTCCATAATTTGTTTTTAAGAAGTTGTTCGGTCTCACAATAGACTTAATTAGTAATTGAGCTGAAATTTGTAATTAGAAATCTTTTCACACATCTATTAATGTTTTTCCCGCAAAGAAATCTCATCTTAAAGGGAAAAAATATTCTCCATTTGCACCATAAATATGAGGAGAAGATGCTAATTTGAGAACAGCACATTGCTTTGGACGCTTGAAGTGGATGTCTCCAATAGGATGTTTAAAAGCAAAGCTCAAAACAATCATTTACACTCATACCACCGTAGAGACCTTCCCAGAATATCTGCTGCATTGAGAATCAAAGAATCATTAAGATTGGAAAAGGTCACTGAGTCCAACCCGTCCACCTACAACCAATACTGCCTGCTAACCCAGGCAGGGAACTGGCAGGAGAGGACAGGTCTGGTAAACAGTTGTAGCTGTTTTGCGTTGTGGATGACAACTAGATAGAGCTGTCCCATCCCTCTGCTGCCAGCAGAGAATGAAGAGGCACTTTGGAATTTCCAACCCAGAACCGTTTGTGGCATTTGCTGGGCTGGCACAGCCTGCCAGGAGCCTGGAGAGGAGAGGATGAAGCGATAAAGATGTTTACTCTACGGCTGCTGGCCAAAATGCATAAACACAATGCTTGCTTCCTGTTTCAGGTGGCAGTATATTAAAACCAGTTGGAAGTGAAAAGCTTGAGTCTCTCACAGGGAAGGAAAAGGGCACACCATACGCACTGACAGAATTGGGCAGCCAGAAAAGATATGCTGTGACATCAAAATATACAGGCATCATAAAAGAGCACGAGGCACCAACCTAAACCATCCATTTTTGAATGGTCTGTATGCTCTACCTCTTGGCACTAACTTTATGCTGGTGTGCCCTGAACTAAAAGCCATCCAAAAACGCTCTTGTGATATTCACTCCGACTAAACAAGCCTAACCTAAGAATGAGCTACTTACCCAAACACTGTGCCTGTAGGTAAGAGAATTAGATTTGGAGGATAGGGGCTGTTAAAAAGCCTTTCAACAGTGGGGTAAAGAAAACAAACTCCATTCAGATTTTTTGGCATATACTCCTCCACATGAGTAAAGAGGGCATACAGAATGCTTTCTCTGGTTCCTCTTCAATGTAAAACCTGAGCTGAAGAAACAGTGGGCTGAGGATAGTTCATAGTTGGAACAGCTTTCAAGTGGTCCCTACTGGAAATATCCACATGGGCTCCTGAGAGGAACCTGCAGCTAAAGAGGCAGTACCAGCTTATAAGCCATGAGTCTAAAGAAAAGAATAACCATTCTTCTCCAGAACAGGTTGACCTTTAAGCAAAATTCAGCTGGTGCGAGGAAGCTACCCTTCCAAATGCACACACACTAGCACGTGCTTTATCATTTCTTGTGCCTAACAAATACTGTGCTGCTTTTGAACTTGTTATCTTCCCCCATAGCAAACTTTAGTGGGAGCAGAGCTGCAAACCTCACATGGCCTAAATTGCTTGGGATGACATTTACAGAATACATTTTTATGCAAACAAGACAGAGAGCACAGCAGAAGGAAAATTACAAGCTATTGAAAACGTTGGTGATTTAGTCCACTGCTTGATGGATTATTTGCTCCAGCGACTTAAACCATTACTTATTTAATCACCTCTAAAAGCATCTTCGTCAGAAGTCATAGGACTGTGGAACACTACAACAACATCCCGCAATGGACCATTTAGCACTGAACATGCTCTGAGCCTGGGAGAACACACAGAGCACCTTACATCACTCCACATTAGGAAGTCTCAGGAGACTCTCTGAAGACAGCTGAATGAACGTAATGAACAGTCAGCCAAATTAAAATGAGGAGGAAGAACACCCAACCACACACACTTACAGAGCACTGCGTAACGCCCAAGTTCCAACCGCACATAAAAATCACATTAATAGCAACAGAAATCACTTTGGGTTGGGGAAGGTTCGGAAGGGACTGAAGCAGATGCTTGTGATTTCTTTTAAATTCAGATCTCAAACAGAGATCTTACGTTGCCATCCCCTTCTCCCCACCTACTTCTTCCATTTACAAATGCACCCCTACACACCGGGATCTGCCTGGGGCTGCAGTTCCCTCTGCTTGCCCATCTCCCCCTCAAGGCTGGTTCTGGCACAGCAGACCTGGTGCTGCCACGTGGCTCACTGGAAAAGCTGGTTTTAATTGTAAACTCCAGCCTGGCTTTGCAAAATCAAGAGGTCTGGGGAGTGCATGTCCCTCCTTCACTGATTTTGGGCTACGGTTGATGAGGAAGAGACGGAGGGACAAGAAGGCCCATTATCCTCTTGGTGGAAGAGATTCCCCTGCTGATTACCCAGCTATCCACTGGCCCCACACTTGCTCCATTTCATCTGCTCCAATTTTCCTTAGCTGTGCTTATTCAGAAACCCCAGACAACAGCACAGCAGCCTGAGGTTTGCAATAGGGTTTTTCTTTGGCCTAAGCAGATGCCCTGTTTCTAGGAAGCAGACTCAAAATGTAACAGTTCTTTATTTATATATTTTTATGGGAAAGGGAAAACGGACTTTTTAAAAGGGTCTCTTTAAGAAGTCTGGAATTTAAACCATTTCATAATGGAACCACAGGAAGAACTCTTTGATTACTCTTTCCTTTAAGTGCAAATTCCACCAGCCCATCCTAAACATTAACTTATTATAGGTAATGAACACTGCAGGATACATTTACCCATCCAGTAGGCAATTAGAGTCATTGCTGCACACACATGCAGGGCACCGAGATGGAGAACATTGTTAAGGGTACGTCCAAGACCCTACCCATCCCCTTCATCCCTAAGGGCACTAAAACAGTCACTGTACATCTTTCTGCTTACAAATTTCCAAAAGAGCCATCTGCATCTGTCACTGCTCAACAGCTCCGTGGGGAAGTGGTGGGGGAGAAGAGGGCACTGAATGCCCGCTGCCTCCTGGAGCTCTGAGTAATGGGAAGAACCAAACACTGCAGTGACCCCTCCATGGGACACCAGTAATCTAACAGTCCCCAGTGATGCATTTTGCCTGTGCACCAGCATTGCTAATCTACCTGAAATGCATGTTAAACCAGCACACTTCCCATTCCAGAACGAAAGACAAAAACTGCAGTGACTGGATGTTACAGTTTTTAAAACCCAAACTCCTGACTTCTTCCCAGTGAGCAACGTCCTCCAGGCAAGCTCACTCTCACCCCTCCTAAGAGCTGGGTGGACATTTCTTTCCTTATTCCATGGAAATGTAAGCCCAGGCACTTACACTTTCACTTGCTGAAGCAACAATATGTTTTGTTGGGGGAAAACATCCCAGTCCTCAATGAGTCCTCTAGGACAACATTGTTTCTCTTCAGATCAGTCCGTTCTTCATTGCAAGACCAAAAATTAATCATAGCCTGCAATGATCATTTCTTTCCGCAAGCATCCATGAGACAATTGTCCTAGCTAGAAGATTTTTAGCTAAAAGGAAAAGCTAAAAGGTGCATCTTGAGTCAACAGGAGTTGGGGGCCATTGCCAGAACCACACCTGAAGTTGTGCTCTTGCATCACTTCAAAGCATTTTCCAGATTTTGTGGGTTTAACCTTAATGGTTAACTTGCCTCCTCCAGGTAATTTTTCCTGACTGCCTCCTTTAGCTAACACTTCAGTTGGTGAGCCCAAGTTATACAAACAGGCCCAAAACTCCAGTAAAAGAAGCTCAGACTGGAGGAGGCACAACTCTGAACTCTGGGGAGCAATTGCATTTGTGAGTCCTTCACTTAAATCTCTACTTCACGTTATGCAAAGACCAAGAGGAGCGGGTCCTCAGGACAGCACAGAGCACATCCTTCCCCATTACTGCTGCACGTACACTATGCAATTACTCTCTTAATCACTGAACATAAGGGGAAATCCCACCATTTATCCCAAACTGTGGATTTCTGGATTTGGGTATTCAGAATAGGAATACTTCAGGGCTGTAGATTACAGTGCTGCTAAGAGAAACAACAGAAGAGAAACAGGCTGAAGCTAAGTGCAAGATCCCCTACTGCCCAGCATGCCATAATGATTCATAGATTCATAGATACATTAGGTTGGAAAGGACCTACAATGAATGGAATGACCTCTGCTAACAAGGTCCCCAAATGAGCTGAAGCTCATTTGGGGACCTTGTTAGCAGAGGTCATTCCAACAAAACTGCATCTCAGCTGTCCAGTGACACAAGAAAAATCATCCTGAGCCCATCCTGAAATGGCCCAGCAGAGAACTGTGCTGGAATGGAGGAACCACACAGAAAAGTGGAGTCACACCACAGGGGGAAACCAAAACACTTAGCAGGTCCCACCTTCTGGGCTTGTAGGGATCACTGCTTTGGCACAACAGCAAATTGTACACAGCTACAAATCCAGAGATCTTTGCAGCAGAAGACTGGAGAATCACTCTTCTTGCTCCTCTCGCAGCTGGCACTCGAGCCCAAACAAGACCTCCTTCCAGTAGCAGTCCCATGGGCTCTGGCACATCTCACCCCAAAGAGGAGAGTGATGCAGCACTACAGCTCACAGTGGCTGGAAGGACAGGTCTGAACACTGAGTCAGGATCCAGCATCGTTCCTCTCTGCGAAAGGAAAACCTCTGCATCTTCCCTTAAAAGATTTATCTCGGCACCAGTGTTCTCAGAAACAGCGTTGCCAACACATAAGGAAAAATAAGCAAGTGGGTCCTAAGTTTTCACAGTTGTCACACACTTTCTTTTCAACGAGTAGCAGTGTAACAATGCATTAACAATAAATGAAATGCCATGTTAACACTTATTTGCATAGCACAGAGCCACAGCGCTTCGCTTCCCATATTCTCCCTCCAAACTCTCCTGACCTGCATATGAATTGAGATGAAATTTAATTGCTGGGGCATCCAGCAGAATCACTGAATTCCTGCTTAATGAGCCTTCATTTGTACTCTCTTGCATCAGATGCCTCCTCTCCAAGGTGCTGTGTTAACTAGCTGAGATGTGAAATATTTTGCAAGGCTATTTTCACATGCATTTCGACAGTGGAAGAAATCGCAGGAGGAGCTCCAACTGCAAAAAAGACGACGCTGGTATCAGTCACACGATAAAGCTAGCGAGATCCCGAGAGTACCGAGCCACATTCCTTACAAGCAAAAAACCCAACAGCTTTCATATCCACTCTTACACCTTACAGCATCGACACGAAGCAACTCTTCTAGAAGAGACACGGCACGGCAAGGTGGGAAGTGGCCAAGGTCTGCCTGGGTGACAGCCAATGCACAGAGCAATGCCAACTGTTTCTGTGACTCAGAATAGCTCAGCCCACACGGCCCCCAGAGCCTCCGGGCAGTTTTGCATTCAGACAGCTCATTGAGCTTACCTCATTCTGAAGTCCTTGGCTGTGGTCAGAGGGCTGATCTCTTTGCTGGGTACCTCACCATACACAGCGGAACAGTTGCCTGAAAAAACAGCCTTGGTGCCTTCTGTGTGGCACTGCCACTGCCAGCAGCATGGGCAGGGCTGGTCACAGTCACACGCAGGGACCAAAGCTTTGAGCCCCATAAATGACACTCTGGACATCAGCCAAAAGAAGCACAGAGGGGAGGAAAGATGATAAGCAAAGAGGCATGGTCCCAAAGGCCCTGCAGTGGTCAGTTTTCTGCCCCAAGATGGTCCAGAGTGGAGCCATGCACAGCAACAGGCAGCCTCCAAGCAATGGGATCAGTGATAAATAATGAATATTTTGGCTTTGGAGTGCTCTGAGCACCCCGAGGGGCTGTATTTTGTTTCTTATTGTAGGTTTGCAAGATGGGATCAGCCTTCCCCTCCCATCTGGGCCCCACAGGAACAGCACACAGGTAGGTAAAGGTTTATCCCTTTTTTTTTTTTTTTTTTNTTTTTTTTTTTTTTTTAGGAGTTATGAGAACCTATGAAAGTGGTGCTTACAGCTCATCACCGATGTACGTGTAGGCAACAACACTGGGTTCATGCTGGTTGCAACAGGCAGAAGAGAGACCACAAAGTCTGTCTGCCACTTGCGTTATAAGGGGAAAGAGTGGGGAACATGGTATAGCACAAATCAGGCCTAATCATCCCAGGGTAACTAATTATAAAGGATGCAAATTGACAGAAATAAAACCACATGGTCAATAATAGTATTTTTAAAAAGCTGGAAATTTTAGTCCATTATCTTTCCAGCTGAAAAGCTTTAATTGAAAATGGCTAATCTTCCAGTGGGTTCAGGAAGGGTTTACAAGCTAATTGCTCTCTTTTCTTTAGGATTAACACTGTGTTCTGTGAATAGGGGTGGAGGGCAGCAGATGTGCAGCCTTTACTCTCTTTAATCCATGTGCCCCCACTGCCACAGTTGCTCCCAGAGCTGTGCAGTGGCATAATGGAATCGCTTTCCCACACATAAAATGGTTGTTCTGAAATGAAATTACAACCATCTATTAGGAAGAGAACGATAAATTTCATCCACCACACATCCCCATCACGAAAGATGCAGTATTAGCCTATAAAACTCACGATGGAAGTAAATCTTGTGGGAGAGAAAGCAGCTAACAGATGAATTTACCATTCTCCTCTTGTAACTGGTAGCCATTGTCTTTTGGACGTGGTCAGAAAAGACATTATCCTGAAATCAGTGCATGCTTCCACAAACTTCAGGGTGGCCAGGACCTGGCTGCTGCTCTCTGGGCTAAGAGGAGATTTACAGGAGCTGCTCAAAAAGGACCTTCCATTTAAGCTGAGAGAGTGTGAATGCCTTTGTTATAGGGCAAGGAAACTTCCACCCACCTTCCTTGGAAAATGAGGCACACAATGCCTCCTTGAAAGATCCAGAAGGCATAACAGCTCTTCCAGACAAATATTTTTCATTTTCTCGTTATCAGATGGTGGGAAGGTCACACCATCCCTCCTAGCAGTGGGCCTGCCTGCCCCACCCAGACCGTGCCTCCAAACAGCAAAGAGCTCCTGAGGCCACAAGCAGTGGGGAGAAGGATGAAGCTCTTGGTGTTTGAATTGTCAGGAAAGCAAAGCTGGTGTTTGCAACACAAAATCTCACCAGCGCTGTTCTGAGTAAAAATGGTATCTTCCAGGAAAGGACTAAACAAGGGATTGATCCCATTGAGGTACAGTGCCCAACAAACAGGAGAGCATCACCTGGGCTTCCTCCAGGATGGCAGAGAAAGACGCCTCTCCCTAGAGAACAATTCATCCCAGCTCCTTGGAATAAAGTGCCTAACTTTAGCAATCTGTAAACTAGAGAGGAGATTCATCTCTTGAGAGAACAACAAATACGGCTCATTAACTGCTTCCCCTATTCCTCCTCCTCAAGCCTAGAGTTCCCTGCTGAATCAATGTCAGAGAACATACCAAAACCCAGCAAGACAGCACAGCGAGCACTGCCCATACGAGAGCATCTCAGTCAAACCTTCTGCAGTGGAAGAGACGAGTCTATAGAACAGGCAGCAGACAGAGAAATATCTAAAACTCAACTGGTTTCTAGAAATATAATGTATGCACATTTCAGATAAATACCTTTTCCAAACCCCCGTCTTCAACAGTCGCTAAGCTGCAGCCCTAAATCAAGGCTTTCACTAGCTGGAGAATCTGAGCTTGTAGTGTTCAACTGTAGCCAGTCATCACCTCTGCATTCGGCAGGGATCTGTCACACAGAGTATGTCCTCAACTAAGGGAGGAAACTGAGCACACAGATGACAAACACCCACATGACAGTATGACAATCTAGATGGATGCTGATGGCAAAGGCATGGTTTGGGAGGGGGTATCTTCATAACTCCATTAACTCAGTGACCCAGTGTGCGTGCAAGAAGCCACTTCGTGTGCACCTTCAAATGACACCAAGAGGCAGCAAGTACACACTTCGCTGCCTCAACCACTGTTACATGTGGCAACAAGGCATCAAAGTTAGCTATTTATTCACAATTACCATAAGGTTTAGAGGAATATTTAGGGCAGAGCTGTTCCCTCAGTGTCTCATTTCCCTGTGCTATCCATTGTCTCTGCTGCTCCCAGACACAGCAAGCTGTACAACTTCGTGCCTGAGTGCTACACTTCCTACTCCATTGGCATATTTCTGTGCAAGGAGAACAGAACAACCCCAAGAGCCTCCCAGCTGCAAGCTGCATGAAGGTAAACACGCAGAATCCAGGCCAGAATCAACACTGTAGGAATTACTGCCAAGAAACCACATTTTGAAGCTGCAAACTTGGCAAAAACAAAAAAAAAGGTCTGACTGCCTCTTCCCACCCCTCCAAAGAACAATTATATATAAAAAAGAAGAGGAACAGATAGAAGATCTGAGAGCTTTAGGAAGAGCTCTGGAGCCCTGCTTTTGCTATCTCCCACCTTCACACTGGATGACATTCCTGACATGAGTAATCACCAGACTCACTGCACAACAGGAGCTGGCACTACAGGTTGAAGAAAGATCCCTAGAAAAGTTTTTTTCTAACAGAAACATTCTCCCCAGTCACTCACAGAATGGTAACTTAATGTTCATTCTCTAAAATATATTGTATTGTAAAACCCTTTCTCTCAGCTATTAATTTGTTGCTAAGAAGCAGCACAAGGCTTAATAGGACAGGGAGATTTGAGTGAAAATTATGGGCTTGCTTTCTACGTAGCTGTGAATTGATGCACGTATGTTGAGACGTGGGGGGAGGTGACAGAGAAACAGGCTTTGATCAAAAAAAAAATAAATCAGACAGGGCAATGAAGCTTACAGGTGCTCTGAGCCAACACAACGACCTTGAGGATGGCAAAGGGGCATCAATGCCTCCTTGCAGGACTCCAGGTGCCACCAGCAGTAACTCCATGCTCCTGGAGAGCATCATGTGCAAGGCAGATGGTGACCCAGGGATCTCTGGTAACCTGCATTACCTGCATTTTCTGCCGTTTTCAAGGGTAGTTAAGAACTGGATTCCTTTAGAAGCAGCATTTGTCTTAAGCCTGCAGGGTCTTTTTTTAGGCAGCAATCATGCCATTGCAAGGGATATTTGCAATCTGAATTGCAGCTGTGTTAAGTAGTCTACTAAATATACAAAGCATAGGTACCCTGAGTTACCCCTGGAACCACTCATTCTGCATATGAAGTCCTCTGGGCAGAAGAACAGGGAGTTGGAGGAATAGGAAGGCGCAGAGTGCCCTTCATCAATCAGTCCTATTGCTGCTGAATCAGCCACCTCCCAGAGGAGCTCTCTCCTCTCCCACCTTCCCCTCCTCCAGAGAGGGCCTCCACCCAGCCCCCCCCCGGAAGCTTTGCCACAAAGAAACCAGGATTCACTCTGCTTGGGGCAGCCCGAGCACACCAGCAGCCCTTGCTCCCTGTAGATGCACTTGGCCGGATTTGGCAGTTGAGCAAAAGAGCATAATTCCAGATGAATCCGGCCAGATTGAGGGATTTTGGCATAATTAGGAGTATAATACTGTATTTAAAAGCCTTCTAAATACCCACAGCTAACGGAGGGCAGTGAGCTCCGCAGAAGCCCATCCCTCATTCTGAGGGACCAAAGCTGGCACTAAGCAGATGCAGATCCTCATGTCCTTCCCTGGATCTGGAAACCCTGCAGAAGATCTCCTTGACCACATGCCCCAGCTTGGAGGCATCCAGCATTCCCAGCGCAGTACCAAAGCTGTGCACACACCCAGGCTTCAGAGAAGCTTTCACAGCAACAGTATGCAGATGTCATTTAGGTATTCATATGGCACAACTGATTTCCACCATCTTGGTCACATTTAAGTGACCGAGGCTGAGGGAAAGAGTGTGTAAAAATAAGGTGCTACTCCTTCTTGGATGTCTTTGGTTGCCTTTCACTTTATCCACACAACTGCTTTTAAGCCTCGGATTTTGGGTTGATAAGTCCTCTTCTACTACCTGCTCTCAAAAAGGCAATGACCACACCCAGGGAAGGAGCCCTTCCCTCCACCATGACAATATTGTCACCATTCATGCCACAGCTTCCCACAGCACCCCTTTGCCCTCCTGAAAACAAAACGTGATTTCCTAAGGACTGAACTTTGGCTTTTGCAGATGAGGAGTCTCACGTTCCTTGGTTATGAAGCAGCTTCAGGCAAGTTGTGGACGACAGCTCCAGCTCATAGAATCATAGCATCACTAAGGTTGGAAAAGACCTCTAAGATCATCAAGTCCAACCATCCACCTATCACCAATATTGCCCACTAATCCATGTTTCTTGAACACCTCTAGGTAACTCCACCACTCCCTCAGCAGCCTGTTCCAATGAATTTCCACTCTTACAGAGAATTTTGTCTGACATCCAACCTGAACCATCCCTGGCTCAGATGGTGCCACCAAACCTTCCCACTCCCTCCCCAGAAACGCCCACTGGAAAGCAGCAGAAGCTTAAAACAACAAGAGAAGAAGCAGTGAAAAGGATGGGCAAGGAAGGGATAGCATGAGGATTGAGGAGACAGTGGATTAATAGCCTGGCATGTATGGCAGTTTAATAATAGAGCTGCCACAATAGGAGAGATTTACTAATTGCAGAGTTATTTGCTATGGATTCCCATCAAGCTGCCATTTAAATCGCTGTGCGGTTTTTAAGATGGCTTTCGAAACAGGGCACGGGGGAGAAGAGACAACACCCACAGTACTTATGCAGTTAAATTTAGGAAAGCTTTGTGTTTCCTTGCAGAGGATCAGGCAGGCAGGAACAGCGAGGAGGGGCTGGCAGCACAGCGAGCCCAGAGGAGCCAGAGGCAGGTGTGTGCCTGTGTCTGCGCATCTGGGAGCAAGGCTCTGACCTCAAACCCAGCCCTGACAAGCTTTACACAGCTTTAGTCAGTGACCTACTAATACCTCCAACATCTCCCCAGGCTATAGCTCCAGCGTGTCCTTTTGTAGAATTAGTCAGCAGCAGTTTTAGGTGCAAAAGTCATTTTAAAACACAAATATGAAAGCCCTGATCTCCTGGGGTTGTCAGCCAGGAGACCAAAGTTGGTCCTTCTTCTGATTGAGTTCAAAGCGAGCTGTAAGCTCATCATTCATACTATCTCAGCACACACACATCTTAGCTTATGCAGCACCCCAAACCAAGACATGCATAGCTGGTTGAGCCTCAAGTTTTATACACTGGAAGAGTACCTTTCATCCTTTTGGGAATTAAAAGGGGCTCTTGGCACAGGCAGCAGCAGCTCTGTACCCAGCACTCCTCCTCTCTTCCAGCATCACATCCTGGGACTGTTCCCAGAATAAGAGGGGACAACTCCACCCTTTACACCCTGATTCTCACAGCTATGGAAGAGGAGGTGGCTGAGCACTGCCAGGACCCACCACCACTGTGCTGTCAGGGTTCAGGGTCCCCACAGAGCAGCACAGGGGATGAGCCACTGGGGGAGACTAGGGCATCCTACCCATCCCACAGTTCAGTGCCTTCTGCATCATGCACGCTCTTACAGCTCAGCTGAGACACCAGAGAAAAGGCCATTTTAATCCTCTTTTTCATTAGGGAAACAGAGAAGTTAGGTCAGAGCTTTGCCTTTGCAGATGATCAACAATTAGCAGTCTACATGAGAGCATGGTTGGGGCTTTCTAGACATTTCAATTCTGTTGTCATTTATTAACCAGCAGTGACTCAGAGGCTGCTTTCCTCCCACATGCTGTGGCCCAGAACTCCAGATCTTTTTCATCCCTTTCAATGCACTGTTACAGAAGATAGAAATCTATTAAACAAGTCTGCCTCGGCAGTGCATCTACAGCTAATCTGACACATCATGAGCATGATTTGATCAGGTATTACGTTTGAGGTCGTTCCTAAGACTGTTGTTCAAATGCATTTGCAAAAAGGATGCTGCATTAAGGTAATATAGGACACTTCCCAAATCAGCATTTCGGACAGAAGACAGCATTAGGTCCTATTCAGCCTCAGCCTCATGCTCTTGCTGCAGCTGTTTTTAAGTGGTTTTGGTCTACCAGAAACACATTTAGGTATAAATGAGTTGTGTTACATGGCATTTCCTTCTCAGAGGCACAATCTTCACATTATATTTAGCGGGGATAAGATGGTTGAAGCATAAGTGGTTGTATTTTATGGGATGCTCTACCATGAGCATGCTTAAACAGAACTCAGCTATAATGAGCATACAGTATGAGATGAATCTTCACTGAGGCCAATGTTGTTGCCTAGGGACAAGTTCAGGTTTAAGTAATTTCAGAAGTGTTGCTCTGCATTTTAGACCGGGCTCTTCAGTCTTGTTAAGACAAGCCAAGTCTAGCATACATATGTTCCCTATGCATTATCATTAAGGTGAAGGCAATGTTTACCCCCAGCTCCCTTGTTAACTGAATACCTCCCAAGAAAAATGTCTACTTATCTTGGGAAGACACCTACGGAAAAGCATTCCCAGTCACCTCATGGACAGTACCTTGAGAAATCTCTCTTCAGAGATCAGCACAGGAAGTTAGTACCATCTGTTGTTGCTTCTGTACAGAATCCTGAAGCATGATTGCCATGTCCAGAGATGAGATCCCTCTCGTGCTGCTCCAGCTTGGAACCCACAGCCAGGGGCTCCACCATCAGTCCCTTCTGCATTGCCATAATCACCTCTGCTACACACACTGGCAACATCAAAGAGCATCTGCTTGTTTAGATGAGTACACACCATCACCCTTGGCCTAGCTGGCACTGCTGGGAGCTGGCTCTGCTCCAGGAGCTACTGAGGCATGCTTGCATGCCTGTGCTAGCACAACCTACCTTATGCACCATTCCTGTGTGCTACCAGACACCACCTCTCCGTGGACTACAAAGCCCAAGGATTAGGCACCCAGCCAGCAAAACAGGGAGCAAGCAACTAACCACTGGAATGAGTTGCTTTTTTTTTTTTTCTTTTGTTTTGTTTTTTTTTCTGTGACAGTGTTGGGCTTAGGTAGGGCCAGAAGAGGACTAAAGCAGTATTTGAATTAAACAAATGAGGGAGAGGGTAAATTAGGGAAAATCCATTTTAAAGCAACTCCTAAGACTGATAAGACAGAGGTATGCAGGAAGTACAAAAAAGATGGCAAGAATGATATTGAAAATGGCTAAGTTCAAAGACGCACAGTCTAGGATGCTCTCACAGTTTTCTTTTACTCTACTGGCTGCTTCTGGCCTGGATTCCATTCTCCAACTCATTTGTCCTACCTTCCTTGTATACAATGCAAGAGAATGAGATTAAGAAGAGAGGAGTCTGTTGGAGAGCAGTGCTCATGGAGTTCAGCCATTACATACTAGCACATGAGCCGTGTCTGATAAGAAAGTAAGTAAGAGGAGCAGCCAAGAAGGTTAATGCCATGCGCCATCTGCTATCACCTCATTAAAGGTGGATCCAGGATGCAGACATGAGCACTGTGCCTGACTAGCACAGACACACACTAGAGTAGCCTGACAGATCAGCAGAACCAACTGCAAACCCTAATGAAGCTGCGTAGGAGAGCAATTCTTCAGCATCATTCACAGCAGGGAAGAGCCATGGAAGATGGCAGCGTGCCTTAGATGGTGCCATGGTTCTGTCTCGGTGTTACAGCTCCATTTATTTATTTTTACAGGAAATAAAACTGGAGTGCCACCCTATTCCTCCAACCCAGAGGAATTCCCTAGAAAATAGAGTGGTGCATTCAAAATAACCAGGAATACAGCAGTATGGCCCTGTCAGGTGTTGCCCTGCCATGTACCTTCAAAAATCCTTTAAGTTCAAAGAAAAGAAAAAAAAGTTCCCTCTGAGATAAGCTCCCAAGCTAGAGAGAACACGCAGTGTGACTCAGTCTTAGTTTCCCAGGGACAAAACAATTCTGTTGTGCTTCATTCAACTACTGAAGCTTTGATCAGATTGGACTCCACACCTGGGAGACAGGGACCACCTTGCACAGCATCACTGCACAGCCCTGGGACTGCTGTACAGCTGCCCCTCCTGTGACAGGCTGCCATGAGCACAGCAACAACCTGAAGCAAGCAGTACTGCCTTTTTTTGTCCTGGGGACAGTCTGTGGATTCCCTTGTATGAAGTCTTGAGGTTGATGCCAGCAGACAGGGAATACAGCATCCCTTACCTTCACCAGTCCTTCCAGGGAAGGTCTGGGGAACCTGGGATGCAGCTCTATGGGACAGACTTGCATACCTGCACTGAGAGAGCAGGCAGCACAACCAAGAAGCCCTTCACTCTGGAAGGAGGACTTCCAAAATCACTGGCCCTCCACTACAGGTCAGCCTCCAGACAGGCTCCCTGCAGCAGCTGAAATAACCCCGGTAACTGCTCTCCCTAGAGCTAAAAGAGATCACACAAGACCATCTCCTTCCATCATCTACATCTAAAATCTGCTTTAGAGCCTCAAATGCTGTATTTCCGCATTACCTGGAAGTGTCAAAAGCAACAGGAGACAGATCCCACCATGATCCTTCCAGCTCCTTCCAGACAATACCACAACAGGCACAGGTACTCTGCTAGGAAGAAGTGTTCATGTGCAACGACACCTCCACTATTTTCAATCCAAACTGGGCCCATGATCTGTATTTATGCCATTTGCATGTTCTAGAGCAGACACTGGCTGGGAAGCCCTGCTGCCATGCATCATTACCAGCACTGCTCGCGCCACCGTTTGGCCACTAATTAACAATCAATTGATGCTTTCAATTCTAACATTGATATTAATATGAAGCCTTTATTAATGTTGTAGTGAGATTCCACAAGTATAGCATGGGTGCAGCAGCCAGAGAAGGGTCACAAGCAATGGTTTCATCTTATTCATATATTCCCCCCCAGGTAACACTGATACTGAAGGCCCAGGTCAGAAGGATAGAGGCACATTTGTACTCACAGCCCGTATCTGTCACTGCCCTGACTGCAACTGGCAGGAGGTAGCAAGCCGGCTCCTGATGTCCCTCCATAGTCCACGGGGTGGAGGAGCACAGGACCACGAGCCAGCTCTGCCCTCTCGTGATCACATCCCAGCTTCAAACCTTCCCTGCTCTCTGTCCTTCAGAGGCAACAGAGCTCCTCTCCAAAAAGGTTCCTGCTTTTAGCAGACATGATAAGCACTGTTATTTAACAAGGCTTCCAAGAGTCACACAGACAACGTTGGGATTCAGCAGGTTCCTCAGCAGAGCTGCAATTCCTGCTCCCCTCTGGGAACAGCTCAGACCTCAAGTTTGCTCCACCTCTTGCCTTGTACTCAGCAGAGACCAGTGCCAAGACTTTTTCTCTGTGACACCACCCACATGGGATATGCAGGGAGTACACTGGGCACGAAGGCAGGTTTCTAACATCCCAGGTATGTGGGCTGTCTGATGGCACATCAGCCTCTCTGTGCCAACTCAGCTCTGAACAAGCTGGGGAACCTCTCCCCGACTCCATCCTTCCCTACTCATCCATCCTCCAAAGCCAAGCCAGCTCCTCAAATGATTACTCCATGCTATACCCTATGCAAGGGGTACAGTTCTGCGCAGGAAAAGCCCTCATTTCATCACCTGCAAATCCCATTTCCAAAAGGAGCACCACTTACTTCAGAGGCTGCTAAACCAGGCCCTTCATGCACAGCAATCTGCCTACAGCTGCAAGGCGAGCAGCCTGCTGCAAGCTGGGCTCAGCCTGCAATGCACGCAGCTCCGCGAGAGAGCAGCATGTGCACGCAGTTGGGAGGCCCTACAGCTCTTGTAAAATGGCTAACGCAGGGCTGGCGGAGGAGAGCAGGGACAGGGAGGGATGTAGTTTCATGTTTTTATTCCCTCACACGCACACAGGGTCGTAGCATCACCCTGCAAGAAAGAGAAAGCTGCTGCAGTGCACAGGCTGTTTGTTGCTGTTGTCCATATAGGCCGATCCATCAGAGGAAATAGCAGCTGGACAATTAGAAATAATAATAACACCCACAAGAAACCCACGTATCAGGCCGAATCGGGCTTTGAGATGACTTCAATCTCACTGCACCAAGTCCTTCAGGTATGTAAGCCAGGAGGGCCTGACCCAGTCATCACCATAATTCATTCATATTCCCAATGAATCTAACACAAGCACAAGATACCCCTTTTATCTTCTCTCTCAGCCTTTCAACAGGAACAGAGACCCTGGTTTGACATTTGTCCTTGCTGCTCCCCTCGTGCAAAATTCACACAGTAACTTAAGTCTTACAAAGACTCAGTAAAGAAAAAGTTAACACACGTAAGCTTTGCAGCTGGTGGGAACAGCAGCAGGAAAACACTGCGGTGGGTTTGCACGTATGGATGCATTCATAATGCAGCGGGGGTTAAGAGAACACCACAGTGCAATGCCAGAGCAGCACAGCTTATTTATTGTCAAGGTAATACTGTTAAAAATGTTATAACTATACGTTGGAAAAATGAAGAATGACCTTTAATGCGTGAAGGACCTCATAGTTACAGCTGAGCATGGAAATGAAAACATAGAAGAAAGCTGCAACATGACTGTCTGTGAGCTTGGGACTGCCCATGAAACCCCCAACATTAGTGCTGCACACGCACAGGAACGTGGAAGAAACTGATTACATATCTCAGCATAATATATATACACACTGATCACTCTCAGCAGAAGCTTGGCATGTGCCATCTCAGTCATGTCACATCACCACTGCATGTCACTATTTAGACAAAATGGCAAAGAGAGACTTGAGAAAGGATTCTGAAGTTCTGCTGGGAACGAGGGCAGCAGGGGATGTCCTCATCAATGTCACGAGGACAAAAGAAGGAAACAGACATATCTCAGGAAAAGGTCAGTGCTTCAAGCAAAATACCTTTCCTCATCTCTGCTATTTTCATAGCTAACACACAGGCTTTTTTGGGGATATGCTCTAAACTTGCAGGGTCTTATAAACTTTCCCTTGACCATTTTGCTTTCCCCACACACACACGCTGGGAAGAAACAGAACAAGAACTGTTATTGCTTACTAGCTGCCCTATTCCCTACAGACAGGCAGGCAGGCACAGATGCCATGCAGAGCAGCTCCACAAACTAGCATCAAGTCACAGGTGTGTCAAGTACAATGACTGGTGATTGATACAGCCTTCTAACTGACAGATTTTGTCAGGAAAAAAAAAGAGGAAAACTGCAACACTGCCCCAACTACTGCAGTGGCTGATGCAGACTGAGTCAGCTTCCTCAGCCCCTCTCCTACCAGAGCCAGCTTCTACAAAGCCTTTCCTCTGTATCTTAGCATCCCTGGGAGCATGTTGGTCACCCTCAAGTAACTGAACACTCACAGCAGCAGCTCCCAACATCAAGAAACAAGCGGATAAGTTGCTCCTGGCAGCCTCATCACCTTCCCTTTCCTGGGGGCCAGCGACAAAGACCATCACAGCCTTGGCCACAGCCCAACTCAAGCCAGCACCAGCCCATGCCACCAGGGACATTTTGAGTGCAGTATCTGAAGGTTCTCTGGATTGCTCCCTACAGCAACAGCTTGACTGGAAAATCCAATCTTTGGGTTCCTCCCTACCTACATGAGGTAATTCTGATCTCAAAGCAGAAATAGGGGAGGTGAAAATCCATCAAGGAGTCCTTCTATGGCTTGAAAAGGACATAGCCCATGGAGATTTACAAAATAAATTCTGCTCCTGTTGGGTGTCACAATTGCAGGATATCGACCAGAGCTCTGCGCCATTTGCCATACGCAGTTCCTCCATGGAGGTATGTGTTTCCCTCATGCCTTGCCCCCACACAGACAGTAGAAAGTCTATGGTCCCCCAGGAGCCCTGCTGGCCTCCAGAGCATTGCTCTCGTCCCCAGTGACACCAGCACCTGCCCTTTAAACTCCACTAAGCAAAGATCACACTCAAAGGTTCCAGACCTCCATAGGCAATTTGCACGTGGAGTTGAACTACCGAGCAACACAGGGGCAAGAAGGTCAGTGCTCATCTGCAACCCTGCAACCCTGCCCTGAGAGGCAAAGCACAGGCAGACAGGAAGCAAACTCGCTATAAGGGTGCACACGCTATAATGTTCTGCAACAGCATTATCTAGGAACTGTCTGGGAGATCTAATGTCCATAGGAAAGCATTAAGTAGCAATTAGTTGGATAATGTGCCCTTACACACAGTTTGGAGGCTGAACCACAAAAGGCGAGGGTAATTTTCAGAAGATATAAAGGAAAAGGGGTGGGGAAAGAAAGAAAGAGAGAACAACAAAACACATACACAGAAAAATCTATCTTGGTCAGTTTCCTTAGGAAGCAAGTAGGCTCTTAATGCCCATGCATTTCAAGAGAAGTAGAAAATTTGCTGTCTTTAGAGGGTGTAGATTTGGAAAGATTGTGTGGGCTTAAAATAAAGGCTATTTCTATTGTACCACTGCAGTGAATTCGGATTCCTTGTTTATGTGGAGGTGTCACCCGTTCCCAATAAGCAGCAGGCAAAAGACTTAGAAAACTATAAATAAATTTTAAGCTCCTGTTCAGCAGCACCCTATTTGTTAGGACAATGATCCCCACCTCCCACCTCTTTGCAAATCCAAATTGTCCCAATACCAGCAAGGGGACATCTCACCATCCCCATCTCCTGCTCTAAAGGAAGGGATGACCAGCTCACTGTGCTTGAGCCAACTTCCCTGGCTTGAAGAGAATAAGCCTGTGTAATTTAAACAAGTAGTAAAATAACCAGGTGAAAAGATTAGTCAGGACATAATTATGGCAAGACTTTCCTGAGTTGGGAAGTTAAAACAAAGGGAATTGAACATCTCCAGAAGGGAGCTGTCCTGTTTGGCTTTCAGCACAGCACATGGACACTGACCATAAGGACCACAGCAGAGACCTCTGTCAAAATGGAGGGCAACAGGCAAAGCAACGGGCAGCTCTCTGTGGGTATGTGGATAAAACCTGCACATTTCAAGTCACCTTTAAACGTGAGTCTTAAGGCAGTTCTTCCTTAGCCTTAAGAACTGCAGGAGCCAAAGAATTAAAGCAGAAGAGCCAACAAAAAGCAACCTGCAGCACAGCTGACCGCTCGGCACTGGCTTGTGCACAGATGAGCTACCAGGAGCAGTTCGTGTCCTGGGTTGGACGGAACATGCAGTTCCTGCTATTTCAGTGAAAAATAAAAGCACGAAAAAACCACTTTGTTGTAAGGATGATTCAAGCCCTCCCAGCAGTCTCCCACCTCACAACGAGTCAGTCACTGTGGACAAAGCCATCTCAAGGCACCACACTCAGGGCATACCATCGTCCCCAAAGCCCTCCAGGGGCACCCAAGGAGACAACTTTCAACTGTCCCCACAAAGGAAGCATTTTCTCACCTGGTCCCAGCTTCTACAGCACACTCGGCTTCACCATGCTGTTACCTTCTAAGCATTTAACTGGGGCCATCAAGCAAGCAGGTGCCCCCTGCCACCAACAACAGAGCTTAAATCCGTTTAGTTTTAACATGCAAACCCAGACTTGTTTATAGGAACATGCCTCCAAAGGAAATCAGCCTTTTTATTAAAAACACGTAAGTAGGAGAGATAAAACACATCACCTCCTTTCCCCTCCCCAACTTGCTTGGGCAACGTGCCGGTACAGAGGCAGTCAGGGGTCACCCAAGCTTTTATTCCCTAGGCTCTTAATGCCCATGCAAGCAGCACAGACACAACCCTCTGCCAAGCAGCTCGCAACCCACCCTGCTCCCTCCTAGGGAGATTTAAAAACAAAGGAAAAAGGAGTGAATGAAAGGTTAATTAAGCCACCAAACCAACAAAAGCTCCAGCCAGGATTACCTCGGAGTGCCCTCCACCGGAGGAAGGTCTGTAAGAAGTGCATGCTCTTTTTCCTCAGTCCCAACGGAGGTGGCAGCATCAGAAGGACCAACTCTGCTCCCGTGTCCACTCACAGCTGCTCCTGCATCCCCAACCTCCTGCCACCCTAAGCCCCACCTTGATCCAACCCTAACAGAGTGCACCTGGTCCGCTCTGCTAATCGCTGATGTGGAGTCTGGGGCTTCACTCTCTCATCCTCTCTCCCTCTCCAAATAAGTAATTAGCATGAATAATTACAGCTCTGATGATAATACCCAGCCACCTTTGAGCAAAAGGGAGAAGGTTATAATTAACTCTTTCTCAGGGATCAGAGGAAGCTGAAATAGCAGAAGCCTAATTATCTTCTTCTGGGACACCCCTTGGCTACTTAGGAGCTTTGGAAAGGGTGGGTGCCAGAGGTCGGGTACCATCCAACCCAATTTTGGGTGCCTGATGCCCCAGAGGCCATCAGAAGTGCACATTTACACAAAGGGGAGAAGACCTCACTGTTCCACCCTGCTAAGAGGGTCTTCTAGAGACACTGAAATGGAGAACGTTGTGCTGAATGGCAACTAAAGCACGCTCCCTTCCCAAGACCAGAACTGGTTATTAATTGAGTTGTTAGACAATGCTGTCATGCTTAATCACTATTGTGGTGTCTGGAAGTGCCATTAAAGTGCTGCAGTGTAACAGTTGGGTACTCTGCCCTCAATAAAAGAGCACAGGTTTTGTTAACGTTGCCTCTTGTACTCTACTGACCTGAAATGTTTAAGAGCAGAAAAATGCGTGCGTTTACGAACCCGTATCGCTCGCCTTAGAAAACCTGCTGAAATTTTTATAAGTCTCCAAGCACTTAAGCATTAATTTTTGTATTGTAATGACTCCACGTAATAATTCTTTTATTTATGAATTCAAGGTACTCAGGTCACGGTGCAATATAATAAAGCAAATTAAAACACAATGAAAGATTTATTTAGATAACCATTTGAGAGATTTAACAATTTTATAAGCAGGACTTTGCCGAGATGTCGTACAAAATGTGCATTTTAAACACTCGTCCAGTTGGCATGCTTTTCTGTCACAAAACTGTCCTTTCCTGCTAATCCTTTGAAAAACAAGAGGGCAAACTTACTCTTATCTCCAGTTTCCCACAAGATCGTGATGTATAGTAATTTCTTTGCAACGTGTACATACTCCATGGGCATTAACAGCATAAGGCAAGGCTTACACACCAAGACCCAACCCTTCATATGGAAGGGACTCCTTGGGTGTTTGAATTTTACTTTTTGACTGTGATTGCTTGCCCAAACAGTGAGTCCAGCCCCTGCCCTGGATCCCTTCCAGCTGATGTGTTAACCTCATCATCTCTGCCCTAGGGGGTTATTTATGAGCTATAATGGACACTGGAGGTGGAGGCAGATGTTATGATTCTCTAATCAGAAACAAGACATCATTCCCACCAGCTGGATTCCCAGGGATCTGAAGAGCCTCAGTGGCACCCTGACAACAACGGTGACAGTCCCCACCATGCTGGGCATCAGCATGACAGGGATAAGCCAGCTGGAAAATGTTGGCTTGCAGGGAAATTGCAGTACAGATAGCATACTGAGGTAGAATAAATGGGTGTGCAGGCAGGGGCCCAAGCTTTAGAAACAAAGACCCAGGGCTCTGTGGCCCCATCACTCGGCCATTTCATTAACAAGGTCAGTTACTGCTGAGCTTCCTGAACAGCAAGGTTGTGAGTGATGCAGCCCCTCACAGTTGCACTCAGTACTGCTGCCTTCAGGTGTTACTGCTAAAACTTCCACTGCTTTCAATTAACATGTAGCAAATTAGTCACGATGTCTTCCCGACAAATAATGTCTCTCCTGGGCACCTTTCTTCATCACTGTAAGTTTCTGTTTGATTTGTAAACCCTGATAAAACACACAGAAATCCAGCCTAAGCTTCCTGTGCATCAAGCAATCAGTTTTCCTAACACATTTGGTGGGGAGCGGTGAGTTGGCCAGCAGCAATTGTAGTGGGGTGAAGGCTGGACCCAGAGCCCCAAGCCACACCGGTGGGGCTAAGGCATGAACCCTTGCTCCTCTGCTCTGTGTTGTTCCTCAACCAGACCTTCCACAGATGAATTGGGCGCCTATGACAGGCAGGAGATGAAAGGAGGAAGATGCAAACATCAGAGGAATGGAGGAGACTGTCTGGCAAAGAAAGCACAGCTAATTTCTTGCTAATTATTCAGACCTCAGGCTTCACCTTATCCAGCAGCAGGGGCTTCATGCAGCAAGCAGCCAAGGGGGAGGGAGGAAGGACCTGGCAGCCCCCCAGCTGCATGCACTGAGAGGCCCCAGAGGACAAGCAGTAGTTCTGCTGCTGCTGAGCACTGAGCTCATCCTTTTGGAAACACGGCTCTAGTATGCACCAAGTACAAATTCCCCCTACTCCCGTGTGCATACCAGCACTTCAGGTGTGCACCTCACCATGGACAGCAGCCCTGTTACATAAGCACTGGGCACAGAGAACAGGGAAGCATCTTTGGGTCTTTACAACACATCCAAAACAGAGCAGCTGAAGGAGCTACGCCCGGGTGATTACAAAAACTAGAACTGAAAGCTGTTCGAAGGCATCCAAAAGAGAAAGGGAAGAGGGTTGCCAAGCCTGACTCCTGAAATAAAGTCTCTTCACTGACACGTTCACCTCCAATTTGTAATTATCATGTCTGACAGCATCTGGAGCCAAAGCCATCCCCATCCAATGCCTCTCCATCACCCAATCCACCTCACAGCCAGCAGCAGTGTTGGCATGATGGGTTGCTCAGGGCTAACTGTCCCCACATCCCCACCAGAGACTGCAGCCCTGGATGGACCCTTCCAGCACTGCAGCCCTGATCTCCTCACGCTGTGCTTCGAGGTGGCTCGCAGGGAAAACTGTGAATCTCAGCAGAAATGGGGGATGCGCTATTCTACCCCGGCACCGAGGGAGAGGATTAAATAATTAATCACAAAAGCAAGAGAGTGTTAACAAGTCGGGCAGGATCAAACTGCATGGAAGATGCACAGCCCGCCCCCAGCTCTCTTCGGGGTGCTGACAGCCTTATTTTAATAATGCACCTCCTAGAGCTGAGAGAATATGGCTCAGATACACAGATCCCAACCCTTTATGATTGGTCATCAGCCTGACACCTCCTTTGCTATCAGGCAGGGCTAGAATCAGCTCAGAGCTGTGTTCCCCTAGGACAGCAGTGTACTGGGTTATGGCAGGGCTTTACGCACTCCCAAAACAAACACGTAACAGCTACAATGCAATCAGACCCGGCCAGCCCAGCACAGATGCTGCATTACATCAGCTGTGTTACGGAGACCTTAAGCACTGATGTTTATATCACAGCCCCTTGACCAGTTTGTCATCAGGCTTCTTCTAACTAGAAGCAAGAAACAGTTATGCCTGCTAGAGTGAATAAGACCATTTAGGTTCTACTGTGTCAACAACTACAGCAAAAAGAAAAAGTAACAGATAAGACTGAGGGGCATTGCCCACTCAGTGCAGGATATTTGCACACAGCATCCACAGGGATTCTCTCTGGGAGCTTGGTTTGGCTCTAGTATCTCTGTCCCCTGGAGTCTGACTTGCACGCAGCTGAGTATGGGTCAAGATTTTCTCAGGACAAGGACACAACAAGCAGCGGGATGCTGCAGGATGTGATCACAGCCACGACAGACGGATGGGGCAGAGCTGAGACATGGTCAGCAATTCAGAATTTACTCAGGTGCTTGCTGCCTTCGAGAGGTTTTGCTGCAACACTGAACGATACATGTGCTGAATATTTTGCATATCTGTGCATAAAACCTCGTTCAGCCAGAATGAGGTTGCATCCCTTGTGGTAGATCATTTACATTAAAATCCCCTCCACTTCTTGGAATGACTTTCATGTCCCCCCACCGTTTAGACAGCAAAGGCATATATGTATGTATGAGGATAGACAGGAGGGAGAAATAGCATTTTTAAACATTCATTGAGCCAGAAGTGTGGAAGATGCCAGCACACGAAGGGTTGAACCGATGTGGAAATGCAGCTCTTTGAAAAGAAGGAATTGAACACCAAAACTGGTTCAGAGCAGCTAAATTGGTCCCCTAAGGGCCAGTGGTAACTGAAACCTTCGGTCTAAATAAGAACAAGTGAAATATTCAGCAAACAGTATTTGATGCTTACATGCAGGGAAAAAGAAGTGGTGAAATTGTTGGAAAATGAAAATATCACGTTACACCAAGCTCAAATAGAAGAGCCAAATAAAGTGGGCTCCCAAATCAAAGTGGCTTTATCCACCAGCACATATACACTGCTTCCAGCCTGAACCCAGCACAACCCACTGAGCCAAGTGGTACTGCCTTCATCAGACAGACACATGGACAAGGCCTGAGCTGAATCCACAAAACCTTGGTTCTTGACTGTTTTCCAATAAAAATATATCAGAAGTTATACTATAGTCATTTTAATTTACCATCTGAGGGATGCTGGAATTGATTTTTGTTGCTCAAATCAGACTGTTTCATCTCCTTTCAATATTCCTTTGCTTTTTGTTCTTCCCAGAAAGAATTGTATAAATGCAGGTTCTCCAGTACCTGAATTTCCTGAGTCATTTTAATATCTATTATTATGATCATTGCTTGAAGACAAAACTGTAAGCAGCAGCTGCTTCCAGGGCACGAAGGGAGTTCATCAGAAAACACAAGAATAGATTCAAAGAAAGAAAATGCATAAGAAATGAACTGTTCAGGGAAGCAATGCTTATTTTATGGGAGGAACACAGACACCACATCACTACTTAAATTCCTCACATTCTGAAACCATCTCATTTTTATGAACATTCAGCTATGTATCCTGGGAAGAAAAAGGAGTTATTTCTTCCTGTTCCATCAACCTGGAGTGAGTTTGTCAAAGAAAAAACCTTGCCAGTATTCCCGGAAAACACAGTCATAGGTGTTGGTAGTATCTGGGGATATTACAGCAGCTGATAGTCTAACTGGCCACTGGTTTATTTTCCATGGGATCACTAAAGAGAGAATGGATGAACCAATGCTCAGAGTTGGAACCCTTCCCTCCAGGCAGAGGAAGACGAGAGGAAAGACCTGTGTTATCAGATCCATCTCTCTGAGCAGTTCATGCTGCACTGGTAGCAGACTTGAGCGGAGAAGTTTTTTTTTTTTTGGGTGTGTTGCTAAAATGGAACTATTTTTGTGGTGATAGAGGTTGTATATGTCACAGCTGAAAACCTACAAGAGCTGAGAGGTCAGCTCCAGCCCCAGGCCTCCATCGGGCAAAGCAGGGACTTGCATGGGGAGATCTGGCTGTGTAGATGTCCTGAGCCATGCAGAGAAAATGCTCAATCTCAAAAATTCTTGTTTAGGTTGAGACATCGTGTTGAAGAGTACATACAAGAAGGCCTCAGCAAGTACTACTACTCCATTCCTCTACCCTTCTGCAGTGTGTTTGGCTCCAATGCAATGGATGCCAATCAATCATAGAATCATAGCATCATTAAGGTTGGAAAGGACCTTCAAGATCATCCAGTCCATAGATTCATAGATACATTAGGTTGGAAAGGACCTACAAGATCATCTAGTCCAACCATCCTCCTATCACCATCCCTACCCACTAAGCTACTAAACTAAATCCCTTAGCACCTCATCTACACGCTTCTTGAACAGCGCTAGGGATGGTGCCTCAACCCCCTCCCTAGGCAGGCCATTCCAGTGCCTGACCACTCTGTCCAACCCAACACCATCATGCCCACCACTGACCACATCCCTCAGTGCCACATCTCCCCTCCTCTTGGATACCTCCAGGGACAGTGACTCCAGCACTCCCTGGGCAGCTGTGCCAGTGCCTCACCACTCTCTCAGAGATGAAATTTTTCCTCATATCCAACTTGAACCTCCCCTGGAGCAACTTAAGGCCATCACCTCTTGTCCTGTCACTACCAGGAAGAAGACGTAGAGGCAGCACAGTCACAGCAGTCGCAATAGCATGAGCAAACTGATGCAGAACTCTGGACAAGTGTCCAAAGCACTTGGTTTCTGCTCAGGCATGTTTTCTTGGTGTGTATGAGGAGAAAACACAGTCTCATGACTGCTCCTTTACAGCTCAATGCACTTGGATGAGAAGGGACGTATTGGTCATGAACACAGATAATTTATTTGAAAAGGCAGTTAGCTTCCTTTCGATTTTGTGTTTCCTGAAATAGACTGTAAGAAAGGAATCACACAGGCAGCCATCCTGGGGATTGATAAATCGTGTGGTGATTTCCTAAGGAGGGAAATGCTTCCCCTGTGCCCTCCCACGACCGGTTACCAAGCCCTGAATTACCACCGTTGAGTTCCATGGCTTCATGTGATTAATCTGGCTATACTCTGTAAAGCAGGAGAGCAAGAGGGAGAGGAAGAAAAGGAAATCGCTCACAAAAAAACTAGGTTACAACAGCCCTCAGGGTCTGAGTGAAACCAAGAAGAGGAGAAAAGTTCAGCACTGGGCTGCCAGGCTGGCAAGGACACATCCCTGGCTCCAGCACACAGCACACTCAGAAAAGATTTTATAAATCCTTATGAAAAGGAAATAATGGAAACCAAATGTTTCTTCAGGACTTATGCTAAGGAAAAGGTTTTTTTACAATAAGGGCAGTGAGGCACTGGCACAGGCTGCCCAGAGAGGTGGTGGTGCCCCATCCCTGCAGACAGCCAAGGTCAGGCTGGATGGGCTCTGAGCTCTGATGGAGCTGTGGGTGTTCCTGTGCATTGCAGGGGTTGGAGTGATGGCCTTCAAGGGTCCCTTCCAATTAATATATAGTTAGCTCATATAAGAGAGGCCAACACCTTTATTTAAAGGGAGCCTGCCCTGCAGGGACTCTGCTCACCTTTCTCCTGCACCCACAGATCTGTGTAAGACAGCAGGGAGCGAGGGGGAGCTGGTGGGGCACTGCTCCTTCAGGGCTCTTTGCTGCAAAATGCAACTGGTGATCACCAAATTCATTGGAAATAATGGGAAAACTATCCTAATCTTAGCCTGCAGCAAAAGTCAATCTTGTTTAGCTCTCTATTTGCATCTGTAACTCACAAAAGCATCCTTTTTTAAAAATTTTTATTAATTAAAATACAGATCTTCATACACTAGTAACACAGCACCTTGGTATAATCTCAGGACTCCACCAGAGCCAGAAAGCTGAAAACTCACTTCATGTTATTTTTGCCCTCTTATCCTTCTGCAAGTTAAAATATTTTGTTTGTTACTAAAACCACTTCATTTTATCCAACACAGTAAATCCACTGATGTAGAAAATGGAAACCTCATTCACTGCCAAGTATTACACGGAGGCAAGACTGGAAGCCTAGATCTACCAGTAACAGTATGAAATACCTCCCACCAGCAACACCAGTCTGTAGGTACCTAGAGCTCCTACCTTTCCAGTAAATGATTTTGAATATAAGAAAAAAAGGTGTATTTCTGTAGGTAAATATGGTGGAATGAAGTAAAGGAAGAAATTTCATTCTTAGCAACGTGAAGCCCTAATCTGGATGCTTCAGCCTGGTGGGTATCCCAGCTTCTAATGCTTTTGCTGGGAGGGAGAACAGCATTATCCAAATTTACCAGGGTGCCCACATGGCAATTTTAGACATTCAACTGTCAAATGTGGGTGGATCTTCGTGATGAAAACAGAAATACTTCCTGCCACACTGAGAGACCAGAGCAACTGAGAAGCTAACAGAGGTAAAAAAAAGAAACAGAAGCGAGTTCCTTGACACAGCCCTTGGGAATATGAGCAGATTGGCCTCTAGACACACCAACCACATAACCCCATGTCAATGCCAAAAGAAATGAAGCAGTGTGATTTGGCACATCCCTGTGAGCATGCAACATCTGATGCCTGTACACGCACGGAGCAATGACATAGACAAAAAGCTCTACAGGAGCAGGGGAACAGGAGACAAAGGTGTTTCCTCGCCTGTTTTAACTGATTACTTCCAGGCTGCTTCATGTTATTCACTGACTGAAAAATAAGCACAAATCTCACACAGCCGTATGTAAGCCAGTAGCAAAGTAGCTCAATTACTTATCAGGGAAAAACAACTTTCTTTAATGCATGGTTTTAACATCCATCCCCCCTCTGGCATCAAGTCCACAACAGAATCAGAGAAATCCCAGACACAGTTTGCAAAGAGAAAGATGCAATGTCTGAAATAATATTTAAAAATATTACTTGTACTGATTCTGGGCTCACTTTGCCTTACAAATTTTGGTGAATAAAGTTTAAAAACAAAACAGAGCCAACAGTTAAATGGCAATTCTCATACCACGCTGTCATCTGAATATGCAGCTGTCCCATGCACTCTGAGGATGAGCCTGGAGATGAGTTAGGAGAGACCTGAAGGGGCAGAGGGGCTAATGACAAAACCAGCACTCAGCAAAGGTCTGCACAAGGTTCTGTATACAAAAGCAGAAAAGGAGGCACAGGCATATACAAGAAGCACAAGGAAACTTCTCCTAACCAGGTATGGTTTTGTTATGGTTTCTGTCGGGTACCCTGTATGTATGGTCACAAAACACTCTTCACGGGTACTTTGTGTACTCCACATCCCTGCACACACTCCGGTTTTAGGACACTTTCATGCTGCTGAAAGACAACAACCCCTGAAAGGAGGTGTAAAAGCTTGTGACTCCAGCAGCGATGAAGCAAAGCCAATACCAAATCAGCTGGGGACTCACAGTCCTGCACAGTGGCTCTGTTGTATGGATTCATTGCTAGCCTCCGGGCTGCCACGGCCCTTTTTCATTCAATTACCCCCCCAGGAGACCAATATCCTCTCTGCCACTGGAGCCTGGAAAAAGATGAGAGATGAGCTGAAGTGGAAGGAGCCGCACAGCACTCAAAGGAGGTGGCAGTCACCTGGGATGCTGTGACACCAGGCTGAAAAATGGGCTTCATTAAGAGACATAAATAAAACATGCCTGATCATGAGTTATTCATGAATTATGGAAAGGGCTGAAGTAAAGCCACGCTGACAGAAGAGGAATTGTGGCCTTCCTCAGCACAGTGGCTTGGGCTCAGGAAGCTTTTCTGTGCTTACTTTCTTGGCTGCAGAGAGAATGAGCCCATCAATATTCACTGCAGCAGCCTCTGACCTGTATTCTGCTCTGCAAAGTGCAGATGAGGATAAACACTAGGAGGCAGTGACCATCCTGAAGAATGGGTGGCCAAGCAAGGGTACAACTGAGATTCAGCCTTAGCTCAACGCCTGCACCACGGCTGCATTATGGGCAGAAGTCTGGTTTCTCTGTGCGTTGGCTGTGCACCACTTAAATGACAATTGCTCTGTTTTTTACCAGGTACTCCAAATCTGAGGACAAATGCACCAATAACGACTGCTACCTGCTCCATAGGATCTTCCAATCTCAACACTTGGCTGTGCAGAGCTCTGGACTTAGCACCACTTCACAAGTAGGAAACAGCATTAGAGCATTGGCCCGTTTTCCACCTCACTCCCACTTTCTCCGTCCCTTTTCAACAGATGGTCCAAACTATTTCAGCAAATCTTGTGGTAACAAAAGTCCAACTGCTGAAATGCTCCTTGCTATAATGCACAGCCAGGATGCATGGCAAACACACCAACACAGCACGAGAGCTTGTTCCCAGTTCCTGGGACTGATTTCCACAAAACTACTCACAGCAAAATCATGTAAATAAAACCTAACGTCCTTCTATGCTGAACAGGACACAATAACTTCTGTCCAAAGCACAAGCCAGGTTGCCTACAGGCACAAATATGGTATCTTCGAAAATCTGGATAGCTGCTGTCCCAAAATCCATGATTTTATGTTGGTCTCATGTTGTTTGACAGTTTTTCCAAACACATTCTTATTGTTTGTTCACTGGGATAGGGGTTGGGTTTTCTTTGCTTACCTATTTTCGCAGTTTGTGCTCAAACACGAGAAAAGAAAGAACAAAAGTAAAAGGACACATCTAATCCAAGCAGAAACGAAAAAAATAGAGGTACTAACATGCCCTGGTAAAGCTTACAAGGCTGAAAAAGCCAGAGGTAAGTAAAAGGAAAACAGAATAATACAAAATACCTGTTTTCTTTCACAAATTTGGATGTCTGGTATGTTCCAAATGACAGCTTTTGACAAAGTGATGGCAAAATGACTTTCATTACTCCAATGTCATTCACACCACATGCTGGGAGGAATCAGAGTGGACAAAAAGAAACATTTTAAGCTCAAGCACCTCAAATCTCACTTTCCAATGCAGCTGCTGATCTGGGCCCCTGAGTGCTCCTGACTCAGCTGAATGCTTGGGGGAGCAGCCAGTGCACACTTAAATTGCTCTCATTTGCTAATTTTCGGCCAACACATGTATCTGGTTAATGATTTAGAATCTCCACCACTTCTGTTTACTTATTTATAGAATATAGGTGATTTGCTGCAGTAATTGGGGACTATTAGGGAAACCAGCCACCACTCTCCAAACAGCCCAACTTGAGCTCAGCTCAGTGTCAGGCACAGCCACACAGAAACCTCAGCAGTAGGATGCATGGTGGTGACACACTCACAGGGGGAACAACCTTTCCAGGCATCCCTGGCATTTGCTCACACTATTTGGCTTTTCCAATGGGAAATCCTGCTAGTACCAAGGAAACATGAATCCTTGTACTGGACAAGGGGCTGTTCCCTGGGGGCTGATGGCAGCTCCCATGGGATAAAGGGGCTCTGAAGGACTTGGGGGTCCTGTGGCAGGGAGACACTACCTGTGGGATTAACTGAGCACACCCCGTGCCAGGAAAAGCTCAAGGGCTCAGCAAGAGTAGGAAAGCAGGAATCCAAGAGGACTGGCAGCAAAAATTTCTCTCTCAAGTGAGGGGATTAGCTGGGGAGGAGCAAGCAGAGCTCGAGGCAGGGAAAGGAAATGCAGCTGGAGGAAAGCTTGCCTAAGATGTACCTGTGAGGAGGGCTCTGCCAGGGCCCCTGTGAGAAGATGAGAAAACCTAAAGTTATGCAAACCTGATGGCAGCAGACAGCTGAGATTCCATCGTGTCAGACTGTGATCACAGGTGAGCAGAAGGGGCAGTCCCCCAGCAGGCAGCACCATGCACCCTGGGGACACAGGGTCACCTTGGTACCCGGACGAGAGAGGACAGACAGACAGACAGACACCTGGGCTGGGATGTCTGCTGCTCTCTTTTATATACCTCTCTTTAGACCCTTTGCTCTATCTTCCCTCCTCTCTTAGAAGCAAAAGGTAGCTGGACTTTTCAGAGCCAGATGACAAATTTCCCCAGCCCTGGCCATCCCTAGGACATTAGAGCCAGGAGATGGAAATGCAGCAGCATTCAATACTTGCTAGCACAACTCACACCAGCTCCCATCCTTGCTTGCTCCCCAGACATAAGGGGCTCATTCTGGTGGCAACAGTGTTTAGTGCTTAGTTCTGCTGTCTTCTGGGGATGTTCTTTAAACATCAGCTGTCCCACAACATACACGACAAGTGTACAACATCTCTCTCTGGCTGTTCATTTCAAAGCTCTAGTCCCAACAGCCAGTTTCTGCTCAGTTTAATCCTTGATCAAAGCAGTACAACTCAGTACTGGATTAGTGATTCTCTTATTTAAATCTGTCACTAAGAAATGCAGGCAATCTAAGGCAATTCTAAACAATGCAACCAAAGCCACTGCAACTTTACCAGGTAGACTAGGGAGCACGCTTTTTTAACCTTTATTACCATCTCAGGCGACATTTCCAGCGTTTTGCAGACAGAAATGAACTTACTCTTCCCATGTCTCAAGTCAGAATAGTCTTTCCTAACTTCCCTGGGAAGCTTTCCAGCAGCAGCCTCCAGTGGGCAGCCTGGCAGTACCCACCAACTGAACAGGGATTAGGGGTCACAGTCCGGCATAAGGAACTTCTCCACGCATGCAATGCTGCAGGGCTGTGAGCTGAGCAACTCCGTCCTACCTCAGATTAACTTATGCTGAGATCTACTTAACATATTGCTGCTCCTCACTTCCCAAGTCATCCTGAACTCAGTTTTCAACCCAGGCACTGTGCTGTAATCCTCCCCATTTTCTTGTCTCTCCAACACATTCCCCTGAATGGGGCAGACACTGGACGGCCAGGCAGCACCATGGGGCTGGCTCGTACCCCACTGCATCTCCCAGTACAGCTCCCGCTCCAGCAGGAGGAAGGAAACCTTGCAAGACTACATCTCCTTCACTGCAATAACAACCGTGGCAGACGGACAGACTGAAAATCCTAAAAGTCAGTTGAACACCTCTGAAAAATGTACAGCATGCAAGAAAGTAAAACAATCCCACTGCCCCCAGCCCCTGCCAACACATATGCAAACACAGCCAACAAGTTTTTCCCTCCTGTCCAGCAAGCATTCTGGTGGGTCCCCCTCCAAGTCCCTGCTGCAGGCAGGAGCTCTCTGCTCTCACCATACCTTTATTCCTCCGTCTCACCACCCCGAGCCGGCACTTGAGCGAAACAGCGAACATCTTCCGACCGCATCCGCCAGCTCCCACTCACATGGCTCTATGCTGCTTCTCCCCCCGCACCTCTGCCTGGCTCTGTGAGGGGCTGCCGGCTCTAAATTAATTTATGATTACTGTGAAATGGAATCGTGCTTTATGGAGTTGCAGAGGGACTGAGAGGGAAGGGTTTGCGAGGAGGACAGCAAAGACAGCGCTTGAGGGGATACGGACCCCATCCAACAGCAGTTTCGGTGTGGGGCTGTTTTGTCTTGTTATCTTGTCTAGATCAATAAAATCACCAATTAATGTATATAAGTCTATCTCCAGCCTCCTGCTGGGAAGCTGGCACTGCATTAACATATTCATTTGCAAAGTAATATTGCTCCCTAGCACACACAGGCGTATGCTTGCACTTCACAAAGCTAACCCAGAGCATACCAGAGCAGAGAGCAAAAAAGCCCTGAATTTCATGGGACCAGCTCACCACAAATCCAGCCCTGGTGCATGTGCTGGGTCTTTAACACAAGTTGCGTGAAAGAAACTGTTCTGAGAAAGAGTGGTAATGCTCTGTCACAGCTGCCTGTGGTGTGGTGGAGTCACCATCCCTGGAGGTGCTCAAGAACCATGGAGATGTGGCACTGAGGGATGTGGTCTGTGGGCACGGCGGTTGGAGCTGGACTTCTTCATGGTCTTTCCAACCTTAATGATTACATAATTCTATAAAACAATTTATTGTGTCTGCAGAAACCAGCAATAACTTCCCATAGGCAAAGCAGTCCTGGGGACTCACAGACCACCAGGGAAATCAAATTCCCCAGATAGAGTGCCTGAAGCATCCTGAGTCCCACCTTGCTGAACTGGGACTAGAATCACAGGATATCCCAAGCTGGAAGCGACCCATGAGGATCATCGAGTCCAACTCCTGCTCCCACACAGGACCACCCAAAAATCAAACCAAAGGAAAGCATAATGCATGCCGAACCAGAAAGCTTTCTGGCAAGCAGAGAGCTGAGAGCCGCTCTGAACACAAGAGGCACAGCGCAAACAGCAGTCCCAGAGGAGCCAATGCTGCATTTCAAATTCAAGAATTCCAATTACAGCCCTCTAAACTCAATAAGCCCTCAGTGCTTCAGAGATCAATCTTTATGTAACAGCACCAGAGATTCCCTTCTCAGCTCGATCTTGTTTTCTTTAAAATATAGAGTTGAAAGCATTGACAGGTGTGTACATATATATTAAGTATAGATAAATTTAGATGTAACATAAGTATTTAAAGCCTTGAACAGAAGATGAAATGCCCGAGCACATCTGCAGTGTGTGAGAAACAGGCTGCTATCTGTACCCAGCCCATGGGCATTGCCGAGCCAGGTATGTGGGGCTGATAATGGGGCCAGGCAGCAGGGCTGACCCTTGGCTGTAGGAAACCAAGGGAGCTGATCTCTTCCCTCTTCCTCTTGCCCTGTCCTAGCTGTCCATCCGTTGTCCCACAGAACTGTACCCATCGCTGTGCTTCCTGACACAAAATACTGTCCCAGCCACATCCCTGCAGCACACTTCTCTTTCTTCTCCTTCCCAATTTCTGCTTCTCTGCCCAGGTGTGGAATACCCTTTCCCCCACTATCCCTTTTTCCTGCAGAGAAGAAGCTTGCACCCACCATTTCAGCCAAGCAGTACAAGTCTGGCAGAGCAAGCTTTGCTGGGATTATTTATCAGCCAGCAAGCCTGGAAACATGGGTGTTATGAGTAATGCACATTAACACTGAGCCCCAGATGTTCTGGTTTTTGAGACAGAGGGCTGACCCCCTTTGCTCCCTACCCACAGCTACTCGCTCTTATCTAGGCTCCTCTTTCTTCTCTCACCTCTGCTGAGCAGATGAGTCTCCAATTCATTTTGCCAGAGATTAAGCAGAGGTTTGTCCAACGAAAAGTAGAGGTTCAGGTTGGATATCAGGAAACATTTCTTCTCAGAGAGTGGTGAGGCACTGGCACAGGCTGCCCAGGCTGGTGGTGGAGTCATCTGGAGGTGCTGAAGAACCGTGGGGAGGTGATACTGAGGGACGTGGTCAGTGGGCAATATTGGTGGAAGGTAGACTAGGTGATCTTAGGGGTCTTTCCCAGCCTTAATGATTCTGTGATTCTTTGAAAATACCATTTTACACCAGACTGTGCCTGCTGTAATGATGCTGAATTGCCAGTCAACAAAGACCAGAGGAGCAGTGCCACTCTTTCCTCTGCCTGGGTTTATCACTGGAATTTAAGCTCATTCAGATATAAACCATTAAGATCTGGTTTGCCCTCCTCTGAGAGTTGCAGAGAACTTGGCCAGCCAGGGGAATTGCCTGGATGTCCCAAGACAATTAGCTTAACTTCAGAGGAAATTCCAGTTACAAAGCACAGCTGTTTCTCTTTGATACTGAAACAAGCGTGTTTTCAGCTCTCCTGCACATAAATCCAGCCCTCGTTTCAGCTAAGGGAATGGCTGCAGGGATGCTGGTCATCAGAAGCACACAATGGAAGGAGTGAGAAATGCAGCAATTAGAGTAAGAGGATAAAAGAGCATTTGTATAATGGGAAATCTATTACAGTTTATCAAGGCTGGTATTTGAAGTGGCTCTGCCAAGCCTCAGAATCCATTGCGAATAATACCAGAGGATAATGAAAACTGATATATACTGAGTATCACGAAAATAAAGCAAAATGCAGCATGATTAATGAATATACAATATTCAGAATGTATGTGTATGCTTCTGTGCATATCTGGTAATGATTAGACTTTTTTATAACAGAAAATTGTGGAGGAACGGAAGGGAAGAAAACAGCCTTCTACTCACATAAACATTCAAAAATACCTATCAGAACAAAATTAAAGGAGCAGGAACTATTCTGAGTAGAGCTTACTTTAAATTAGTTCATTCCTTCCTAGAAGTTGCCGTACAGTTTGTTCCCTTCCTCTGCAATAATAATGCACAGCCCTGCGTGTCTAATCCATATCCTGAAAATTACACATTGTACTCAACGTTTTAAAAGGCAGCATGTCTCTTGCAAACAGGTGCAGTTATGGATGAACTCATTACCATTACAAATACCAATAGCACTGATGTTGTGAATTTCTTCATATTATTTTCCTCTCCTCTTCACTAGTTTAAAGGATGTTTCAACCTCATTTTCTATCGGCGTCGATTTTTTGTGACTATGGGTACTGTCAGTGGGAAGACCTATATAACTGAGGGCTTTCTTTTTCTTTGCCTTAGATATTTTCACAATGTCTGCAAAAAGTAAAGAGATATTACCAGTACCGGGCTAACTGCCATTATATCACCACTGTAGATCAGAATGGGTTGAACTGGTTAACCAGTGTACACCCTTCATTAGAAAAGAAAGGAAAAGAAAGTTCACTGCAGTGGTTGTGTTCAAGAAACAACATGAGTAACTCCTAACTGGAATGATTTCAGGTATAGCCAGAAAAAGGTACGAAGCAACCTGTGTTCTTTCAGTACAGCACTTTGTTAAAAAAATAACCTTTGGTAAACAGATTTTGTTGTATGACTGTCTAGAAAAAAAAGAAAAGAAAAAAAAAAAAAAAAACCAACAAAAAACACACGTAGAAAGCCATGCAATGATAGACTGAAGATCTCTTTCAAAAACCTGAATTCAATAGTGCACATGGAGATAAGCCACCACAAGAGTTTAGGAGCTCTTTGGGAGAGGCAGAAGCCAACAGCATTGGCCAAACGTGGCATTAAAGCACGTGGAGATGAGCAGTCTTGTCAGATAAGCAAGCTGGATCAATGTGGAAACTGCAAATCCAATGCAGTAACATCTTGAACCAAACTCTGGCTGAGTCAATCTATTGCAAAAAGATATTCCACAGACTCCTGGAGATGCCTGGGCTGCATGTTGGGGACGTAGGATGATAGGCTGGGGGTTCACACTGAGAGCTCAGCAGTGCTGAACTCCTCGCACGCTCACTCTGCCCATAGCAAAGGCTGGGGAAGATGCTCTGACACACTGACACCTGTGCTGCTTTCATTGATGATCCTTAAGGAGTGAGCCCAGTGACAGCACAAACAATGAACGGTTTCACTGAAACCATGCTCGATTAGTAGACAATTCCCAAAAGGAAATGGTCTAAATTATGCTTTACAAGTACATCGCCTGGTCCTAATTAGCAAGGCTGCAGCTTTCCCCTGCGTGATGCCACGGCCTCCAATCCACCAACAACAGGGGGGGAAGTTTGATCTGGCACCATTAGGTTTAATTACCCTGACAAAAACTTAGGCAAGTGACAGTGTGTCATGAAACAGATTTCAGCTAAATAGACAAACAGGTTTCAACCATTAACCTTCACCCTCGGGGTTCTGAGAGCCTTTCTTCTTTTCCACACCTGCGGGTGAATCTCTGACACATTCTCTGAGCATCTTGTGCAACCTTTTACAAACCCAGCAGCTCCACAGAAGGTCCCACGGTGGGAAAAGAGCAGCTCACTTTCAGCTGTGTGCAGCCAATTTCCCTGAATTAGAACTTCCCTGGCCCCTCCAGCTGCCCAGCACAAGGTTCACTGGAGCAATGCCCTGATCCCAT
The DNA here is from genome assembly GCA_013399175.1 of Odontophorus gujanensis. Lineage (NCBI taxonomy): Eukaryota > Metazoa > Chordata > Aves > Galliformes > Odontophoridae > Odontophorus > Odontophorus gujanensis. The sequence continues at coordinate 118,608 of VXAB01006675.1, read as the reverse complement.
CAGTGTTTCAAAAGGAACACTCACGAGGACTGCACCCCAACCCAAATCACTGAGTTGCCCATGATCTGTATCAACTGGGACTAGAATTCAGTGAAGGTGATGTAAAGACAAGACAAGGCTAAAGGTGGTGGCTGTGTGCTGCTTCCTCCTTGTCCTCTTCATAACTCACACCCCACTATGACAGGAAGGCTGAATGCATACCATTTTATGGTCAATTTTCAGCAGTTCTAGTGAGAGAATGGCATTTGGATTATGTTCCAAAGCAAAGAAAAAGGCTAATTTAAACATTCACATCTCTGTTCATTTTTCTGAACTTCTAACTTGAGCCCTATCAGTATTACTTAGCCATCTCCTCCCACTGTCATCAGTTTAGCAGCTGGCAAGAAGTTCCTAACAATTCATCTGTAAAATTATTCTATTATTTTTCTCTGGGAGTGTTTCAGCGGTGATGCTGCAGACTTATCAGCATCCACAGCAAGCCAAAAGCTCAGGTGTTTGATGCTCAGCATCTGCACAACACCAGACTACAGGAGCAGGTACCCACTTGGAAATGCTACAGCAGCAGTAGTAAATAGCAGCTATTTAACTGCAATAAAAAATGGCAGAGATTTGAAAACTGGGTTAGGATCACTGTGTTATCCCAGAGAGCAGTGAACAAAGTGGTGCTGCCTATTTCCCCTGGTAAGAAACGTGGCCTTGCAGGTGGAACACCATTGCCCAGATTCATCCAAAGCCTATATTATATTTCTCCTGAAAACACGGAAGCCATTCTCCAATAATTAAATGGCGCAGTATGTTTGTTCAGTCTGCAAATCCACGGACAAGGCATCGGTCTTTCCAAGGAGACCGCTGAGTCTCCTGAAGCAAGAAATTAAAACAGTCTTATCTCCGTGCTCTGTACCACTTGCTCTGACTGCCAATTGAGTCAGGAGAACGAAAGCCTCTTGCAGACGTGGGCTGCAGATGCCAGCCTAGACAGGGTCACACTGAGCCTTCATGTGTGTTGTCCCAACAGCATTCTCACTGCACCGTATGTTGCTGCTGTGCTAATGAAGTAATTAGTTAGTATCAGCCCGAGACAAGTTAGCATGCCAAAGGGCAGAAGTCATTTCCTTTTAAGCAGGTTCTCATTACCCCACTTAAGTGCTGCAGTCTTTTAACTGTGCGCTGCGAGGAGATAATACACAAACGCAGCCCTGGCTTTACAGAGCACCATCGCTCCTCCCTGCCCAAGAAGGATGCTAGGAAAGCTCTGCAGTGACTGCAGCGTGCAGCTCAGCTGTGGAATTATAAACTGCACCACTTCAGGCGTGTTATATTGGGAAATGTTAAATTACTGTGCAGAATCTGTACTGCTCCTGATAGGAAACGTAGGTACCTTTTTAAGCAGCACATTTTGCTCTGGCCTTATTCAAATTACTCGGGATGTGCTGATGAAGTTTTCAGCCTGTGTTTTACAGGACAACAAATGAAATGATCTTTGCCCACCATCAGACCTAACGAGCACACTCAGTGTGGCACAGAACTGTCATTACCTTCTTGCCTGCAGGGCAGCCACGCCAGTTTACTCTGGCAGAAAACCTGCTCACCATTGGTTTGCCCAGTATTGCGCTGGGAGCCAACAGTAGCCCTAATTAAATACATACACCCATCTGAAACCTTGTCATTAACTTTTCCTACTTGAAGCATTTTTCCATTCACACAAGGCCTGACTTTCTTACCCCGCTTGACAGGAGGTACAGATTTTCCAGCCCCCACAGTTACCAGACCCAGAGCTGTGCTGCTGCAAGGTGACCCGATGCTCACTCTCCCAGAATTGACAGCACCCATAATTAACTACTGACTTGTTTGTAAACGCTTAAATCATAGTAATTACCATCACGATGGCATAATTAAAAACTGATGTAATCACACAGACAGGTGGTATTTTGAAAAGGACTTACCATCGGTTTAATACTCGCCACTAAGGGGGATGCCTTACTTTAGCCACCCAAGGGATGCTGCAAGAACTTCAGCTCCCACGTCAGCAGTCTTCAGGCCTCATTTATTATCCCTGCTGAAGCACCCTGCACCCCAAAAACCCTACGTCTCCCTCACTCAGGAATTGCTACACCTATTTCTATATCAGCAATGTCAAATTCACTCTCAGCCCATTGCAAAGGCCACGATTTCACTACATGATGTTCACATACAAGCTCCTGAAGAAAAAGGCCACCTGCCTCGTTGCACATTTTCACTCTTGTCCACTTCCCGAGCATGTTTTAGAGGTGACTGAGATGGAAGGGGTGGACTGATTGGACTACATCAGTCCTCTGAAAGTACAAACCTGCAGCTGTGATTTAGCCTCTCTCTAGCACTCCACAGTACATGAAAGGTGAGCAAAAGACACGCAGAAATTTATGGGAAGCTTAACGATGTGCGAGTATATTTATCAGGGCAAGATTACAGAGATTTAAGGAACTCATCTACTTTTTCTTTTTGCAAATATTAGCCTTCAGCAAAGACATGAAAACATTTGTCTTTATTCCAAAGAGGATATTATCAGCTAATTAATTTCTAGCACCAAACAGTCCAGATGAAGAAGGGTTTAATTGCTGAAAACGTTGAAACAGAGTATTTTCACAGCGAAAAGTTATGTTGGGTTACAACGGCTTGATTCTGTTTGATCAAAAGCTTTCTCTGTACAATTGCCTTTGCTGGAAGGTAGGTATCAGGTAGATATCCCCTAACCAGATGGGAGTTTTCAGTCACCTCTGAACCCCCAGTGTTTGTCAGCAATCCCCTTTCCGCAGTGCAGGACATGCAAGTGGGGTGCTGAGGAAGAGCTATGAATAATGCAGTTCTGTGACCCCATCAGCAAAGAAGGAGATGCTGGGGCTTTGAAAGGGCACCAGGCTCCACATAGGAAATACAGCTTTCTCCTTCTCCTAGCCACCACAAGGGGAAAGGGCAGCTCCTTTTAGCTTGATAGACTGGTTCACATCTTGTGATATGGACTGCTAATAATTGCTTCATTTACTGTAAGCTCACTACCATTGGGCATAGGCATAGAGATAAGGTCTCCAGCCTGCCCCCTTCTTCACAATCCTTTGCCTTTAGCTACACATGTCCCTGCCTCAGTGCTATTAACTCTGACTTCTTTAGAGCCATATGTGAACACCTTTGAGGTTCCCCCTTTCTACCAGTACAACCCTGCCCCCATGAGCAGTGCACACCTCGGTGCCACATGCCAGCACTGGGGCAGGACCTGCAGTAGGTTGCATCTTGGCTGCTCACAGCCCTCCAGCACTATTCCTGGACAGTTTTCCATATAAAAGCAGCAAGCATTTATTTAGAGGTTCCACAAGACACTATTTCAGCTACCACCACTTTTACTGAACAACATCTCCATGCTTTGGGGTACATGGAGCTATTTAAACAGCTGCATTTGAAGAAGAGAAACACAGGGATGCAGAAGTCTCTTCTTCTAGCATCTGAATTTATTGCTGGAAATGAAGTTATCAGCTCTGCAGTGATTTACTGCTGTACAATGAAACCCATGAGATATGAACAGAGGAGACAACCCTGCAGGACAATAAATTGCCACAAACCAAACTGTCATCACAAAATGCATAAAAACCATGTGAAAGCAACCCCACTGATGGACGCAGAGGATCTTTTGGCAACTGTTCCTCTGCTGGCACAGGGTGCAGGCAAAAGGGACATGGTAGTCCCTGCCCTCCTGCTAGCCACAGCTGGAATGGGATGGGGGCTGCAACAGCCCCTGGCTTCCCACGAGCTTTCATCCATGGTGGCCAGAGCTCAAGTCTCTAAATCCCAAAGGTTTCCAAAGGAAATCAAGATTTCTAAGATTTATCCAAAGGCACCTAGAGCACCCAAACACTAGGGATGCCCCAGACACATAGCTTTGTATTGTGATGTTGGTATAGTCCCACTGGTGACCAACGACCCATGTGAAGGTGTTTGCTTTCCCCCCAGGGAGCACAGCTCTGAGAGGAGCCCAGCAGCAACCACTTTGGCTCCTGATCTTTGCCTGCCAGGGCCACATCTCTGAGGGTCCTCACATCACTCCAAGCCTGAGCTCTCCTGGACTTCAAAACCACAAGAAATGCAGGAACAATGCTGGGCAGCTCAGCCAGAGGCTTCACGAGGATGGCTCTGTTTTAATTATGTGCCTGGGGGATTTCTTGTGGGAGGAGGAACCAATGACATCTGGCATCACTTAGCTATGCAAATGTGGGGATTTAACACATGATCTGAAAGGCTGAGCATCGCCCCTTTGAATACATTTATTTAAGCTACAAGTTGAATAGCTCTATATTTCTAAGGTTGGAATATACATTGGTGGGGTAATGGCACAGGTTGCCCAGAGAGATGGTGGTGCCCCATCCCTGGAGACAGACAAGGTTGGGCTACCCTAATCTGAGCACCTGATGGAGCTGTAGTGTCCCTGTTCATTGCAGAGAGGTTGGACCAGATGATCTTTAAGGGTCCTGTCCAACTCAAATCACCCTATGATTCTATGAACATCAGAAGAATAACCACCTCAGCTCTTAGAGTGGCTGGAATAAAAATGAATAAATAAATTAAAAAATCACTTCCAGTATAGATTTAAATTCCCCACAGCAATAGTTGGGTGTGGATTTATATTCAGAGCCCTAGTACAGCACAAAGAAAGCGATTGTAGCCCAGTTCCCCATCTCATACCAAATTACTCTTTCTGTTGAGGATAACAGGAGATTTTCCAAACATTCCCTTTGGTGCGTCTGCCTTTCTGTGCTGATGCCACAAAGCCAGGCAACTCAGCACTGTTTAGAAACAGTGGGAGCAAAACAAAGAAACCCAGAGAGACTGTCTGTGGGGAAAGGCAAGGAGCCACAAGAAGATAAAACGAGAAGCAAAGAAAAATCCTTATGAAAATGCATGAGATGTGCAAAACTGACAGGCCAATTAAACCAGCCTGAATACGATCAGAGATTATCCCAAGCCTCTGTCATGTCCTATTGTTCTCCATGCTCCTTTTGTCCCCTTCCCCAACATCCACAGGAGCAGCTCAATGGCTGCCCTCCACCCCTGCTCATCCCTCCGACCAGAGACAACTGCACAGATTGCAGCTCCTTGCTTTTATCTTGGTGCACGCTGCTTTCTTACCCATCCTAGGCCAGCTGCTGACATTTCTGCTTTCTGAGCAGTGCTTCTGTAGAACGCACACGACTGTCGAGAGCCTGCGGGGAGCAGAGGCTGCCTGACGCTTCTGCAAACACCGTGCTAATCTGTTTAAGATATTAGGCTCCTATATATGTGTTTTTAATAATAAAGGCAACATTTAGATGCTGCCAAGGTACCAGAGAGACAGCGGCACACCCAGAAGAGCCACCTCCACCATATAAACAATGGAAAATGCTCTCTTATCTTTTCGTAGCACTAGGCCTCCAGGCTGCAAAATAAATGATTGCATTCATTTACATTTTATTGTGGAGATATAACTGGCTGGAATAACTGCCAGCAGAGAACCCAACTGCAGGAATGCATTATTTTTCTCCCCATTTGCCTTAACAGATGGTTTTTTTTTCTGGCAATCCATCTCTATCACTGCTAGCAAGATGGCAGAAGGGGCATTAACCCATTGTCTATCTTGCATTTAGGTTAAAAAAAAGCCATCAGTTCAGCTTCTAGTAAGGCCTCTCACTAATAAGTCATTACAGTGTAGAGACTACGAAAGGGGTGTCTCCACCTGAGTCATATCCAGGCAGGAAAGCTGGGACATTTGCTTCCCATAAACCCTACAAGCAACATACAGGACAGAAGTCAGCCCACCCATCTCCATCTTAGCCAGTCACCAGTATTTCCCTTACAGCCAATGGGGAGGAACAGGTTCTCTGGAAAATCACACATCAACTTGAGCTGGAGATGTCTGGTTCAGGCTGAGAAGCACCGATTCCTCTCCCCTCTCTGTTACCTCCTTCCTTTCTTATTTATCAATTCAACTAAAAACGATGTGAGAAATATCACAAGAAGTTCAAGCAAAAATAACTGAGCTGTATTTCACTGGAATAAATGGTGGCACAAACAAATCTCAGACTCATGAACTACCTGATGAGGTTAAACAGGAGAAAGCCCAGGCAACTGGAAGTGGAATGAGTGAATAAAATCAGATCAAATGAAGTTCCACTACAAGCAAAGACGACCCAGGCAAGGACGGATGCTCTGTACCTACCACAGCTGACTACAAAAAGCAGACAGGTCTCAAAGAGACCAAAGAAAGGTAAGATTTGATACCATTAGGATAATGGCCAGGACCAGTGAATGATTTCTAGGCTGGCTTGCTGTAGGCCTGACCCATAATGAAGAGAAAGGGGGCAAGGTGTGATGGACTACAATTCCCTGATTGCTACAATGCAATGCCCCCTCACCCTAGTACTTGCTGACTTTCCACCAGTCACCCACATCACTGAACTGCCTCTGCAATACGGATTTGGCAGAAACCATTTTTCAAGTGGGAGTTGAAGCAGACAGCACAGATGTCACCAGGATGGACCACCACAGCACACCCTGGGCCTCAACCCCAGAGGCCATGCTCAGCCCTACCCCAGCCTGTGCAGCTCTGGGCAAACTCCCAGGTCCCCAGCTGCCAGCAAAACCTTGCAGCCAACGGGATGCTGCTGGGATCAGGGCCATTGGGCACTTCAGGGCAGCACTCATGAAAGCAACTCAAAAGGGCTAGGTGGATGAAAACGAACAAGCCCATAAAACGTTCAAAAGCTGCAACACTACTACTGCAAACAAACTATCAAATGTGACAGTGAAATGAACAGTGACCTACATTCAGCATGAGTGTAGCTTCCTCTCATGTAGTTTCATAAGCGTTCTGTATCCCTTTGATGCTGGCAGTGCGGAATAAAGGAAGCACAGCCTGAAGATCAAAAGCACAGCCCCTCGCATTTTCCCTCTGCTGGGTCGCTGCCACTCGCAGAGTTTAAGCACGTCGGGGCCATGCCAGTGGGTACAGTAAATGCCCCTTTCTCTGCTATGGGCTCCTCCTGTTTGGCTTTTGTACAGAGAGGCTAAAACCAGAATAATTTTCAATGATATTACAGCTGCAGCACAGTTTACTTGTTAGATAAGGATGGATATAACAGGAGCTGGGTCCAGACCAGCTTTGTCTTTAGCACCCTTTTGTAGACAAAAGTATCCCTCAGAGAAACAGCAACCTAAATGTACCCATTCCCCACTGCTTTTCTACCACACAAACACACAGAGCCAACATCCAGGTTGAAATCAAAGCCACAAACATAGAACATAAACCTCACTGAGCTGCACGCTTTCCCTGTGCTTTTAGGAACACCATCCCACCAGAAGCAGCCTCTTCACTGCCCTCACCCCACAGCTGAACAAAACACCACCCACACAACCCACAGAAAGTTCCTCAAAGGTTCCCAGCCATTCCAGCTCCTTGCCCTAACCACTTCTCCCAGTGATATTTTTAAGCCCTTGAGAACTGTGACAGCCCTGCTTGGCTGGCTGTGGGAAGCTCTCCTGTCACACCAGCGATGGATGTTAAGCACAGGCATGCTCTGGGCAAGCAGGAGCATCCCTGTTTCCTTACCACCAGTACAGAGGTGCAGGTGGCACAAACCACCCGGGTCACAGAGCTCCCGGCCTTCCCCTTCCTCCTCCACCCTCAGCTCCTCTCTCCATCTCCTCCTTCTCCTCGACGACTTCTTAATGATCTTCAAGACCTTGTTGACTCGATTCATTTGGTCCCACAGCCACAGAGAGGGTTGCCCTGGCTGTGTCTCAGCAGCTCCCCACGAAGCAGGGACAGGCAGAAAGCAGGCAGGTCACCAGGAGGCACACAGCTCTCTGCGTGCGTGCGAGCCTCTGTGTCAAAAGCTGCTTTCCACCCAAAGAGAGAGTTTTGGGTGCCGATGGGAGCGGGGGGGGAAGGAGGGAGAAGGATTTCTTTTGCCTCTGTCCATCCAGAGCTCTTGCAGACAACAAGAGGAGGCATTTCTTATTCTGACGACTTGGGAAAGCTCATAACTCACAGGGGCAGCAGATCCTGTACGGAGCTTTCAATTTCTGGTTTTGACAATACATGCATTCTGGCAGATTTCAAATGCTCCTCAGGCGAGAGTCAGCATCAGCTCAGAAGCAGCAGTGATTCTTAAAGAAAAAAAAAAAAAAAAGAAGAATTCTGGCTTCATTTGAAAGATTAGAAATAGCTAATGCAGACAGCAAATAATAGCTGCAACTATGGGAAACACTAAAAACTGTACAACTGTGTAAGAAAGAAACTTGGCCTTCCTGGACTTTAATAATTATGTTAATCCATCCCCTTTTAGCAATCACTTTCTCACTGACACCTCTGTAGAGCAGAAATTTCCCCAGTTTCCTGCAGACACTGAGAGGTGAAGCGGTGCCATCTTTGCACAACAGCTGAATGAATCCCTGCAAAACAGCCTCTCTCCCTGCTCTGAAAGTGAATCAGACTCTCGAAACTTCTGAAAGAGTTCAGGGTCATTAAATATTTTCAATGACCCTTTGGGGTTCTTGAGCAGACTTTAGCGGGTGTCCATCGCACCCATCCAGGCCCAGAGCTGCTCTCAGACACCATCCCAATGAGGCAGAGAAGAACTTCCTGCCCGTGTCCAATCTTCTGTCCATGGCAACATCCGAAGATTGACAGCTCAGAATCCTGTCCACTGTTGCTATGTTGGTACTGCAGATCAAATACCCATCATGGTTGTCCCCTGGAGGAAAGAAAAGTCTTGAAAAACCTCCTTTCTGGGCAGTGAGCAGGAGGAGCTCTGTCCAGATGAGGTGGTGGGGTTGACGGAATGGAGAGGTTCTCCAAGCAACCATGTGCAGGATGGGCATGGTTCTGCCAGGCAGAAGGACCAGGAGCCCCATTAATGCACCTAAAACTCCTCTTAGAGCAATACAATGAAGAAAAAGCCCTGCAGTAAACAGTATTAATGGATGTACAAATTTAATTATCACGCACTCTAAGGCATTATAAATAGAGCCATTCCTCTCCCCGCTGAACAGCTCTCATGGCACTACTGCAGCGGGGTCACCACCAGCCTTGCTCAGCCCTGAGCCCATGCACACACCCACAGCCACATTAACATTGCCACAGAGCACACCCCAGCAGTAAGCTTTGATAGATACAGTCTTGTCAGCTCATTAGGATTTTAATGAGACAGCCCCAAACAGGCAGTGCTGTGCAAATTGCAGCACCCCAGGAAACTGTGATGCTCCCACGCATCCCCTGGGGGCAGAATTTTTCTGCTTCCCCTGCGGTGATGATCCATGATTCCTGCTAACATTCATGTCCTTTACAAATGGGGGTACCCACCCTTATGCTGTCACAGAATAACTTACGTTGGAGGGGACCTTAAAGATCATCTAGCACCAAATCCCCTGCCATGGGTAGGGCTGCCACACACTAGATCAGGCTGCCCAGGATCCCAGCCAACCTGGCCTTGAATGCCTCCAGGGCAGGGGCAGGTTGTACCCCAAGTCTTGCTCCCCCTCTGCACAGTGGGAGAGAAGGCACAACTGAGTCCTATCCTTACCCAGATGTTTCCCATCTCAGTTTCACTTCCAACTCACCCAGTTTCCTCTCCTTCCCTTTGGAGAATGGCTGCAATCTTTCACATATTCCTCATCAGTGAGATTTAGGAGTACAATTTGATGGTTAATACTAGCACTAATGGTGCTGTCATGTCTACATAATTAATAATGAGACTAATAATGCCAAACCAATCTAAGGGTAACTTTATTGGTCTTCAATGTCATTAGTTAGAGCTGACATAACCAATTCAATTTGTCGTCTGTACTGAATCACCATTCCCACATACATACATAAACTGGATCTGGGCTGCACAGAAGCCTGAATTCTGTGTCCAGTAAGCAACACTACAGGGGTTCATCTGAGGGCAATGCTGTAATTAATATTCTAGAGAACTGCAGTAATACAGGAAAACAAGACAGCACTGGGCAACATAAAGGATTTCACAAGGATGAACTCTTGGTGGACCAAGGAGTCATCAAAGCCGAAACGTGCACATGCCCCAGGCCTGCAGGCACTACCAGCACTCAGGTCAATCCTACCTGCCACAGAATCATGCAGGACAAATGGAGAAGGAAAACTGTCTTTGGTTTGCCTTAGAGTTCTAACAGCTACAGAGCTGCTGCTCTCTGCAAGTCCTGTTTTCATGATAACGTAACCAGGAGAATCTTATTAGCCTGTTTTGGAAAAAAGTTCTTCTTTATGGCCAGTCTAATGGCCAGTCCCATAGATTGCACTTGTGCTGTTTTCAAACTTCATTCTACAGTCAAGGCAGCAAGTTGCTCCTTTTTCATCTGAAGGTTGAAACCACTGCTTCCAAACGCTAAGGATTTAAGGGTTGAAAATCGTTCAAAGCTACTTACTAAGTACTGTCAGGACTGGAAACACTTTGGTTTGCTTTCAGATAATCGGGTGATCTTTCATGTTCTATTCCCACTTCTTTTCACCTTCAGTTTCTCACAAATGAGCTGAAGTCCTTTGGTTTGAGCCAAGATTTAGGTGGAATTTAGGCAAGCTCAGTAATAACAGTCTAATACTGACAAGTTAATCCAAACTTTACTTTTCCTTCCTTTTCCAATCACAGTCCTAGAGCTGCAGCACAGCAGCCATTAAGTGTTTTCCAAAGCAAGCCATGCATCTTTCAAATCGGTCTCAATATAGCAGTTTTATTTTTGTGCTAAATGATAGGGAACAGCATTAGCACAAGGGTCATTACGTGAGTCAGCAGCACGCAGCAGCTGCCTCTCACCCGACAGGAGTGAGAACAGGCTCCCGCTCTGCCTCAGCCTGGGCAGTGCTCCTCTCTCTGAGCTCCTGTTTAATCCCACCCCTGGCATCTGGGTCGCCCTACATATCACAGAATTCCAGAATACGCCAAGCTGGAAGCCCATGCAGCTTGTGGGTCTGCTGGAGACACTGCAGAGACACTGGGTCAACGCTGAGCCAATTCCTGCCGAGCGACGGCATGCAGCCTGAGCCTCCTCTCCCAGCACAGGTTTTGCTGGTTTCTTACATCCGAGCTTCTGCTTGACTCCAGGAGGGATGGCACAAAATACCACCATGCTTGCCGCGGAGTTACCTCATCATCCTCTTGGATGGTTAAGAAACAGAAGGATCAACATTTCTGGAATAGATCTCCTCTGTTGTTTTCTGCAGTTCAAACCCAAACCTCAGTGCGATTTCAACTTCCTTCTTTCTTTTTTTCTTTTTTTTTTTTTTACTCTCAGCCATCAACCTGCCTTTGCTTCCACACTGAAGCCACGTGTCAGCAGGTTGGTTAAGGACGGAAATTTCCGTATCATGCTCAGTCCGTGCAGCTTATTTCATTCCCTGAATCTCCTTGGGGGTCTAATTTGCAGATAGCCCAAGTAAAGCAGATGTCTAAACCCTTAGGCTTGCGGAGGTAAGTATTACTGAGTCCTGGCACAAACAGCAGTGAAGTTTAGCATCTTGTCCCCAGACATTTAGGCTCACTCTTGTAATCACTAGAGATACACCCAGGTGACACTGGAGCTCTTACTGAAAAAACAATCCATGCATGGCAGTCCCAAATAAATGACAGTTCTCGTTAAAGAACTTTGTGATGGTGAAACCTCCCTGGGTTTTATCAAGGCTAGGTTTTGGCAGCAAGGCTTTTTCTGTGCCCCTAGAGAAGCGTTCATGTTTCCTCACTGTTACCTGGGTTTGAACTTTCCCAAAACAACATGTCAGCTCTTGATGCTTGCAAGGGACTGGCAGCCCGATACCAGCCCCAGTACCATAATTTTGTGGTGGACATACAGAAAGGGCTAAGAGAAAGATGGGAAGGAGGAGATGAAGTACAAAGAGGAGGAACAGCAAGAAAGGCCTTTCGTGATAACACATACTCTCTTCCAAACATCTGCATCCATTTAAAGAGAATCTGAAGAACACCCTTGTTCTGATGAAGGAGAATGCTTTAAACTTTAGGAAAAAAAAAAAAAAACAAGAAAGGAAAGAATAAAGCCTGTGGCATTTTAGGCTCATTATCACCAATAAACAGCCCCAAAAGGCATACTTGAAGGTTTCTGGCTGACTCAGCTGTCAAAACCTGCCATCCTAATCAAGTCTTGCAAGAGCATTTACACACAGTGGAGCTTCATCCAAGTCAACAGTCCGGCTCTCAGTATTTAAGAAGAACCACAGTCAATGTAAAAAACACCTGCATCATCTTATTTAAGGAAAGACAGGCAGGGTGAGTCAGACTTATGTACAGAAATACTGTTTCAGAAACTTAACTCACTGTAAATTGTTCTGGAAAAGAATTGGGAGAAGAAAGGGATAAGTGAAGGGAGTCAAAGACATTTTCTCAAGTTTTGGTTGAGACTAAAGATTGATTTACCAACTAGGAGAGTATAAGGGAGAAGAGAAAAAGGCACAAGGAGTTGTATGTAAAATTGTTGTTTGCTTTTTAGCATGTTTTGGAACACAAATGTGGCATGACCATTTATTTGTTTGGCTTTTTGAAGAAAAATATCTAAGGTATTTTGAGCTTCTTGGTGACCAACAGACTTCCTTAAACAGTTTTAGACCTATGAAACACTTCACTGAAAGTTAAGCTGTGGATTGCAGGGAATGGCTGTGCTGTGAGCCCTCATAGCAGCTTATGGACGGAGCCCTGGGAGGTACCAGCAGGGATCCCCAAGCCCCAATGCCACCCCACTGCACCAAGGCACGACACGCTCCTGCTACCAGCACAGCATTAATTCCCAGTGGAACAACAAGCCCATCACATATTGTGACAAGAAGCATTAGTGGCCTTGCCTTTTCGCACGCCAAAGCCATCTTAATGCATATAACCACTGCGAGTGATCGACACAGCCATACACAAGCAAAAAAAAAGTCCCCAGTCAAGTGAATATCGCTGTTACTCCAGAACTTCTGACAGCATCCCATTATGTCAGATTGCATTGGCTAAGGTCATATAATCTATCATAACTTGACTTAATGAGGCAATTAAAAATAAATGCATTTCATGGACAAACTACTTGCTGTACAGTTGAAGGACTGATTCCACTTGGCTTCACATTTTCTTAGGGGTGAAGAGTTTGAGCGAAACTAAAAAGAGTTGTTTATTTAACTTCCCTTCAAGCACACAAAGCAGAAATCCAATCAAGTTGGTTTTAAAGTGATATTCTCCTCCTAACAGCAGCTGAACAGCTACGTACCTGAGAAGGATGTAACAGTTCTCAAGAGACAAATGCACACAAGAAAATAAAAGGCATTTTGATCCCTTGGAGGTGTAGGGGGAAGCAGCAGTAAGAGCAAGATGACTCTTACGCTTTGCAAAAGGACTGAAATAAAGTGACAGTCTCCAGAAGCATCACTTGAGGCTGGAACTGCAAACCCACACGGTTCCCAGTCACTGCCCTGAGACGACAGTACGTCTGGGAACCCAGGGTTCTGCCATTACTCCCAAGGTGGACAGTGCAGGGGGCTGCTGGCAGTCTGAAGGATCCTCCTGCACTTGTCCAGGAGGCAAAGCTGCAGGACAGAGGGAATCTGGCTACTTGGAGAGAGAGAACCTCTCCTCCTCACATAACACCCCTGTGAGTCGGTACATCAGCAGGCAATTTATTTTTGCTGTAAAGCATGGGTTATTAGTCACTGCAAAAGACAAGGCGTCATGCTAGTTGGGCTGACCACCTGGGATTTATTGTGCTTTTTCTCATTTAAAGAAGAAAGTCACCTCTGGTTCCTATTTTTCACTAGTGTTTGGCATACCCCAGTGGAACCACCCACCCCTTGTTGCCTGGGCCATTTGGAGACGCACAGGCAGCAGTGCAACTGCTCAGTATCAAACCTAGAACATCAGGAACTATGTTTCAGGCAATTACTAATGGAAGATTAATTTGAAAATGAGCAGTTTCCGGATTTATCCATCACTTCAGTCGAGTGCTGAGGCAGAGGAGCATTCTGAGTCACACATACCTTTTGCAGCTTCATTGGCCATCTCTAGACTACCACATCAAGTTGGATATTAGGAAAAAATTTCTTCTCAGAAAGAGCAGTGAGGTGCTGGCACAGCTGCACAGGGAGTGGTGGAGTCACTGTCCCAGGAGATGTCCAAGAACTGTGGAGATGTGGCACTGAGGGACATGGTCAGTGGGCGTGGTGGGGGTGGGTTGATGGTTGGACTTGGTAATCCTAGAGGTCTTTTCCAACCTTAACAATTCAGTGATTGCTGGCAAGAGCTCATGGCGCACTTTGATTTCCCTGGCCAGTCACTGGTATAGGTGGTGACACCAACACACTGCTCTTCTGGTGAAACTCAAGAACAAAACTCATTGGAGGTATGTGCAGCTCCTCTCTCATCCTGAGCAACTTGAAAGGAGCAAAGATGCTTTCAGCCGCAAGAGCAACACAGATGTAGACTGCGAGGAGAGCTGCAGGCATGCAGTGTTCATGCATACACAACAGGGACAACAACTTTGCATAAGTGGCGTCTATACATAACCGTAATGGATATCCACTTTGAAATAGGAATCAGACCATTTTGTGCTGATGCAGACCTGGAACAAACTGGTTTACATTTGTAAAGCTGAGGCATTTTCTAACATTGTTTGAGGCTGCACAAGCAGCTGCTGGTCGCTGAGAGGTTTGGTGCAAGGGGTTGCTGTGGCAAAAAACGCCCAGGGAGGTGGTGCACATCATTTCATCAAAAATTAAGGTAGGAGGAGCTGGAGGCTTGCACAGGGTGCTATGTATTTATGGAGATGTGTGTGAATCAGGTCAGGGCAGCAGCACATACAGCAAGCAGGGACTGTTAGCAGACAGCACTGTTGAAGGAATGCATTGCCATCATGGCAGCAATTGCTGCCTTTATTTTTCCCAAGAAAAAAAGTAACAGTCCTACAGAGCTTCAAATGAGCAAGAATCCCTGAGTCCTCAAATATCTTCACAGTTATTGAATTGGGTGACCTGAAAACTACCACTCTCTATGAAGAGAAATGGGATTTTTATAAATACATGTATCAGCAAATTAATATTTGATGTTTTATGTACGTATCAGTGTTCAGGGTTTGCAATATTTAGGCAATAAGACTTGTCAGAGAGTGTGGTAGCCATGAGATAATTACATCCCTGGGGTATTTTGATGCACAAAGAGCAGACAAGTGCTTGTACTATCTCAAGAGCATGATTATGTCACCATTATAATTTCATATAGCAACAGCTTATTGCCAGTTAAAAAAAAATTCCTACATGATGACCACTCCATACCTTTCTTGGCTCAAAATAAGGTGATAGTTCATTCTTTCATTATCAAAATGATAATTACACCACTCTACTAGCAACACTGTCATTGTGAGTGACATGATATTTTACCAGGTGCTGCTTTCTGCAGTTAAATACACCACTTAACACACAGGAAATTCTCATCTTGGAACGTGAGAGTCTTCCATTTGCCCCTGCATTGAGGCTGCTGCCCTGCCCATCAGATGGAAGCCATTTCAGAAGTGTTCCGTTAGTCCTAACGCTTCTGAATAAAAATAAATGTCCCCTGTCAGCAAAATGCTAACGTTTGGGCTTTAGGATGAATTCGCCCGCGTTTAAGTACTTTGATGAATCAAGACCTAAGACATTTCTTAGATACTGTAAGCCTAATTCTGCCCTCCTTTTATACCGGTGTCAATCTAGACTAACCTCATTCCCGTCAATGCAGCTAAATCCAGACTGACACTAACTCAGGCAGCCCCAGCTTCCTGCTGCCGACACAGCTCCTGCTCGCTCCTTCAAAGGCTTTTCCACTGCAAAACCCAACTGAAAAGTGTCGCTAGGGCAAAGCCTCCCTTGCAACCCACTTGCCTTGCAGGTGTCAGGGCTGAGCATGGGAAAGACAGAAAACATCACCTGCATACAGATTTGTCAGTGCCATGGATTACTGAGAAAAATGTTTGTCCTTGGTCATTGCTGGGGAGTTGGACTAGATGACCTTTGGGAATCCCTTCCAACTCAAATGATTCCATCATTCCCATTCTTTTGGAGCATGATTCAAGCAGAGCATGGGAAAGGTTGATTGTATGCACGTGTTCAGGGTGGATCTGGCCTGCACACAGGTGGCAATGAAGCCTCAGCTCCTCCTTTTGCTAGCCCAGGTGCACGCAGGAATGCCACCAGCCATCCTGCACTGCAGGAGAGCAACACAGTCAACTCCACTGCTATGGCATGAGCAGTGGGAAGGCTGTTAAGAGGCACAGAGCTGTGATTACCCAGAGTGTTTCTCCCTGCCCTTGTAAATAAATGACTTACCGGCTGTGTGACCAGCAAATTGGTACTCCCCATCCCTTTCAGGGTGATTTTTGCCAACCCTCTGATGAGCAGTAAGTCACACCCCGAGCAGGGGAGGAAAGATTTACACAAGCTGTGTAGAGAAAAGCAAACAAACAAACCATTTACAGCTTTCTATAGCAGCATAATAGATTGCAAGTAGCCAAAGAGAACAGCCAGAGTGTCACCCTTGAGATGGTCCTGAGACTACAGCATTGTTTTTCAAAAGCAAGAGACTGGGACGAGTCACGCTGGAAGATGAGGCTGCAATCTCAGTGGGTTTCTAACCAAATAAATAAAGCTAATGAAAGGGACCAGACATTTTGCAAACGGACTCAGCTTTACTGCTTTGTCTCTCTCCAGGTCTGCCCTGTTCCTTTACCCTTGGCTCAGGATCATTTTCCCAAGAGCATCTTGGGCAGAGAATGATAATATTAATAACAACAACAAAAAAATACCCCGCCACAACACCAAATAGACATCACAGCAACAAACTTCTTCAACAACATAAGAAAGCACCACCGAAAAATAATAATGTTACTGCAGAAAAACATTCTCTCTCTGAAAGCTATTTGGATAGGGAAAGCATGAGAAGACCCAGTTTCTCAGAAAAACACGAAACCTTCCCATTCTCCCATGTTTGCAGTTTGCTCTCTGCTGACGTTAGGGTGAGGAAGTTGGGGGCAAATCCTACAAGATGTTCCTGCAGAATACCAAGCGCTGCACATTAAGACCTCGTGCCCCTAATTAATGATTAATTAGGACAGTAAAGTGTTCTGCCCTCTCCAGTGAAGTGAAGAGAGTCCAGCTGAGATTCAGCTGAAGCAGTGATAGGCTCAACCTGCTGGAAAAAACATGCCTTGTGCGGAGTGGGCTCAGACTGGAATTTAGTGATGCACGACGGTGCCAGAACCTGGGAACTGGGTCTGCAGGCAACCACAGTGGCCTCGAGCAGCTCAGCAGCTGCCAGCAAGCATTCCTCTGTGCCCAGGGAGCCGTGTGTGAGTGCTGTCACTGCCTGCACCCCATCCCCAGCCACTCCAGACACTGCATTCTCAAAAAACCTATGGGAAAACAGAACTGAGTGCAAGAATATTAAAGCTATAAACTGCGTGATGAAAGTGTTATGAAGTGTGCATTTAAGAGGGTTTGTAGTGTGTTAATTCAACCTGACTGCATAAATATGGAGGCAGAGGGTTTAATTATATGACTCATACTATTTTTAACTCAGGGTCTCTGCTTTGCCTTCAGTGGTGTAATGTGATCACCAAAGAGGTGGTCCTTCCACTGTCGTGGATCTCAACACCCAACTCACCTTTCCACCTCACAGGCATGCCTTTTCTACAGGATTAAACACCGAAGCATCCGAGCACTTCAGTAAGATTAAGGAATTAATCTTCCAAACTCCCCTTTGCTCTCCTGCCCACAGGTCCTTCAGTGCACAACTGCAAAGGGCCAGGGGAAAGGCTTCCTTTCACCACCCTGTTCCAATTGAGAGCCACAGAATCATTAAGGCTGGAAAATACCTCTAACAATCACCAAGTCCAACAATCAACCCACCCTCACCATGGCCATGTCGCTCAGTGCCACATCTCCCCTTTCCTTGGACACCTCTGGGATGGTGACTCCATCATTCCCTGGGCAGCCTGTGCCAGCGCCTCACCTCTCTTTAAGGACTTTTGAAGCGAGCATTTAACCTGCTCCCTTCAGCCCTCAGAGGAAAAGTTGCCTTGTTCTGCTGCAGAGTGAAGGGAACAGGTTTTGAGACCACACACTCTGAGGACCCTCAGCTTGGTGCATGCAACTAAACAAGCTTTTCCCTCTGACGAAATATAGGCCAGCATGTTCCCCACACTCTCTTTCTCAAGAGGCGCAAAACATTAATTCAGACATTTCATTAACTCAGACTTCACACATCAAAGCAAATTGCTCTGGGTTTGCCTCTGGATGGGGCTGAAGATGCTTCAAACACCAGAGCCCGGTGGGACAGGGCACCCGAGCCCTGGCACAAGCAGAGCACTGTGTGGGCAACAGCCTGCAGATGGCAAAGGCTGTGCAGGTGCAGGTCAGCACTTTGGGGATGCTCAGCACAGGGGCAAGAAGGGAACCAGCTCACTAAAAAGCAAGCAAATAAATGTTCATTTCATTATCTTCTCCAGTTTATGGTTCACCTTTGAATGCTAAGCTGTGATATGCTACAGGCTGCTTGTGCCCTGCCTGACACAGGAGGAGTATCTGTGAGGTCCTGAAGATACCTGCCATGCTTTCCAGCTTCCCACATTTGCAGAAATAATGCAACATGTGCACTCACCACTACCCCTTCCCCCTCTCCAACATTACAGATCTGTGTATGCTGGGAGGTCCTGCCCCAGGAAAAGCTCTGTGCCCATGGGCTGGCCCTGTGCGACCTGGGGGAGGCAGCAAGTGGAAAGATTAGGGAAGGCAGACGGCAGGTCTGGCAACGGCTGATATTCAAGCAGAAGAGATTCATTTATCACAGGAAGAATTTCAAATATGAAAAAATGCAACTCATTCATCACACTTGTGTACCACCAACAGGATCCTTGTTTGTGCCATACATCCCTGTCCACGCTCTGCAGTGAACGTGCTGCTGAGTGCTCGGATCAGACAAGGAACAGTAAAGAGTGGAAAGGAGTCCAGGGAGTAGAGGAGCTGCTGAGAGAGAGAATTCCATTTGTTCCAGGAGACTCCTGAACTTACTGACTCCTTCTTGCCCATGAGCGAGAAACTGACACACTGCCTGTGCTGCAGGAAGGTCCCTGCTACTGCTGGTGCAAACCCCAAGCTGTGTTAGCACAGTGCTGGAGGTGCACAGCAGGCACAGCAGTCACAGGGAACCGGGCTGCATGGGCTATTTTCAGCACCGCTAGTATCACCTGTGTTTCCAAAACCCCACTTAGTTTGTGTAGTTCTCTTTCTGCTGCTTTCTGTCATCTGGGATACGTGAAGTTTCTGTTGCAGTGGTAGCACTCAGCCTCTGTGAGTACAAAGCTTTCCAATAGCTGACATCCAGCTCCTGGAAAATGCAACAGCCTACGACCATATATTCAAATCCTCACTTCTACCCAGACCACTTATTGTGCCAACTGCTGTGCAAGGCAAGGAATGACAAGGGACTATTTCATGAACATATGTTTTCCCACTTGAGGACAAAACGTACCTGAATTCATGATTAGATCAACTGTAAAAATAGCAGGGGAGAAAGGAGTTCTCCCAGAATAATCACATAGGTTAAGCACTTGCCTTGGCTGTGGAAAAGACCAGCTTAAGCCTGTGCCCTGGCCAGCTTAGCACAGTGAATTGAACATGGATTTCATACACACAATACACAGTTCTTACGACAAGTTCTCAAGCTTGAGTCTCCCCCTCTCCATTTTGACCAGGAATTTCACCAGGGATTAGAGAAACACTCCTGAGCAGCTCTCCTCCCAGGTTTTATTGCATCACTACTATACACTCTGCAATCCACTCTTGTGGAATATGGCAAACAGTAAAAACACAAGCGATATAGTGCAAAAATCCATTGGAAAGAAGAGCTAAGGGACAGAAAGCAAAAAGAAAACCCTAAAACATGCAGAAAAAAATGATTCTGTTGAGGAAAGGTGATCGTGAAAATGAAAATAAAAATAAGCTACAAAAACCATGTTGAAACAATCCCATTCTTCCAAGCTTCCTCATAACGGGACTTCCATCATCTCACAGGGAATAAGAATCTGGAGAGCTGAGCAGAGCTGAGGCTTGAAACGGCCTCCTTTTACATGGTGAGGGAGGAATTAAATCAGGAAGAAAAAAAGCTAGGTTGGAGAGAAGTAATTAAGCATTTCCCATCAAACTGACATTTGGCATCTGCTAAGGTGCATGCTTTGTTTCCACTTAATATGTACAACATGATGTGATTTAGCCTTAAGCCAAACAACTTGCAGAGCCTGAGCTCAGGCAGGCAGGTAGGCAGGGAGTGGGTAGAGGGAAGTCAGAAGAAAGCAAGGTGATCACTTCCAAGTCATTCAGGAAGGCAAGAGTGTCATCCTTGTAACTCATGGCCTTGCCTGCATTTTCAATGTGACAGTGGCATCGCAGTGAGCTCTGTTTGTCTGCCGGGGTGGAGCTCAGCCTATTCCAGCAGCAGCCCAGCAGCTACATCTTGCGAAGATCATACAATCATTAAGGTTGGAAAGACCTCTAAGATCATCTAGTCCAACCATCAATCCATCACTACCATACTGCTGAGCCATATCACTCAGTGTGACACTGAGTGAAGGCCAAGTTCCTTCCACGGATTCTGCAGGCTAGGCCCTGCCTGAAGGTGTGAGGCCTACGTCCCCATTGCTGGGCTGCTGGCACATGGGGTGTGCATCCCCCAAAGCAGACAGATGCCTAATAAAAGCCACTTCCCTTCATCTTCGCCTCCTTCCCTGCTCATGCTGACGAATTTCTGCCATCCATATTTATGACTCCAGTTAGCAACAAACACGGGACAGGCACAAAGACATTTTTTTCCGTGGCCCACAACTACATGAAAGGGGCCAGCCACAGACCCAAGGTAGATCTAAGGCATAAGAGCCCAAAACAAAGATGCATCTCACAACAGCAGTATTCACCAGTGGCTGAGATGCGAAGGAGAAAGAAATAAGCTGCAATAAAAGGGAGAGGCGCAGGATTTGCTCTGAGGTGCTTGCTGCAGGCTAACTGACAACGTCTGCCCCGAGCCCTCCTGAAAGTGTCTTTCATCTGGATTTCTGTTGAATGTGTGATTCTATTTACATACATCCAACTAATTCAATCAAAACTGAACCTCAAATTGGTCCTCAAGGGAATCCTTGAAAACACTTTTTATCTTTATGCAGAAATGAATATTAGAAGAAAAACTGGGCTGGAGAACTTTTTCCCAGCAGATAAATATACATATATATCTATATATATCTGTTACATAAATTGCATGCAACAAAATCTACCTTAGCTTCAGGCAGAAACATAGCTCAACACAAAAATTACTGAGTGCCAGTGAAGGGAAGACAAGGGCTTTAATTTCATGGAGAACCACTGAGGTGACAAGTGAAAACAGCCACCTCTGCTACTTGTGAGCTCCTTCTCCAGAGAGGTCTGGGCAAGACACCCCCCTGGCTTGCAATTAACTTTCTCGTGTTTCACAAATTGCTTCAGGACAAAGGATTTGAAAGGCCAAAGTGCTGAGAAAGGAGGCCAACCAGTGAGCCAAAACCCACCTCTTGCCTTTACCAAACTTTTCTCTTCCCAATAGTATCACGTTCTCCCTTACTTCTCACAAAGCTGAAGTGCAGAGGATGGTATTTTCTCTTCATCCATGGGATGACAAGCTTCACAAGAAGCACTGTCCCTTGACAGCTCCTTCTTCTTCCTATAAACACTGACCCTCAGCCTGCAACCTCTGGGTCACAGGGTAACTTTTAGAGCAATTTCATATAGCAAGAGCAGAATTTCCACTTAAAAGAGCATAAGGAAATTAATGCTAGAAAAGCTTCTGTGCAAAAGAGGTTGCTATTTTAAGCTCTGCTCTATTTGGGCCCGCTCAAAAACATCACAGAAAGAAAATTTCATAATGGAGAGGAAAGACAATACTGGGTGAATGGATTTCATAGAGGGAAAAACATATAGGCTTTTTCACACAAGGTTCTTTTCTCCAAAGTGGTGGTGAGAACTGCTGTTGACTACACAAATTCTCCATTTTTCTCTGAACTTCTCTGCCAGTGAGAGGGAAGCATGGCTGTGACAGCTGCCAGGAGCCCTGCTGAGGTGGAGGAGTCACTGGTGTTCAGCAGTGGAGAAAAAGAAATCCTGCATTCCATGACCAAAACCCAAACGAGCTCATTTTTCACAGCGGCCAATAGTTGTTGATATTATATTATGAGTCAGACAAAGGATCCCTGTAGCCTGACATGCCAGCAGTGACACAAGAAGCCATGCAATCGAGAACAAGTGTACAGGATACCCCCAACCAGCCTTGCGGGCTCCAGGTATCTATTGGTCTGGATTTTTCTGAGTCTGATCTAGATCAGCACATCTGTCACTCACTACAGTATGTACAGAGAGGAGGTCCATCAGGCTCTATAAAACATTCTGCATTTACAACATCCACTGGAAATAAGTTCCACAAGTTTCCTATGTACCACTTCCTTTCATCAGTAGGTTTTGGCCCATTACCCTCATAAAAACACGTATGGGTTGAGGTGAGGTACTCTGAAATGGCCTCAAACAAGGCTGGTTGTGAAACAGCAGTCACAGCCAAGTAGTGTAGTGCCAAAATTCTGAAGTAAAAGGTGAGTGCATTTAATGAAGTACAACTGTTTTACTATTGCCATTAAATAGTTATTACATTTCTTTGGAAGTCAGGCTGACACAAAGCAGCTGACTCTGCTGCAGGAAGGAATATTGGATGATGGAATTTGGAGACTGAAACTTTATAATGCAACATTCCTAGTCATTAGCTAAATGG
Organism: Odontophorus gujanensis; assembly: GCA_013399175.1. Classification (NCBI taxonomy): domain Eukaryota; kingdom Metazoa; phylum Chordata; class Aves; order Galliformes; family Odontophoridae; genus Odontophorus; species Odontophorus gujanensis. The sequence goes on along the minus strand of VXAB01006675.1, from coordinate 95,755 downwards.
GAGCATATTGAACTCCTTAATCACTAAGAATATGTGCAACAAAGACAACAAATTGAAACAGATTTTGTCAGTCGGATCCAAACAAAATACATTAAAACAAATCCAGTAAGCCTGCAATGACAGCTGCTATGTGGACCTAAGCAAATAATACTAGAATGGTAAAAAGCTCAGAGCCACAGACCTCTGAGAATTTCCATTTGCTTTCATAGAAACACAAATCAATAACAGCAACAAAACATTCTCAAAATTTCTTTGCAGCATCTCTACCCTAATCTTAACCACATTTACTACCAAGTACTCCAGATAGAGTCACCACACTCTGCTTACTCCCACTCCCATGTACTTAAATCTTAGCATACTGTTTATGCCAGTTAATACTCAATCTATATTTTAATTTTCCCCTGTATTACCTTAGAATTCAAAGAGGAACCAGCAACTTAGCAGGGTCAGGGCTTGCACTGCTACATGGCTAAGACATGTAGCAAAATCTGTGTACAGTGCAAAGCAAATGTACTGTTCCTTTCTTTATTCAGGAGTGCATCAGCCACTGAAGGAGAACACAAAGCACATGCACAGCCCCACCACAGTCATCGAGGTTAATGGATGCCTTTAGCAGCAACAGCAGCCCACTGGGCAGCCAAGCACGCCAGCCTCTCCAGATGGGAAGCTCTGCCAAACAGCATCAGTGCAGAGCACTATTTGCATACCGAAGAAGCACAGAGGAACACTCACTTTATTAGTGCCAGAACCTGTGTGAGGCAGGGAATTGTATTAATTTTCTCTCTGTGCTCAAGGAAAAGCTGACCAAAGCCTGCGCAAGGATCACAGCAGTGCCAGTATAATTTTCCCAGTGGCATGGCACCAGCTAGCCTTTGTGTCTCTCTACCTGTCCTGGAAGAGTCTATCTAGTGCCAGAATAGAGCTTATGCTCCATGCTGAGTCTCTCATACTCACTCTGCTAGGATTGTTAGTGTAAGAACTGTCTCCTTATAGAGGAGTTGAGATTGTCAGTTGAGCTGTCAAGACATCACAAGTTGACAGGAACCAGTGAGCAATAGGTGAAGACACACATTCCAGTGCAGGCTGTGCCATCAGTTATTTGTCCTCAGTGACCCAATGGCACCTCAGGGATCATGGGCAAAGAAAATGCATTTGGCCCATTACAAAAAAATGGTTCTTGGGACTACCAATTTAAATTATATAAAACTTACAAAAATAAGCATCTGCCCATCACTTCTTCCCCTTCTGTGTTCACACCTTCATCTGTGCCTGCTATGGACCAATCATCTTCCCATGTTTCTACCTGTGGCCAAGGGAAGAGACACAGAAGAAGTGTCTGGAGATTGAAAACCCTTTGGGCCCTTTGCTGACATGCCTTAAATCACTCTCCCAAGGGATCATACTATCTCAAATTCCAGAGAGACAAAGTACTCAGGCTGCTTAAATGATCAGCAGGTTGGATGGAATGCATCCCCTGCAAGGACAGACACCACACCAGGCTAGCAGTTATGGCTGTATTTATCAGGAGTGGTTTGGATTTTAATTCTTGATTTCTTTTTTTTCTTGTGTGTTTCCTATTCTAGCAGAGATTTGGACTAATAAGTCTTGTCTCAGAACATCTCTGTCATCAATTACTATACTTTTTAACATACAGAGGCAAGACAGGTACCTTCTGTAGCGAGGATCAAAACTAAGAATGAAATCAAGACATGCATTACCAATCAAGGAAGAGGACCCCTAAAAGTCCTCTGTTATCTCCTACAACAGATGTGTCCTCATGTCTGCCTCATTTCTGCAGCTACTGACCTGGTTAGGACTCTGATTAGGACCAGACTCAACCTGATCGTGCAACCAATACATAAGCATTCCTTGTCATTCCAGAAACCTTGACTTCGATCAATATAAACTGTGATTATGAGGGCCTGTCAGACATTGCTACCTGCATCTGATACCATCTGGTAAATCTATCCATCGGTGTTGTTAAATCAGCTTGGGGATGACACAGAGCACTCACCTCAGTGATTTCTGGATGCAGCAGAGCAGAACACAAGTCTTGCAGCCAGCCTGAAGCAAGCTGGTGCATAATGTAGCTGACATCGCTCCACGCTCAGCATCACTTCCCTCCCCTTCTTGGTGGCCTTTCCTTCTACCTGTAGGGCTTCTTGCTGCCCGTGCCCTGCCCAACAGTACGCTGTCACACTGCTTTCCAGTCACATCGAATCAGGAAAGACTCCCGTGTTGAACTTTAAAAGGGGAACACATTGCTAATGAGATATCCTCCCAAAGAAGCTTCCTTCAGGAAATGGCACACGTCCTTCTTCCCATGAGTGGAGAATTTCAAGCTGAAAACATACCTCTTATTTCACTTGGTCTTTGCAGTCTCTGCCTGCATCCCTGTAGGAATTTATTACTGAGCCTCAAGTATTTGCTGAACATCTTGTTTGCAGGGTGAAGGATATTCTTGACACATTAAGGTAAAGCGGCCAGACGCTGTAATGGAAGTTACTCTCAAATTTCCAATGAGCTGTTCACAAGACAATGCTCCATGGGATGGCCTGCTCCAGGCAGTAACTTCTGCAGAGCTGTCATAGCATTGAGACAGATGCCATTGCACCAAGGACAAAGGAAAACCAGTCTAATTGTTATGTATGTATAGTACATTTCCAAAAAGATATCAAGGAATTTATCTTGCTGCCTGTTTCTAAAAAATTATAACTGAGCAGAGCAGCTTCTTAGATATAAACTAGCTGATCTGACAGCCACGGAAATACAGCGCCTTGGATGTGGTAGCATTTCAGTGCTCATCTTCATGCAGCCCCCCAGGTATTCAATTCTGGGTTTTGATAATCAGTATCACCAAACAATTCAGGAAAAAAGAATAACTGTCAACCACCCCCACTCCCCTAAACCCAGGTTCATGTCTTAAACCATTCATGGAAGCTTTAAGCCGATTCTATTTTAAAACTAAGTCATTCCCCTCCACTGCCAAAGACACATCTTACGAAATATAGGAAGCCTACGTGAAGGGCTGAAGGAGACAGCAGTCATGTTATTTAGCACAATCGAATTTCCAACTGAACACAGCTCAGAGAACACAGCACCACTCACAGCCTAACACAGAGAAGGGAGAAAAGGAGCCATTCTACTCTTTCTTCAGACAGTTTTGTTGTTTGGAGAGGTATAAAAATGAAGATGACTGGTGATAAGTTTTGTTTTTGTTTTTAGGAGATAAGGAACGAAAAAACAGAGGTGTTTATATTTAGAGAGTCAGTGAGACCAACTTGGAAAGAGAGCTTAAAAATAGATCATATTGAGGCATTATTTCTGACAGTTTCCCTTTTTGTTTGCTCTTAGTCTCTCTGCACACACCGATGATGTAGTTTCCCTGCCATCCCATCCCCTTTTTTCAGGGGGACCCCATATCTGGCACATGCAGTGCGACACCACCACTCCGCAGCCAGATGGGCCCATCACCACTTGATGTTTGGAAAACTGTTCTTAAATACACGTGTCCTGGGCACAGACCTCTGCCCTAGATGCTCATCCACCCTCAAAGTCCCAGTTCCTAAAGTTTCAAACCCAGACACTGCTCTGGCCACATGCAGATGATTTCGTGTTACTAGGAGAGCTGTAATTCTCAGCTACCCTCTCCATCACTGCAATTACTCTGCAGCTTTTAAGAGTTACATTCTTCCCTTCTGAGTAAAGTTACCCTGCTGCTATTTTATCAATATGGAGAACCTCTGACTTCTATATTATACTTACATTGTGGCTATTATTTGTATGTTTATGCTTTCCAGTGGGTATAGTTACCTGATACTATTATCTGTGTAGTTAGTTATATCTTCCTAAGGGTACACTTACTTTGACAGCTGTATTTAAATCGTCTTCCACGACTATAGTCACATTGTCAGATTCACATAAATAGTGCAGTTATGCCAAGCAGTCAGCAGGCAATGCTCGCAATGCTGCTATTATTTATACAGCACCAGGATCCCACTGGTATAAATACCTCACTCACAGCTGAATTACTTTGCTCCATGTATAAATAAAGAGAGGGAAGGCGGATCTTCATCACATCACACCTATACTGGAGTAACGAGCAGGGCAGAGATAGCAGGCAGCAGAAACCTGACCCCATGCATGCAGCATGCTGGCTTTAGAGCTCCATGATTACCTCAAAATTTCATTACTCAGACACAAAACTTCTTGCTTCGTTTCAGTATCACAGTTTTTCATGTGAAGCACAGCACCTGCCTATAGGACTTGCATTATTTCCATCACTGCAATAGTGAGATGCTGAGTCTTGCAAGTAAAAATTCTTTAAATACAAGCCTAACTAGGAGCAACAAGGTATGGGGTGGTAGCCAGCCAACACCCTTCCAAGACAGCAGCCCTGCAACAGTGTATGAGAAAAAAACCACTCGTAAGAATGGCAACAGGCAGAAAACCATCAGCCCTTGATCTTGCTGCCTGGGTCTCATGATCTTACACATCTGCATCTCTCCATCAGTCATCTCTGTGTGCTGTGAAGTCTCAGCCCTGGCACTGCCCTTCCCAACATGCTCCATCCTCCATCCCTCTCCGCCTCTGATTCCATCCCCAGCCCCTCCAACTCAGTGTATATTCGTTCATCCACTGCCTCAACATCTGCTCTGTGGGGCTGCAGGAATGGTCACTTAGACATCCAGGGCAGGAGGACGAGGTTGGACTCCACCAGTGACTGCTACCTGATCGTTTTCTGCATGCATTGAGTTCATCTACCAGGGGAAGGATTATATTGAGCAACACCTGCTGCTCTGTCAGAAGCATTTTCTGCTAATACGTATAACTGTCCTTTCAGAAAATGCTCAGATCCAGGCGCCCTAGGAATTGGCAGAAGAGATTATTCTAGCAAGCAAAGCCAGCAGCTCTGCAGAGATTTGATGGTTTGACAGGGAAGCTCCTGAAGGAAGCATCTCAGTGAGAAAATACATGAGTTCAATGTGATGGGTCCTAAGAGGGAGGCCCTTTAATGTTACACTTAAAACTTACATGTGAAACAGCTTGGGGATTGCATCCTCGGAGCAGAAGTGGCAAGAGACTTTCCACCAGGTGCCAGGGAGGAGTAATTCCAACCTCTCCACTCAAGGCTCCAACAAGATTCCCTCTTCAAACAGCAGCAAGAGGAAATTCCCTCTCACTTCCATGAGAGCGATTCAGGCAGTACTCAAACATCCAGGACTGCTTCTCCTGGCTTCACCGCCTCTTCCACTGGAAGGTCCCCAGGGATAGATACCACCTGCTGTAGCAGATGGGTTTTTTATCGCACAGGATTTCCCCTTGTAATACCTTCTGCCTATATGAGATTTTCTCCTAGAGGTTCATAGAGCAAACCAACAAATCTTTATAAAATTAAATAATAAAATTGTAAAATTTAATCTTCGGAAAATAGAGGGCCTCTACAAACTTTCATCAGGCTACAAAGGAGCCATAAATTATGATATACTTTGTATTTCAAGTAAGACCATCAGCACAAGCTATTAGTCCAGGCTCATCAGGTTTAACTCACAACTCAGATGATATTTAGCTCCACTGTTTAATTTTAAGCACTAAATACAGATGTTACCGCTGTTATCAGCAGATGAAATGTGCCTTATTTTGAAGTCCTCCTTTTTATCTGTCACACTGTACCCCCCAAAACCTGAATTAGAGCTGAAAGAAAAAAGCAGAATAGAAATATCATCCAGCTTTCAGCCCATACAGAGATCCTAGAAATACTACAAGAAAACTTCTTCCACAGCCAACTGAGCTGATGTCTAACAGACCATTACTTTTTGCCCAGTTATTTCTGGGCTGAGCTCAACAGTGAATAATTTGATGAAAAATAACTTTCAGAGATTGAAGGTACCCAGAGATGGTAACTCCAGAGCATTCTTTACCTCTGTGGTCTTGCTGATTATTTAAAGCAACTCTATAAAAACATTCATCTGCCTTTGCTTTAGATTCACGTGGCTCCATCTTCCAGCTGTTAGCTCCTGTTACACTTTTCTCTGCTAGATTCAAGAGCTTTTCTAATACCCAGTGCTTTCCTACATGAGAAGTATTTATACACTGTAACCAAGCCACTGCAAAATCATTTCAATAAGCAAGCCAAAAGGACTCAGAAATACAATACCTAGACAACAGTCACAAGCCCTGTGCACCTCTAGATACTGAAGCCCTACAGTCTCCCAAGCCATAGAAAACCACTGAACATTGCTGCCACACTGCAAGATATGCCTCATAACTCCAGTGTGGCTCAGAACAACGTGGCACTGTGGTGTCCTCCAGCTGCTGGCACTGCTTGTGCTGTGTATGACCCTGCAAAGATTGCAAGAAAGTAAAACCCCAAAGTGCACAGAGCTCTCAAGGTGTCAGAGAGCTCCTCGCCCAAACCACAGCGCTTTGTTCACACATGAAATGTTTGGTTCAAACACACTGAGGCTGATGGTCTGCTCTTCCTGCAGCCGTCGCCACCACTGACAGCACATGACAACGTGAGGAAAGCGATGGCACACGTGGTGAAGGCAGCAGATGCTGACAAATAGCCTCATCTCAGACAAGCCCAGGGGAAGCTATCAACACAGCATCCACACTGCGATCCTCCTGACTGAAAAACTTATCACTTGGGAAGGAAATATTTTACAAAGCCACTGAAAGGGGGTCTGTCTGTGTTCAGCACCGAGGAAAACAGCTCCTGTCTGCAGAACTGAAATGTTCTTACATAAGAAATACTGGCACCATGGATGAGACTGATGTCTGCACTCCACTGAGGCCCAAAATCACAGAGGTGATTTTGCCATTGACAGAGATGGGGCGATGCTTTCCTCTAGAGGTAAAAATTATTACAACTTTTGGACATTCAGATGGTGTGGCCAGCACTGGGTGCATTCATGTTGTATCTTGGCACACCACTGTTTCTCTTCCTGTTACTTTCAAGATATGCTTTTCCAACATGAAAGTTTACATTTGCAAACCTCAGCGCTCAGTTTTGGGGAAATAAAATCCCTACAAGCCTCTTAAAATTCATTCCTTTTGGATGAAACACAGAACTCAGAAGACTGTCAGCACTTAACCTGTCAAATTAAACATCTGAGAGTATTCCCAGAGTGGCCCAAGCCTTATGATTTCAGTGGGAATCATGCCATTTGGTGTTTCTTTTAAATGTGCAGTTCCTGAAGGCAAGTAATTATGTGAGAATCTCATTTTTCATTTTTGAAAAGGTTGTGCCTTTAAACTTCATGACTGCCGATGAAAAACTCTGAAAACATAAACTGACTGTCCCTCAAAGGCTAAGAAATCATAACTCACATCAAGGTCTGCAAATGTATTATTTATTAAGAAAAATAATAATTTGACATCTAGACTCAGATTTTGAGGCTAGGGATGGCAAATTGGAATGAAGCGAATTAATTAAGGAGAATATTTTAGGAAAAGAAATAAAGAAGAATCAAAGACAATGCTGTTTTCATAGAATCATTAAGGTTGGGAAGACCTCTAAGATCATCAAGTCCAACCATTCATCTACCACCAATACTGCCCACGACCCTCAGTGCCACATCTGCACGGTGCCCAAACACCTCCAGGGACGGTGACCCCACCACTGCCTGTGCAGCTGTGCCAGCACCCAACCACTCCTTCTGAGAAGAAATGTTTCCTCACATCCAACCTGAACTTCCCCGGTACAACTTCGATTTTGCACATGAATGAATGGCCTCCAGAGCATAACTGGAGGTACTTCCCCAGGCTCAAAGGTACTAACAAATGCACAGAAGTTTAAGAGGGGCCCAAGGTGGCTCAGGCATCAGGACCAAGGCACTGTGCAGCCCACAAGAACTGCTGTTCTTTTGCTCCAAGCAAAAAAGGCAGATATGCAAAAATACTCACGCAGCATTTGCTCGCTGACACCAGAGCTCGCATGGCCAGAAAAGGCTTAGGGGTCTCAGCAATTCCATGACCAGAAATACTGAGAGCAGCGAGTTCGTTCCTTATTTCTATAGCACTCTTACAAGGCAGGGACGAAGGATGAGGTGCATGCCTCAAAAAGCACTGCTCCATTAAGCACCCAGAAGTCCTTATCCCTTCTATAATTACCAGCCACAGTATCCCAGCTGAGATCCCCAAGTACATTTTCACTTACAGCCAGAGGATAAAACATGTCAAAAGCTCTGAGATGACTTTGGTCCCCACAGCCCCTTGCCACTGCGTGCCACCTAGCTTCATAAATCGCCACTGCGCTCCTGGAGACATTGCCTTTAAAGCAGGGTTTGTGGGGAGGTTGCAAGCACAGCAATAACCCTTAAAACCATCCATTTCTCCTCTGCCGCTGGCTGTGGATTCCCGAGGCTGTCCTGCAGGCACTCACCCCAGCGACGGTGCCAACACCGGGTCAGTGGGAAGAGGCTCATTAAACCTGCAGTCCCCTCCTGACCACGCACGGAGCGGTAATTTCAGCTTAACGAGACGCTACCGCGAGCACGCAGCCTGCCGCCTCGTCAGCTTGGGAAGAGCTCTGGAAGTAATGAATGACTCCTGTTGTTCCTCCCAAAACAGAGCATCACTCATCCTGACAGCACAATGGATGTGTTCCCCGCAGCTACGCAGAGCACGGAGGCACCTATGCAATTCACAGCCATTTTACAGCGGGTGCTAAGGGGGTTAGATCTTTATTTATTTAAGCAAGCTCTTTATTTCTTTATTGTTCATTTAACACCCAAGTGTTTACCCAGGCACATCTGATTTAAGCCCCTCTGCTTTGCTTGTCACAGAAAAACAAAAAAAAACAACAAAACTTAGCTTTCTGGCTCCTTTCACTCCTGAAGGATCTGAAATCTGCAAAACCGACAGAGCAGCAGAAGAAAAGCAGCTTCATTTACTGCTTTTCAAGATGAGAAGGGCAAAATTAAGATATCAAACCTCATTCAGATGAGTGGCCGCTCCACAGTTGATCCAGTTTCCACTAATTAGCCAGAGGAACTAACACCAGCATCTGCCAGCTAATTAAGATGTACCTTGGTTTCCCTAGGACCCAAGAATCACATGACTCTTCGTAGCACTGAGGGCCAGCTTTCCCAGGTAGGTGTTTGGGAGAATACTTGTGGACCTGAATATCTCACGGCTGTTCTCCAACAGAAGAGTAAATAAAGAGTAATTAATTGGTTAAAAAAAAAAAAAAAGGTTCCCCACAACAGGGTAAGATCGGTGGGAGCACAGCCACCACCTCCTGAGCTGTAAAATCTTCCCTAACATGGAGAGATGCTGACCCACGTGGAAATTTGGTTGTCTCACATTGTCCTTGGAATAACAGTTGAAACAAGCAAAGGGGGAGGAGGGGGTTGTTGAAAAATCTCCTTGAAAGCAAGCTGGTTTTGTTGCTTTATCTTCTTTCACGCTCTGTATTGTTCCTGACTGCCTTTCAGCAGATGCTGTGACTGACAGGTACCCTTCAGATCGTCCTGCTGCCCTGTCCAGGACCATGAAATTGTGAAAAAACTGCAAAGAGAACAATGCAGTAACACCATTCTGTCTGATCTACCACGGCTCTCACGTGACAGTTGCTGCTTCCAGGCCTCTCTCTGTCCTTCTGGCAGCAAACATTAAAGAATCGTCCTGGAAATCAAAGAGATTTTGCACAGTTGGGAAGGAAACCACAGCAAACACAACCCAAGCAAACCAGAGAGCAGCACAAAGAACCCAAGTGGCTCTTCTGGGCTCTCCAACCCCACTGCATTGATCCTTCAGCATCCACCACCAGCAGAAATGGAGATGAGATGCCACCACATTCCCTTGGTGTGCACATCCAACACCCTGAGCCCATTTGGCTCTTAAAGAAATGGGAATCTGTCTTCTGCCATTGCTGCTCCATTTGCACACGCTCAGAGCATTAGGCTGTAGTGTTTACTCAGCACCATATGATTACAGGATTGCTCAGACGTGGGGTGGGCGGAGGGAGCGTGGGGAGGAGAGCAAGGAGGAGGAATTACATTTATTTTCACAGTGCCTCTTGGACAGAAACTCATTAAGGTTTAACTCACACCCCTGTAAGCAATCATAACACATGAACATAATGTAATATACAGTGCAAAGGAAGTTTTTATTTTTGTAGGGAGGGGGGATAAATGCCTGGACATAGTCCAAAGTGGGTGGCACAGTGCCCACAGTTCCCAGACAGCCCTTGCATACCAAGTGGTGCTGCATCACACCAACCTTTATCCAACAGACAAGAAGCCAGAGCACGTCCATCATAAAACACTGTTTTTCCCTTGTCCTTGGTCAGTGCACAGTGGCTGAGCACACAGCACTCCACACTTCCAGATGCTGTCCCTGCTGACAAAAGTAAAACCCATCAAGGAGGAACGTGGGGCCCAGACAGAGCTAAAACGCTGCAATATCATCATCCACTTTGGAAGCACAACTTATTCCTGAAATTGCTCCAGCTCAAATGTAAAACCAGATGCAACGCAAACTTGCCTCAGGCTCAGTGAGATGTTAGCATGTCAGGGGATGGAGGCACAAGGGGAATCCCCACCTGCATGCTTTCAGTAGTTGCTCAGGGAGAGGACATCAGGGTTCAGAGAGGAGCACGATCACACAGAGCTCTGCCTGCCATGGTTAAATCTAGGTTTCTCAATCAAATCAGCATTCCCCCAAGTGCCATTCTGCTTTCCTCTGACCTTGGGAAGGACCTAAAGTCTGAGGACATACTGTTTTTGACATTAAAGGAGAAGCCACAGAACACAGACATTACATTCGTTGTTTATTTGTTTGGATTTTTTTTGTCCCATTCTCACTGTTGAAACCCAAAGACAGAAAACAAAACCCCAATAAACCACACCCACAGACACACGGTGGGACCGTGTAATCCATGCACAGGTAACCATGAAAACAGGAGACGGAAACAAGAGCAGTGAAGGTCATTGCAGAGGTTATAACCATGTGGCAAAGCCCAACCTGACAACAACACCTGGTTCCTGCTCCCAGGCAAGTCCTGAGACACCAAGCCCAGATGAATGAGACCCTCAATCTTGCTGATTTTGCTTACGTGCATCTTAAAACCACAGGAAAATTGTCATAATAGTGTGCCTACCAATGGTTTTCTTGGAGTTTTAGGGTTCTTCTTTGTTTGTTTGCTTTTTGATTTATTTATTCCTCCCTGACACTAAGCAGCTCATTAAACCCAAGTGTTGCAGGGCACAATTTTAATTAGCCCTTAGCTGTCTCTAGTGAAAAAGGACCTGCTGAAGTTGGCAGGGACTCTCTCTTGGCCCTGAACAGGCTGAATCCCAGAGTAATTGATGTTGGAAATGAGCACACGCTTATTCTCCTCTCTGTTTCTCCCTTTCTAAAAAGGATTTACCTTCTTAGGTACATGATGAGCTACTGGGGATGGGAGGCACTGCCACAACCAGAAACATCAGAAACATGGGACAGCTTCTCCAGCATCACTGGGAGTTGGATGCAAAGGTACTTGTGAGTACACCCTTGCTGCCACAAGTGCTCCATGACAAAACCTTAGTGTTTTGCCTAACCCTAAAGCTCACTCCCAGCCTTCATCTTCCCAGCTGCTGTTTAAGTCAGTTCCTTCTCAACCTGTTCACCTCGGAGGATGCCCAGAGCCACCTGTGAGCCAGACCTGAAGCACGTGAGAGATGTTGCAGCCACAAACTGGAGCAGACAAAAAACAGAGGTGGCTTCAGAATTCAACAGGAAGATTTCATTCCTCACATGCTCATAGCAGCACTACTGCACTCAATGAAATACACACAAGGGCAGACTTCATCATTTAGCCAATATAGATGTCTTATCCACTGCTGAGTAAAAACATCGAAGAGGACACTGAGAAAAGCAAACATAATCTATCTGCTCCCTTCAAAACGTAATGAGCCCTCATTCCCTGACAGAGAGAACGGCTGCCACGGCCATGCCAGCAAACACAAAAATCACCAGGGAAACATCCTTAAACCTGCACCTTTATAAATAACATCTAGCTCATTAACATAGGACAGAATAAAACACTAGGAGCCTTTCATTTAATCCTTATTTATTATGGATGTAAAATCTGGGTCTTGTAGTACAAAGATCCTCCATCCCTAGGGGCATTCCCCTTTTGTGGGGCACACACAGGCTGTGCCAGCTGTATTAAAGAGCGTTAGCTGGCAGTGCAGAGCACCTACACCCACAGCCTGGGAGGAGAAAGGGGGATCAGTGCAGATCACCTCTTACCCCACACCTCTGCCATGGAGCAAACAGACAGTGGAGGTCCAAGCAGCCCCACAGAACACACAGCCCTAATTGCTCCTTGCTCCTCCCTGCGCTGCAGATCTCTCTTTTCTCCCATTCCCTCTCACCTCAAAACAGAAAAAACTCTCACTGTTACCCTGAAATTAGCAGCACTGAAAAAGTAAGCAGCCTTTCATGCTGGGCTGGGCCACGCTGCCACATGCCAGGGCTGGAGCTGCTTTCCCACAGGCTGCACCCTGTGGAGTGTTGTGTGAGTGCTGCACCCACAGGCAGCAAGAAGGGTCCCTGTCACACACGGGAGACAGATGCCACACAAAGGAGGCAAGCGAACATGTTGTAATCAGTTTGCTGGCAATAACAAAACAAAAATCAACGTTGTACTATTCCCTTCCATGCTGGAATGTATCATGTGCAGTTCTCACAGGCTGTGCTCTCCCATTTCTGCTTGTTCCCTGTGAGCAACAATTACCACAACATTACCCCGATGGTTAAACGTCAGCTTTCAGAAACTCAGCAGCCAAGCAGGCTGCAGGGCTCAGGTCTTTCCACTTAGTCCTTTTAGATCTGAATGAACCAGTGATACAAGAAAAAGGCAGCACCAGGTGCCTGAGCAGCTCCCCAGACCCAGTTGGGGCTGCCTTAACCAAAGGAGTCCAAGAGATGCGTTAGCAAGAGAGAGATGTCCTGGAGTTGATTAGTGGCTGGCTCCATCTCCCAGGCTCCTAGCTCAACTCTGCACTGTCTGGAACGAAGGAAAGGAAAATATGCTCCCACAAATGCTTAGCAGATGGCTTTTGATTTTGCCCAGGTGCTAAGCACACAAAGAGCACATTAAAGTCTGCTCAAACTATACGAGGGCAGATCTGGACCATAAATCTCAAATCCCAGGTTCATTCACATCTAGTTTAGTTACACCTTGGCTTAGTTTGTTGCAATATTGACCTTAAAGAATAATTGAAAAAGTGAATCAGCATGGCTCAGCCACGCATTTCATCTTGTTCCTGTTTGGCTTGGACCAAGATGGATTTCACCAAGCTCTCCTTTGTGGGAGCCACCTCTCCATTAGATGATACTGAAAAAGAACTAGCCCTGAGGAGCTTCCCCAGAGCTCCTCTCCCACTGCCACAAAGTTGTGCTGCTGTTCCTTTCAACTACAGGAGAAAACTCGACCACTGGAGCCAGTGCAGGCAGAGGGAAGGCTTTGAAGAGTCCTGAGAAAATCAATATCAAGGAGGCTGGGGGAGATGAGAGGAAGGAGCGAATGAGCAGACTATTTACAGCTTACAAGGAGTTTCTCTGCCTTCAAGAGCACAGAATCATAGAATCTTTTGAGTTGGTAAGGATCCATAAAGGACATCTGGTCCAACCCCTCTGCAGTGAACAGGAACACCTACAGCTCCATCAGGTGCTCAGAGCCCATCCAGCCTGACCTTGGCTGTCCACAGGGTTGGGGCACCCACCACCTTCTTTCTTATAGCCCCCCACTGAATACACGAAGAGCCAGCACTGCTCTCAGGTCTCCCTGAAGCCTTCTCTCCTCCAGGCTGAACATCCCCAGCTCTCTCAGCTGGGGGCAATATCGGTGGTAGGTAGATGGTTGGACTTGACCTTAAAAGTCTTTTCCAACATTAATGGTTCACTGAATCTGTGATGCCTCCCACTGCATCCTGTGCCACCTCACTTTGCACAAAGCTCGAGTTTCTTCTCCCCCATCCACTTCTGTGTAAAAAATGAGGGTACATTTGTACGCAGTGCACACTGCTGCAGCCACTAGAGATGCATGGGTATCCTGCAGGCAGACAGAGTTCTGCTCATCTCAGTCTTTCTCTGCAGCTTTGGAAATGCATTTTTCCAGACCATCCACCTGCCATTAACACGCATGCAGAAAGGCACATAGACAATTTTAACAGAGCAGTGAAATGCCATAAAAATCTAGTACAGGAAGAAAAAAATACCACTTGCAAATATTAAATAAAAAATACATATTTGCTATGCTAGCATTATCATTACAACACTCAGAACGTACCTGGACAGCTGCACTCCACGGCATTTATGCAGGCACATTTAACAACTGAAGGACTAAATCAGACATAGTCAAGTGCCTGCTAATTGCTATTCCCCAAAACAAGGCTGTGTCTCTTGTGGGACACCCCAAAAAACGCCTCCAGGCTATCCTCACATGACACATGGGCAGCCGTAAGCATACGCACAGGCAAACCTGAGCTGGCTTCACAGAGCTGACTCGAATCAAGTCAAACTCATTTTCAAGACAGTTTCTAGCAGAGGGAAGCAATCAGCTTTTCTTTAAAACAAGACAGACCAAGATTGGGCTTTGAAGCTGAGAACCACAGTACTTTTCTGAGCTGCTCAAGCATCCCAGCATAGGATTTATCTTAACTTGTGGACGAGACTTTCAAAGCAGCCCTGTGATCTTAAAGTGCAAATCTGATTGGGAGCTCTTTGGAAAATGTCCTCTCATGTCACTGTACCAAAAAAAAAAAAATACTGAGACTGGTACACATTAAAGATTTATTCAGGTCTGAAGTGAACAAGATAAATGCCCACTCACAGGCATCTCATCCACTTGTCTGTGGTTGCTAACTGAAAGACAACGGAGTCATAGAGCTTACCTCCATTCATTTAAAGAGATTTTACCCACTGGCATTAATTTTCACCCTTTTACAGCATACCTCTCCATATCCCTTGATACCTGCCACTGCTTGGCAGAGACAGGGCTTTCTAAGATTTGAGCTCTCAACAAGACACGCAGAAACAATGAGACCATGCCAAATTATTTGCCACTCTCCCCACCAGCCAGCTCTCCTCTTCCCACCACACCCCAGCCTGGTTTGCAGCACACAGGGCCCCTGTACACCTTGAGAGGTTGAGATGCTCCTCCTATTCCCAAATTACCTGGAGCATGAAGGACAACAACCAAGGCCAAAGCCTCCTGCCACGCTGCCCATGGAAATAAGGACACCTTTGCAGTATCCTTCTGGCTTCCATCAGACGTTGGCATGACCATCTACAGGTGCCTTTTATTTTCCATTGCTTTTCACTTTCACTAAGTGATTGGCAATCCCAGAGCAAAGTTTACACTAATTCAATAATCACACTGTATTTATTGAAAGGTTTATAATCCTGCAAGCAAAGACATTCAAGAGGCTTAAGGAAGGGAAAAGCTGCTGACAGGAGGGCATGCAAAGAGTCGCTCATAATGGCATCTTAAGTGGGTCTGTAATCAACGAAATACACATGGCACAGGGAGCCAGATTAAACACGGCTGTCTTGCTAAAATGGTTTGAACTGTGGTGTGGGCATGAAAATGAGGAAGGCAAATAAAAGCTTGTTAAAAAAGGGGGATAAAGAGGGAGACAGGTCTGCATAATGATTTTATTCAGGTCACCAATGAACACTTCAAGGCTGAAAGTCAAGCTGTCTGTTTCCTGGAGGTTCCTCAAATGTTTCAACTAAATGGGAATTTTCTAGTCATCTGTCAACACGTGGATCTGATTCTCTCCCTGCTGTTCACATGCACCATGTAAGCTTTCATGGGCATAAGTGCCTGTGCCTAAGCACACATTTAGACAAGCATATCCATACACTCTTGGCATACCCCACAGTTATTCCAACCCTCCAAAAAAAGAGTATTGTGGCTGCAAATTAGCTACAGACCATGCCCTGGCAATGCAGTCTTTTCCCACTCTGTCCTATCAAGGTGCCTTACATTTGATATTATGAAATCACCAGACTCCATCACCTTTGGAGTTGACAAGAGAGCAGTCTTCACAGTCCATTTAACCTCTCGTTCAAATGGCAAATCAATTTTTGTGATGCAGACATCTGTCCCAGTAGGGACTAAACCAACACTCACCAAATTATTCTTCACGGATTACAGAGGAGCTATCAGATGGGAAAGGCTTCTCTCCCAGTGACTCAGGCTTTGTTTGAGTCACCGGTGGAAAAATGAAAGCCTTCCCACTTCACAGGACAAAAATGAGAAAATCATCCCCTTGTGAAGAGCAGAGCACACAAAAATCTCACTCTGCTGGTTCCCAGGGCACATACATTGCCTGTGAACAGACTAGGGGCTGCAGTGCTGCTCAGATACACTCATATCATTCCTGATGTTGCACCCAGAATCCCAAAAATCTGGGACTATCAATGTGTTAAACATCACATGAGAGGTTTACTCAGATTTACAAAGCTTGGCACGGAGCAGAATTTGTCCTTGCTGCACCTGGAGGGTGAAAACCAAAGGCAGATTTTATCTTTTATTTTTTTGGATGGGCACTGCCTTGGGCTCTTCATGTTTCTGAGGGAGGGGCCACATTCCCTCCTACTATCTGCCATGTACCTTACCTGGTAGTATTCTGGGGGAAAAGAGCACCTACAGATGGTAGATGAGCAGAGATGAAGTAACACTCATTTGTCAGAGCCTTAATCAATCTATACCCCATCCCTAGGGAAGCAGGCCCAGAGCAATGCAGTACATTGCTCAAGGTCACAGAACAACTAATTATCCTTACTACATCTAAAGCTCAGAGATGACGGCACTGTTGGACAAGGTGCTGCACATAATCCAACATTCACCACTACATCACCCTATTCTCTGCAATATCACTTCTCCACTTCATCATCTTCAATTCATTTATCCTTACAGCATTCCCATGGAACAGAAGAGTGCTGTAAGCTGTCATCCTTATGTTGAAGACAGGTAACAAACACAGAGGCTAAAACCCGGATTCAGCCCTATAAGATTCCACATTTTTTACAGACAACACATCCCCAGAGATGTGGATCCAGCCAGGAACAGCCCCGGGTACAAAATCTCAATTGAGGCTGAGGTTTCCCTTGATGATTTATCCATGGTCAGAGGGAACGTGGGAAAAAGAAGGGAATTAATCCATCAAATCACAAGGTTTATTCTCAAGTGGGCCCAGTGGAAACCACTCAGCAGCACCATGACTTCTCAGCCATACTCTACAATTTGTCATCCTGCACACATGTGCTTTCCAGAGCTAGTTCCTAGTGCTTTCTCCTTCCTCTTAATTAAAGCTTTTCCAATTGATTTCATAATAGAAATGTTAGTATCACCTAACGTAGCTAAAGAAAACATTTGGGAACAGGACTTCATTGCAAGGCAGAGAACAAGAATGGACAGGAGCTGAAACACATCCCTTGAGTATCTAAAAGTGATCAGCTTGTCATTGGGAAGGCATAGCATGTTTTCACCATCTCTTGAACAAAACTGTTATAGACTCAAATGCCCAAAATCATCTTCTTAGGCTTTTTCTTCCTTTCCCGGGCTTTAGATTTACAGGAAAAAAATGGGCCAGTGCTCTCAACACTGGATGTGAAACACTTCCCTCCAGTGGAGAGATTCAGGATTGCTTAATTTGTGTGTGCGTGTCATACACCCTCTCCCTCTACTTAAGCTCAATAGACATGTTTGTTTTTCCAGAGAAGGCCTAAATCTTACCTGTGCCATATAAAAGAGCTACAGAGCAAGTAGAGTATCCAATTATTGAAGGGCAAAGATTTTTTCACAGATGAGAGAAATAAAAAGCCAGTTAAACAACCCAAGGATTTCATCACATCTTCACTATAGTAGATGAACCAACCAGCGCCCTGTGATTTGTACTTGAACATGAGAATAAAACGTGCCCAGTTTCAAACTGAAAACTGAGCATGTCCATTCAAAACATTCCAAAATGGCTACCAAATTGTTCAATTTTGCTTTTTCCCCCCTAAGTGTTTCTCATTGACAACTGAAGTGCAGGTGCCAGAATACTCCAGCAGACCACCATTCTCCTGCAGAGTCTTTACCCAATGAAAGAGTTGTGGGTTCTCCTTCAGGAACCTCTACTGATGCTCACACCCGAACAGCCAGCCAGCCCTAATGCTTAAAACTACCTAGTCCTTAGATTGAAGCTCCAAATAGCCAGAATGTTCAAAGCAGTGAGAAATTAACTCTGAGCTAATCTTACAATGACTTTCTCCTGAAATCATCCCTAATTTCAACTGAAATGGCAAGAACCTTTCTGAAAGGTGCCAGCACCACCTGACATGCTAAAAATGGGTCAGACCTTCAGTGGGAGTCTATGGAAATAAGATTGCAGCTGATGTTAAATGCATAAGCTCCTCTGGGGTTCCACCACCATGAATAAATGCATCAGTCCTAAGAGGACTCTAAGAAACATGGATCTAAACCTACACACAGGTGTTCATCTATCACTTTCAGAGAATTCTGCCAAACCTTTTTCCCCCACCACTGTTTCGAGCTCTAAAGGTTGACAGGGACCCCGACTTATTGTCATGCCCATGTCCATGGTACATCACACTGTCATTCAGTGCTGTGCCTATCAATTATCCCCTAGAGGTTCCTATGTAAATACATTCTCCAGCGCAGAGACAGTCACAGGCTCCTCCCCCACTGATTATTCCTGTTGATAGCCTTCCTGGCAGTTGGTAGCATCCTGATTACTGTCAGAACAACTGGCATGTCAACAGAGGATTTATTATGGCTTCAGGTGGGAACAAAAGATGAACTGCTACTTGGGATCTGCTTTTCATATGGTCTGACTAAATTCAGCCTGGCAACCCATAGAGGAAAGGCTCAGTATCTCATTACTAGAGCCTTGAGCTAACAAGTTCTGCTACTCCTCAATGAAATAATGAGCCTTTTCAGTTTACTTTAGATCAACATTAAGTACACTTTAAAGCTTACCAAGTTCTTTTCATGGTGGCTAGATCCGGTTAAAAAAAACAAAAACAAAAACAGGCAAAACACAACACAGTCAGAATAGCTTTACATAGGCAAAAATGGGATTGAACACAGGACTGAACACTCCCCTGTTCATTGAAGGGGAGTTGGACTAGATGACCTTTAGGGGTCCCTTTCATCTTAAACAATTCTATGATAAAATTTCAAAACAAATAAAATAAAAAGCTCAGAAGAGCAACCATCACTGAGTTCAGAGTAGATCAGGAAACACAGGGCTCTCCATGGGTCAGGCATCCCTACAAAACAAGAGGATAACAGTGTCCCTTCCTACTAGAACACAGTCCATTCCCAACTTCCATCTTCCCCAATGAACCTTGAGAAAATTGGACTATTTTCCCCATGAACCACACGGTGCTGGAAGTTCATGTCATCTCTTCTGAGCATCACAAGAAGGATGTGATACCCCAGGAGGAGCAAAAGCCACAACCGCAGGAATCAGCAGCTTAGGCTGGACTTTCTTCACCCCAAGAAACCACTTGAACTGCAGCTTGTCCACTGCCCAGCACCAATCCATGTTTAGAGAAACAGCAGAGTGCAAGCTAGAACACTGCCAAGTCCGTGACCAAAAGGCATAATGTGACCACAACAGGTTTGAAAGGTACAAAATCCCATTCCTCCACTCACAGTTGTAGGCGAGCCTGAATGCCCACCCACTGATCACAGTATGCTCAGCATAGAAAACATCTGCAGCCACATCTCTGAGCTTTGTGCCTGGTTCAGGTTTATACTACAGCCCCACTGTTATTTCATTGTGGATTTTGCATTCAGCATAGCTTTCAAGCAAAGGTGCTCTGTGCAATCTGCCCTTTGCTTGTGCAAACTACTGGAACATTTGTGCACTTGACATTTGGTGCAGCATTACGACCAGGTTCCCCATTCTCAGTGACAAAATCAAAAGGGCAGTTGATGCAGGCGAGGAACGGGAAGTGCTATTCCAATAGGTTAGGCCTTTCAACTGACAAAATAGGCTTTGTTGAGTAAAACGATTGCAAAATTGAGCCAAATTAGTGAACAGGTAGAAGAATGATCTGATGTCCCTGCCGCCTACATCTTTGCCTTCAAAAAAAATTCTCCTAGTTGAGTCAGAAAATCAACTAACTCATTCAAATTAATCATCTCTCTCAAACAACCTGGATGGTCCAAGTGCCTTGTACACTACACTCAGAGAGCACAGCACTGTACAGAAATACTGCTGGTACCCACATCAGCATCCCTACGGTTGCCACCTCCAGCACTCACAGTGTCTCCCACCCAGTGAAACATCACCACTGTATGATTGTAAAACACAAACAGCTTTAGCATTCCTTATTTATTTCCCTTCTAATGCTTCTCTCATCTTATTTGCTCCATTTCAAGGCTCAATGTGATTTTCCCATTGCTGACAGCATGCAAAAAGCTAAGGCTCCTGTTAGGAGAGAGGGGGAGGGAAACTAAACAACTTCCTTTCAGCTCTACGCATCACTGCTGAACATGCATTTGAAAAAAAGAAAACAAAAAATGAGAACCCCACTAGCTGTAGCATTGATATATGCAGCAGAAGAGAAGTCAGTCTACCCTCCCACACCTCCAAGACACCACATCCACAGCAGCAATGAACTTGGATAACAAAGCCCACAGTTCTGCCTCCAACACGAGCTGAACTGCTGGAGCTCAGAGCCAGCTGAGAGTATTGGCTTTCTTCTCCTGTTATCTCTGTTTCCTCTATGTTCTCCAGGACTATCTAAGGAAGGAAATGCAAAATTGTGGTGCACAACCTTCCTGGCTAATCCCTTTGCTATTCATCGGGATCAGTTTTCCACTCCATTTTTCCCTCCATTGCCACCACAACTCAGAGCAAATCACCCATACAACATCAGCCTGCCATGCAGCAAAGCAGGGACATTGGGAGAGGTGAAAGAGCAATGCGCCTTGTCTCTGAGTCAGACAACACACACACACACACACACACACACACATACAAAAAAAAGATGTTGAATTGCAATGACCACATCCTCCTGGGTAGAGCTAAATAAAATATCAGATTTGAGCTCAAATGCTTCATCCATCTTCAAAGAACACGAAGCAAAGCCATCCCTCCCCGCTGTGATGAGGACAGGCCCTTCAGAGGCCACCCCACTATTAGTATCCAACAGTAATCAGCACAGACTCATCATGAGCCATAGCAGATTGCAACACAGCACATCACAGGCCCACAGGATACATCATCTCAGCTTCTTGGCCCATCGCTGTCACAGAAGTTGGCGGCACACTACTCCACTGCCCGCACAAAATAAAAAGAAACTAACATTAGAGCTGAACCACTTCAAGTTTCTGTGTTTGGAAACTGGATTTAAGCCTCCAAGTTATCTCCAGTTAAGTTTCAAGCTTTCAAGTTTTATTTACAACCCAAAGAGACCATTCGCCCGAGGTTGAGATTCATCCCATGTTGCACAGGGACAGCTACACCTAAGAAATTCCTGCTTTAAGCAGAGACATTGCAAAAGGGCTGTGCAGTGTTCTGATGTCACTGATCACAACACCTAATCGACTCAAGTCTGAATACCATATTCTCTACCCAGTTCATTTTAGGTACATTCCAGCCACAAAGACTCTACAGACATAACCAGAGTTGCCTTTGCACCTTCATTCCTTCCAGGACTGTCCAACAATTTGGAAGCTGGAACGTTTTAACTGAATAAGGTCAAAGCTTATGATCTTTTATCACGGAATGAGGAACAGTCAGAGGACAACAGAGAGGCAATACCAGAATTTTCCTTCCTCCGCCCAAACTATGTAAAAGCACTCTTTGCTTCAACCTCCACTGTGCCACTGACCCCTTCACCTCAACATCTTCTCTACCAAGAGGGCATGATAACACTTTGATGCAATGCTATCAAAGCCTCCGATCACAAAACAGAACCACTCCAGCATATATCAAGAGTGTCTTCTATTAAACAAAGAAGCAAAGAAACATGCCACCTATTTTAACATAAGCTGAGACCCCTGGGAAAGGCAAGAGCCACCATGCTATGGAGATGGAGAACACAGCACCTTCTTGCTAAAGATCTGCATAGACATGAGAGGTCATTTTTAGGAAGACTGAGTTGGGAAGACTGGGGGCTAGTCCAGGGGCTGCCCAGCTGAGTGAGCAGCAAGGACAGCCCTTAGAGGAAGAGCAAAAGGGGTAAAAACTGTAAAGCACAGCACCAATTCCAGCCTGCAGCAAAATGCTGACAGTGACAAAGCTCTTAACAAGCTCTTTCTCCTAGCATGGAACAAATACAGACCCCCTTGAACAAAAAAAAAAAAAAAAAAAA